>JAANYP010001972.1:0-130875 GCA_020465985.1 Centrapalus pauciflorus | reverse complement strand
ATGTGGTTGGCTTAAAACATAACCTTGTTAGCATAAGTCAACTGTGTGATGCTGGCTACAAGGTTAACTTTGATGAGCACCTGGGTTACATATTGGATTCCCAAGGCAAAGTTGTGCTGTGTGCTCAACGAAAGAAAGGTGTATATGTTGTGGATATGCATTCTGCTGACCCCACAACTGAAACCTGTTTTCTCAAAAGAACAAATGCTGATCTAAACTGGTTATGGCACAGAAGACTGTCACATCTGAACTTCAAGAACATCAACAAACTCTGTAAGAAAGAGTTGGTGACAGGTTTGCCTTCTATGACTTTTGCCAAAGATAGATTATGCACAGCTTGTGAGAAAGGCAAGCAGAGAAAAACATCTTTTAAATCCAAACACAATTTCTCTATTGATACTCCACTCTTCTTGATCCATATGGACTTGTTTGGACCTGTTAATGTTCCAAGTCTAGGAGGAAGAAGATACACTCTTGTAATGGTTGATGAGTTCTCCAGGTACACATGGGTGATCTTTCTGAAGAACAAAGGAGAGGCTGCGAGAGAAATTATTGGATTTGTTAAAAAGATGGAAATGCTGAACTCTGCCCAAGTAAAGCAGCTTAGAAGTGATCATGGTACTGAATTCAGAAACAGTACTCTTGAAGACTTCTGTGAAGAGAAAGGTATCAGTCAAAACTTTTCAGCAGTAAGAACTCCTCAACAAAATGGAGTTGCTGAAAGAAGAAACCGAACTCTCATTGAAGCTGCCAGAACCATGCTGTGTGCATCAGGTTTGCCTTCATCATTTTGGGCTGAAGCTGTTAACACTGCCTGCTTCACTCAAAACAGATCCTTAGTGGTGAAAAGGTTCAACAAAACTCCCTATGAGCTGCTCAAAGGGAGAAAGCCAAATGTCAGTTACTTCCATGTGTTTGGATGTCCCTGTTTCATTCTGAATCAAAGGGACCAGCTGTCGAAATTTGAACCCAAAGCTGATGAAGGTGTGTTTGTTGGCTACTCTTCTATCTCAAAAGCCTACAGAGTATACAACAACAAAAGAAAGGTGATAGATGAATCTATCAATGTCACCTTTGAAGAGTCCAAGAATGCCTCCACCAAAGCTGTTCCTGAATCAGTTTCAGGAGACCTCAACTTTGATGATCTGATGCATTCAATCAATGTAGAGGACTCAAAAGCTTCCACTACACCCAGTGTGGAACCTGCTAATCATGATGGACATGATGATGATTATGTCAATACACCCTGTGTGAATAAATGTACTGACTTAATTACAACTGCATGTCCAGAACCTATCAATGCTGATTTCCCCAGTTCCTCTGCTGATATGTTCAACAGTGGTCAGACATGTTCAACAAGTGAACAGGCTCAAGACAACAGTGTGTCTGAAAATCTTGAGAGCTGTTCAACAGGACCTGCTGAAGATGCTAACAACTCTGGTAAGTCATCATTGAAAAATGATCCTAAGTGGATCAGGTGTCACCCCAATGATCAAATAATTGGTGACATCAATAAAGGGATACAAAATCGGTGGGACAGCTTAGGGAACTTTTGTATGTTCTCTAGTTTTGTTTCACTGATGGAGCCAAAGAAGGTGGATGAAGCACTAAAAGATGCCAATTGGATCACTGCCATGCAAGAAGAACTCAATCAGTTTGAGAGAAACAAAGTATGGAAGCTGGTCCCTGCCCCTAAAGGAAAAACAATAATTTGCACAAAATGGGTTTTCAGGAACAAAATGGATGAGCAAGGTCATGTCATTAGAAATAAGGCAAGACTGGTTGCTCAGGGCTACAGACAGGAGGAAGGCATTGACTATGATGAGACATTTGCTCCTGTGGCCAGGCTAGAAGCAATTCGTTTGTATCTAGCCTACGCTGCTCATAAGAGCATAAAGGTATTTCAAATGGATGTGAAGAGTGCATTTTTGAATGGGAAGCTGCAAGAAGACGTATATGTCAAGCAGCCTCCAGGTTTTGAAAATGAACAACACCCAGGTTTTGTCTATAAGTTGGACAAAGCTCTCTATGGTCTCAAACAAGCCCCTAGAGCCTGGTATGACACTCTTACTGAATTCCTTATGAGCAATGGGTACTCCAGAGGTAAAGTGGATACCACATTGTTCATAAAGAAGGTGAAGTCTGATATTATGCTTGTTCAAATCTATGTGGATGACATAATATTTGGTTCTACTAATGAGCAACTATGCAAGAATTTTTCATTACTCATGAAATCTAAGTATGAAATGAGTATGATGGGAGAACTAACTTTCTTTTTAGGATTACAGGTTAAACAAACCTCAACTGGAATTTTTATAAATCAAAGAAAGTACACTTTAGATCTTTTGAAAAAGTTCAAATTTGATCAAAGTTCTCCTATTAAAACCCCAATGGCAACCAATGTAAAATTGGATGCTGATGCCAGTGGCAAAGCTGTTTCAGTAACAGCTTACAGAGGCATGATTGGGAGCTTGCTATACTTGACTGCTAGTAGACCTGATATTATGTTTGCCACCTGTTTATGTGCTAGGTTCCAAGCTGATCCAAAGGAATCACATCTAGCTGCTGTTTAAAGAATCTTCAGATACCTGAAGGGTACACCAGGTTTGGGTCTTTGGTACCCCAAAGACTCAAGCCTTGAACTAACAGGTTATTCAGATTCTGATTTTGCAGGCTGCAGGTTAGATAGGAAAAGCACAACAGGTGGATGTCAACTCCTTGGTGGAAAGTTGATCAGTTGGAGTAGCAAGAAGCAGAACTCAGTGTCCACTTCTACTGCTGAAGCTGAGTACATTGCTGCTGGAAGCTGCTGTGGGCAGATTCTGTGGATGCAGCATCAGCTTGAAGACTATGGCCTTGTGTATAGGAAAACTCCTATTCTGTGTGATAACACAAGTGCCATAGCCATCTCCAACAATCCAGTATTTCACTCAAGAACAAAGCATATTGAAGTCAGACATCACTTCATCAGGGATCACATTCAAAAAGGTAATGTGGAGGTAAGTTTTATTTCCACAAATGAACAGCTTGCAGACATTTTCACCAAACCTCTGGATGAAACAAGGTTTAATTACCTTGTCAGCAAGCTGGGCATGTTAAACAAGAGTGACTAAGTGTCTCTCAAAGGTCTAATAATTTGTATGTTTCACACTGCTCAAGTTTCTCTGAACAGCTTAGACAGAACAGGTTATACATGTTCTGTACTTAGTTATTTGTCTGAAAAACTTGAACAGCTTGAGCATACAACAGGCTGAACAAAAACAGTTTAACCTGTTTATTCGTCCAGCCTGCTCTGATGGTTCAGTCTTCAACCTGTTCACTTCTTCATACTGAAACCTGTTCATCTATTGAACACAACCTGTTCTCACAAAAGAGAGCAGGCTGAAGGCACAGTTTGAAGGGAAGAACAGCTTGAAGACTGAGAACCTTGTTGACCCTGATCATCACAGGTTTGACCATCAGCGTAGACCAGCAGTTTAATTACCTTTCTTCATAATTAAGTTTCTTAAATTATGTTTTATTTAACTTAATTACTGCGGATAATGTTTGTTACGTGTGTTAGTGATTAAAAAGGTCAAGTGGTCTGACAAATGTTTCTGACATGGACAACCGTTCCGTTTTTCCGTCAACTAACATTTCAAATCAAACCGCCCAAACCTTTTCTCTCTCATACACACGAACATTCAAATCCTATAAATACCAACATACTGTTTCATCTTCGTCTTCCTCATCATTCCCAGAAATCCTCAAGAACCCTAAAATCGACTAAGTGTCTTTTGCTTCCCCAAACCTTCAAAATTCCCAAATGGCTCACAGACCTAATCCCTTTCTACCAGTCTTCGTTGGTGAGGATGTCGTTAAACATCCATCTGTCACCACGATGCTGACCCTCAAGCCCACCAACTACATTGCAAACCTCACTATCCCCAAAAACTATGTGGGGAAGGGTTACGACCGAATGGTGGAATTTCTGCAAGTTCATCCGTTGAACTATGCACTGACTGCATCTCCTGGTGTCCTGTACCAGGAGATGGTATACGAGTTCTGGTATACCTGCTCCTACAATCCAAACACTCAGGTTATCAAGGGTACTATTCTCAATGGGACTCAAACCATTGAGATTACAGTCGATCTTCTGAGGGAGGTTCTTCATCTTCCAGTTGCTGAGAACTATGATCTCCCTCACCCTGAAAATGAGCAAATGGGCAATCTGCTACGCTTCTGTGGTGTGGCAGAACCCAAGGTTGGAGCTACTCTGTACAGGAAGGAGCTGTCACCCACTTACAGCTTCTTATTTGCCTCTGTGGTAATGTCATTCAGCAGCAAGGTTGGTTCCTTTGACCAACTAAGTAGAGATGAAGTGCCTGTAGTCCTTCAGCTGGTGGATGGGACTACACTTGACATGGCCAAATGGATCTTCTTGAACATGAGAAACCTGGTGCAGCAAGAGACAAGACCAGCTGCTGTCCGATATCCCAGGTTCCTGAGTCTCATCTTCTGCCATGTCTGTGGTGAGCATCTATATCATACTCAACCTCTACTTAAAACTGCTGCCTTCCCTGTCATAGGGAATAGAGTTTTTCATACTCCTGTACTGGCAAATGAGCCTCCTCTATCAACACCTATGAGGAGGCTGTTGGGTTTAGTGGAAGGACCCTCTGCTGTGAGGGTGGATCCAGTCACTGCTGCTCCCACTGGAAAATCCAAAGCCAGGTCCAAGCTTGTGAAAAGGACCATGGCAGCTGAAGCTGGGCCTGCTAAAAAGAAGGCCAAAACAGCTCAGGCTGAGTCTGCTCCCTTAGCCTCTGTGGCTGAGGAAGAGCAGATTCCTCACCCTGGCTCATCTGTTGAGCCTGAAGCCTTTGTGGCTGGTGCCTCTGTGGCACAAGAGACTATGGAACAGTCCAGCCCCACTGTTCCTGACCCAGTCTCACATCCAGTCCAAACAGATCCTCTCTCCTCTCCACAGTCACCCACATCATCCATCCATTACCAAAGAAAATCAATAGCCAAAAAGAAAACAGCCCAGAAAACCACCTCCTCTGTTCCCTCTCAACAGGGTTCAGTTGTAAAAGAAGCAACCCCAGCTGCCTCTCCTATTTTGGGAGAAGGTTCAGCTCATTTGGAGCCTGCTTCACTCCAGCTTGAGTCACCTTTGAGTCAGCCTAGACCCTCTGGTTCCTCCAAACAGGAACCAGTTGTATAAATGGAGATACCCACATCAACTATCCCAGCCTCCCAATAGGCTGAGGATATTGAAAGACAGGAGCCCTCTCCACTCCACACTGAGTCCACACTGTCCCCCACTCATATCCCCTTACACTCTGAGTCTGCACGAGGTGCCCACGCTGCTGATATAGACCAATCAGCAGCTCAGCCTCAACCTTCTGTTCCCCATGATTCAGCTGTTCTACACCAAACAGCTGCTGAGGGACCAATATCCCAAGCTGATGAACCTCAGGGATCATACCATCCCTCCGGTGAGGCTGCTCCCTCAATGCAAATTCCATCAGCAGGTTTTACCACTGCTGATGTTGAAATGCATATCCCATCTCCCCATGATGAGGTGCCTTTAGACCAAGGCACTGCAGAGGGAACCACCACTGGTCTTCATGAGGGTGCTGCAACACAAGCAGCATCTGAGAGGCCCCAAACATCATCCCCTTCTCCTAATGATGCAGCTACAGCCGCTGCTGAAGGACCCCTTGATCCCTCAAACCTGGGCCATCTTACTTTTGCCCAGGCTATGGAACTACTGTCCAAAGTTTCTCTCCCTTCTCCATCACATCCTCAAACACCAGCCTCATCATCATCTTCTTCATCCACTCACTCCAAACAGTCTACCCATACACCTCCATCTCCCAAAGACCTGCCTTTGAAGGATCAGCTTTCATTGCTGACCAACAAAGTTGGTTCTTTGGAAAATACCATGCACTCCCTACCATCCATCATCTCAGACTCTGTGTCTGAGCAGCTCAAAGGCTTCTTTGATATGTTCAAAGAATCCTTCCCAGTCACTCCCCAAACTGACCACTCTCCACAGCTGCTTGCACTCACTGCACAGCTGCAAAATGTATCCAACTCTCTCTCCTCTATCCTCTCCTTACAGCAGGACTCTGTGTCCTCTATGACAGCCATTTCTCAACAGCTGTCCTCTCTTCTCACTTCTTGCAATACTACCCTTCCTTCAACATTGGCCAGCCTGAACACTCTTATGGGCTCTCTATCCAACTCTGTGTCATCAAACCTTGCTGATGTGCAAGATTCTCTTGAACTTCATCTTGCACAGCTCCAAAGTTTGTTGTTCACAGCTTCTGATAGAGACAACATTGTTAAGCTGACCACTTTTGCTGATTCCCAAGCTTCTTCTCTTCAAAACTGTCTTTCCCAACTTGGTGAGGTAAAGGATAACTTGGCTTACTTAGTGAACAGCCTTGTTGGTCCTAAACCTTCCAAACCTGCTGGCAAGGCTGCTGACTTTGTGTCTTCAGGCAGGCCAGGGGTTGAAGTCGCTGCCTCATCTCCTTCAAAGGGGGAGAAATCATCTGCCTCGAAGACTAAGTCTAAGGGGGAGAAGATTCCTTCTCCTAAGGAGATACCAGTGTCTGCAACCCAAACTGATCAACCAGCAGCTGAAGGTGTTTCTCAAGCTGCTATGCCTACTCAGGCTGGCTCTCCAAACCCTGCTCAGTCTAAGGGGGAGGAAGTCATTCCTGAGGATAGGCCTAGCAGCAAAAGGAGGCACCTTATCCTAGCAGAAGAAGAAGAAGAAGAAGAAGAAACTTCTGAAGCTGCTGTCACTAAAGCAGCAGCTAAAGGCAAAGAAAAGGCAGCTGAGGATCCTATTGAGCAGAAACAGGCAGATACACAGTTTCACAAAGCCAGAGCCAAAGAGATGGGCCTCCCTATGCACAAGTACTTTGAGTTTAGGGAAGAACAGCTTAAGGCTCTGGAAGAGTTAAGAAAAGAAGAACAATCTGCCAAAGCTGCTAAGTCCTTTGCCCTCCAAGAAGCAAAGAAAGTTAAAATGTCTACCTTGGAGGTGCAAAAGAAAATAATGGAAGCTGCAGGAAATCAGCAGAAGAGAAGGAAGGAGAAAAAGGTACTCAGGTCTCTGTGACCAAATCAACAGTACCATCTGCCAGAGCCAAATTCCACTTTGACAACTTGGCCAGAAAGAAATTTCATGATGTTGCTACTAGAAGGCTGGCCAAGGAAGCAATTGTCAAAGCTGTTCCCATTGCAAGAAAAGGCACACAGTGGAAACTTCAGATCACCAGGATGGGTGCAACAGGCCCTGAAATGGAATCATATGATCACACTGATGTTGCTCAAATGGGTTACAGGGAATGGTTGGAACTGGCAGTTGCCCTGAGCCAGTCTAAGTCAGAAACGGCTAAGACTATCAGGGCATACATCAAGAAGCTGATGGAAAGAGTAAAGGAGCTGGGCCTGATTCCAAAAGAAATAAGTGAAGGTGTCTCTGTGACACATCCAAAGATAAAGGCCAGGAGAACAAAGAGGGATACAGAGCTGGAAGAACTCCTTATGATGATTGAACAAGGAGATTATGCTGTGGAAATTAAAGGAGTTGACCACAGCCTGCCTGAAGGAGTTGAATTTGAAGATGGCAAAGTGATTGAAGAGCCTGAGTTAGGGGCATTTTTTGTAGATCCCCTATCTCAGAAGAAATGTTTTCAAAGAGCTTCAGACCTACACAAAGTTGGTCTTAAGCAGCTTGCAGCCTTCAGAATTGCCACCTCCTTCAGTCAGTCCAGCCTATGGAGAGCAGCTATCTGGGAAGAGCTGAAAGGTTTTTATGACAGAGGTGAACTTCAAAGTTCTAACTTTATGTTTCTTACAGCTGAAATTGAAGAACACGAAGAAACAAGGGAAGAACTTGTAAAGAGATTCAAAGAAGGGATACCACCTCCTGTCGAATGAAGTCCACCTGCCATCTGGGTAGGTGAAGAATGGAAGCTGTCCATCAGTTGGACAGGCTTACCATTATCTGCTCCCAAATCAAACAGTCCAAACATTTTGTACATTAGTTGTACATTCTGTACATTAGTTGTACATTATTACATAAGTTGTAATTTCTGTTTTTACATTAGTTGTAAAATACATTAGTATATTAGTTGTACTTTTGTAAGAACATATGTTGTTCTAGTATAGTCAAGAATCAGTGTATATATAAACTGATCTTTTACTTTACTGTAATGTTGTAATTTTATTTCAGCAAATGTACTGTAAAAATATATAGTGATTTTTGACAAAACCAGCTTGGACTGGTTATTGCAAATAGGGGGAGACTGTTAGGCACAAAAAGGCCTCAGTCAAACCTGTTCTATATCTGAGGGGGAGATTTTATAATCAAACCTGTTGATACATTTGAAGGTTGAATTTAAGGCCTGTTATATGCCTTATTGAAACCTGAAAATGATTTGCAATATCAGTCTAAAGCTGTTCTATATGTTGCATGTGTTGCAACCAAGACAGTTTGTCCAAGCTGCTCAGTCTGCTGATCAGGCTGGACATAAACTGTCTACGCTGCTCTACACTGTTGAGCAGCTTGGGCATTTTTAAAGTGTTCTGTTCTTTGTGAACAGAACCTGTTCTTTGTGAACAGGCTAAACACTTTATGGAATTTGTTTCCAAGTCATCATGTATTGTTTTTGACTACAAGATCAGTTTACAAGTCGAAGACAAAGTGGAAAGCAGAACCGCTCAGCCTGCCCAAGCTGTTCTGTCACATGAAGACAAAAGGTTATTTGAAAAAGGGTGACAAACCTTTTTCTTATATCAAAATAGGCCTTTACAAGGAAGAAAGACGCAAAGTTGACATTCCTAAATTAGTTAAAGGCAATGCAACAGTAGACAAAGTAAAAAGAAAAAAGTTCTGCACGTCTGCTTTTCAGAAAAGTGCAGAAAAGTTATATTGTCTTTTCAAACAAGACTTCTCCTTTTTCATTCCGTCCAATGAAGATGTTTCTCTTAGATCCTCTAAGTGAGTATAAAAGGAAGCTTCCAAGGTCAGAAAGAAGCGTGAAGATAGCTAAGTGCTTAAACCAAGAGTGAACGTGCAAGTGTGATTTTCATGCATGCAAGTCTTCTGTAAACCAGCATCTGTGTGTCTAAGCTGATTTACCTAAGCTGTTCCTTGAGTCTTGTAAAACACAGTGAGTGCATCTTAGTGAGTGTGTTCATTGTAATCTAGTTTGAGTCTGTCTTAGACTAGTAAGCATACTGTTGTATTCTGTCATCTCAGCTTGAACTATTCCGCATTCAAGCTTGTTTGTAATTAACAATTGTTGATAATACATACAAACATTGAGAAAAAGAGAGTGTAGTTTTAAAGCGCTGTATTCACCCCCCCTCTACAGCTTATAACTATATACTTTGGGAACCTTTCGGGACCTACAATCAATAATAATTCAATTTATAAATATACAAATCCATTTACATATGCACACACAAATTTAATTAAATTCTTGTAATAATTAATAAAAAAAAACATATTAAGTAAATAATAATAACAGTAGTAATAATAATAATAATAATAATAATAATAATAATAATAAAAATAAAAGATAACATATTAAAAAATATAATACTTTAGATAAATTGTAAAATAGAAAAAGACTAAATATCAAATAAATAGGATAAAAGGTAATCAAAATAATATAAAAAAGAAATTAATTAGTTGATGACCAAAACTGAAACAATGTTATAAGGGCAAAATGGTCATTTAAAAAAAATAAATGGTCAAAGGACTAAAAACATAACAAAACGACAACCATAAATACTGAAATTGTAATTTTAAAGTGAAAAGGATCATAAACATAATTTACATATAACCACATGGACGAAAATTGTAATTTACCCTATATATTTTGTCAAAGTTTGTTGCATGATATTATTTTTTTATTAAGGGTAAAATGGTCATTTTTAAAAAACTAACCGGTCAAAGGACCAAAATCATAACAAATAGCGAACCATATATACTGTAATTGTAATTTCAACGTGAAAAGGACGGTGTTCATAATTCAAATATAACCACAGGGACCAAAATTGTAATTTACCCTTGTTATTAATTAAAAGGGTATAATTGTCATTTAGGAAAAAAAATGAGATAGATGGACCATTTCCGCAAGTAAACAATGCAAATAAAGACTGTTTATACAAAATTAAAATCATAGGGACTGCATCCAAAATTTAATACAAACCACAGTGACCATTTTTGTAATTTACTCAAAGACTTAATTAGTAGTTCTGTTAATCGCTAAAACCATGTTTGATTAGTGCTCAATGGGCAAAGGTGTTCATAAAAAACTGAATCCGAACATCCGAAAATCTGATTCAAAACTATTTGGAAGTTTCGGATATCCGGGTTTCAAATCTGAAAATCCGGATATCCAAAATTTCGGATTCGGATAATAAAATTCTAATTTTTTTTAAAAAATTTATATATATTTAGTATTGATTATTTACATAATATTGAGTGTATATTATTATTCTAATGTATACTTTTTAGTTTTATCTTGATTTTATAGATTTATTAACTAATACTAGCTACATGCCCGCGCAAAGCGGCGGCGGCGACAAATATTTTTTTCGATTACTTGTTCGTTTAATAGATGACGATGATGAATAATATCTTTAAACAACGTAAAAGAAAAATACCTTAAGTTTCAATGTCAGTCAAATATCATAAAAACCATATGGTTACAGACAAAAATATGATCAAATATATTTGTGATAAAAAATTTACAAGCATTTTTCATTTTATGCATCCAAAATATCCAAATATGATAATGCTTCACTTGAACGATCCGTTCGTTGTACATCCTGCAAATAATAAAAGGTTGATAGTTATTAAAGATAAAATATTGTAACATATGGGTAATGCGAACTATAGGATTGTGGCCCTAAATCCATTTTATGTAATAGTATGTTACCCGCGCATAGCGGCGGAGACAACAAATATGTTACATTAGTAACACGTTTGATTAGCAACACACGACTTAACTTGAAGTGTGAGGAAAAAACCATGAATAAGATATCAAGTATAAACAGTTTATACATAACATTTCAAGAAGTTGTGTTGAACTAAAGATTAAATATATATGCAAAAAAAAATACTCAAACCAAGATTCTCCCAAAAATGAAGGACAACTATAAATATACAAATACCACAGATGTTACATTTATACATAAGGATTCGTCAAGTTGTTATACCAATCTTCTTTTATTTGACGATATAGTCATGCAACTATTTCTATTTGCTACCATGTAGATATTCAAAACTAACTAAATGCTACATGAATCGTGAAAGACAATTCACCGCTAATTTAATCATCCAAGATTTTCCTGGTTCTTTTGCCATCGTGTAGATATTAGAACGAACTAAATGTTATTTCTCTACAGGCTATAGTTCAATTTATAATCGGTTCGGTTATCCACGATCTTCTAAAAATGAAAACGTAAACCGCCCCATGATGTTTCGGTTTCGGTTTTTTTGGTTTTGGATCAAGCAGTTTAAGCGGTTCAACTCGGTTTCTCAATTTTCCGGTTTTGTTTAAACATCAATACTGCCCAGGGCCCTCTACTTGCAAGCAAATCCATGTCAATTATGTGCAGTTGTCCGTCCACAAAAACACCCATGCGACAGGCATTGGGTGGTTAAATTCTTTAATCAATGGCTTTCAAACCATACATAATAAGTATGGATAATATTTCAAACGTTATGCAGACTACAAAACATGACAATTCAATACTCCCGCTGCACAACCAAACTGGTTCACATTCCAAATCTTATGAAGACTAAAGAAACACATGGGTTGACATAATGGCAGGACTTGTAAGGGTTTAACAATAATAATTCTCATTCTTATCCAATTAGTTTAGTCGAGCAAGAACAACATTTAAAAAAAATGATGAAAAAAATAAGCCTGATGAGGTTTTAAGGTATGGATAAATATCAAACCAGACAACCCATTTACAAAGCATGACATTCCAACTCAAACAAATCTCTAAATTGACAATAGTGTTGTGTTGATAACTGGATTCAAAACCTGAATGCACTAAGGTCCAGCATCAAGAAGTCAAGTCACTTAAATCAAATACGCCACAGCTATAATGTTCAGAAAAGTTGATTCTTTAAATAATTCCATGTCCACGCTGCCTTGTAGCTACTATTGCAGACTTCGTGTCTACCCAGCTTGAAGGATTTCTTGTTGTGTTCAAGCCATCCTTTCCACAGCCCACTCCTCAACCTGATCACACTCCACAACTGTTTACACACATTACATAGAAGAACAAATTAATACATAAATACAAAATCATAAAAACCATCTTGGAGCTTCTTGGTAGCTCTCTAGAAGCCACTATCTAGATGATGCTAAAATATCAAAATCATAGAGAAAATTCAAAAGTACAGCCTTTCTCTGTGTGTGGTTCTAAAAATGAAAACCCAACTTAACTCATCAGCAAGTTGCAATAGAAACAGTATATGAGAAAATGTAGCTTGTAAATTACGTTGATAATGAATACTTATGCCTGCAAAATTTTGAAGGAACTCGGTGACTTAATCATTAAAACAATACATTATATCTATCAAAAGTCACAAGTAGAATATAAACAACTTTTTTATCCAAATAATTTATCATATAAAAAATTTGGCAGAGCACATTGGTCTCTAATCTTCAGATTCGAAGCCTATATGTGCTTGATTGATTAAAAAACGGAAACGTGTGAAAGAGTCTAGGTCAATGATCATCTGATTACTCCACTAAGCCTATGAAATTGCTGGATATATCTTTTTTGCTGCTTAACATTCAATTTAACGTGATAAAGAATCAAGCATGCTGTAACACAAAATTTGGAAGCAAAATCGTCCAAAAAATTTAAACAACAAACAATATCAATGAAATGTCCCAATTGTAGAAAAAGCAAATATGCAATTGATGTCATGAACAAAGACTCTTTTCTTAAGTGTACATAAAGATACACACTTGATTACTAAAGCATATTTAAAGACATCATGTGAAAAAAAGTTTAGACATATATGTAACATGTTTAATCTCGTGGTTAAAAAAAATCATACAGATAACATTCTAAAAATTTAGATGTGTAGAAAAAGTAGAACATGTAATGGACTTATATGATGGGTTTACCTAAGGAAGAACATCCTCTGAAAGCATGTAACAAAGATCATCGTCATCAAAAAAGGATGCACTTTGGACATAAGAGGACTTTATTCCACTAAATAAAAAGTTGTAATTGTTAATCAAATCACGTTAAACAACACAAGTATAACCAACATTGCATAGTATTTAGAGATCTCAAGAATATATTGAAAATCTCAATTAGTTTGTCATTAACGTACGCCTACCTTCACATGTCCTCTCTTTAATAAAAGTTTGGCCAGCAGAAGTACACTGCAAAGAATTAATTGCAGAAATTGTGTGTGCACGGAGTAGTAAGCGCGAGATTCATCACTTTGTGAAAGATGAGGAAGCAGAACTCTGCAGATAAGAAACTTCATTAAATCAACATTTTCCATAATAAGAATTTAAGACGGAGCTACATATAGTTTAAGCAACTGGAACTCTTTTAAGTGGTTCATAAAGAACTGACCTTTCTGGAGTCGTTCGCTCACAGACATCATTTGTGTCTTACGACAAACTTTCCTTACATTTTTCCCACCCTAAACATCTCTGGTGTCTGCTTGTCTTCTGCTTTCAGGTGGAGGCATTTTCCACAACCAACAAACCTTCTCCTCCTGCACATGAGAAATAAACATCAAAAGGTTGATAGAGTAAATGCTAAAGATGCCATAATATGTAGGTAACGGAGTCACTCCACAAATATACACAAAGAAAGCACACGCAATCCAAGAGTAAGAAATTGCATCAGCATCTCACATCATAATTCCAAGAGGGAGGACCCTTCCTCTCTGTTAAATATGATGCATCCTTTGTTGCATCCTTCAGCTCCGTGACAGGCAAAAGCCTTGGACGGTCCTCAATTTCATCAATGCAGAATTGAGATAACTCGACTACATCAAGAGATTTCAGATACTGAAAATACAACAATCATGATAGCAATGAAAAACCTTGTCCATGGAGCAGGATCATTATCACTACGAACAAAAAGATAACGACACACCTTGTGTCCCTAATAAAAATTAAATGCCAGCCAGTCTCTCCAATGGTAAGTCATAACAAGCACGATCATAAAACTATAAAATAATATTAACAAATTTTATGATATCCTACTTGTATTCCTGGTTTCCTCCAGCACTTCCAATCCGGTAAGCTCCATCGTAGCGGACGCCTTTCTCGGGTGCATAAGCAGAGTAACTTGTTAATAACCATGAAACCAAACCATACTATCAATACTTGAAAATGGATTTGCTGGTAAAAAGGTTAAAAATCAGCGATGTAAATCATGAAATTATATATAAATTGAATAGCAGAAACTTCATAAGTAAACTAACTTTGTTAAATGTATAACTAATGTGTTCTTCGTATAAAATGTGATATCAAAATAATTTAGAATTTGCTTTAAAAGTGTATGTACACACAGCCTTCTGCTACATGCTACATAGTTCTTCAACTATTCCTTCCTATCTATTCTGCAAATCTTGATAGCATTAGCTTTTTGTAACATTTCAAGCATTGGAAGGGACTCAAAATATAATGTAGCTCACTCGGAAGTACAAGAGTGCTAAGACGTCTGAGAAGGTAAAAAAGGGCAATGCATGAAGACGTGTTCTGCACGTCAATTTAACCACGCTATCACTGTTTTTTAAGTTCTTTGCATGTCGAGACCAATAGTTTTCAATGGATGGACTTACTATAAATTGTAGTGCAGTGTTGGATTAGAACAGTTAATTAATTTCATGCATACTGCATTAATGTGTATATGAAAAAACCTGTATGACCTTGAAATTCATACTTCAGAGTGAAAGGTTTCACATACGATGTACAAAATAGTAGTTGTCATCATTTTATTTATTATGAGGCCAGGTACATTTTTATGGGTTTTAATGTTTTATAACTAACATAATAAAATTACTTCAACTGCAAGTAAGATGAAGCCAACCACCCTCATGTTCCCGTCGCTTCCAACAGAACAATCCATACACATGTAATATTTTCATAATTAACAAAAAAAATATTCACTACAGAAACACCAAATGTTGTATCAAATAGAACCAGCAGCCATATCATTCATGTATGTGCATTAGAAATGTTCAAAATGTGATTGTACAACATATTAAAATGTATATTCTGGTGTGTGTATGTTCAATTCCAAATACACAAATATGTATAATAAACTATTACAGCAGGCCATCATCATCAGCAAATTTCATGAAACTACATTTGAAGCAACTAACACCACATGAAGCAATAGTCCATCAAACATGAAGTTAAATGCTATTAATCATGTTATACTAAACAAAAGTAATCACAGAAAAGAAAAGTAGATGATGGTACCTGGTTAGCCATGAGAGATGGATGAAAATCAACCAGCTCCTCTTTATATATTTATGAAACAGCTGAATTTCCAAGCCAAACTTAAGGAAATGAAATGATATTTCAGCCTACATATATAAGTTTCAAAGCAATAATCTTTGCCAAATGAGCGACACAGTTGACTTCCAAGAGTGAGTTTATTATGAAAATAGAAGAGGTAAAAGGGTAGCATATATTGCTGGTACTGTGTTCTGAATTTCCAGATTCTTGCAATGAGCAAAATCCATTATAAACAAACCCCCTACCAAATTTCCAAATACCAATGCACAAATACAACTCATCAAGACATAGATAAAATAAATTATAATGAATCAACTTACTAAAAGGCAACAACAAGCTTCAATTCTTCCACAACATAAGATGTCCGAGCCTCTAAAATTGATTGCTCTACTTCGATCATCATGTGATTATCAAAGGGATCATCTATATCGCTGCTAACTCCCACTCTAGGTCGTTATCATAAATATTTAGACGGGCCTTCTTTGGAATAAAATTTTTAGAAATAAAAGAATTCCCTTACCCCTACCTTACGTTGCAGCTCAGATCATCTATCGATTCATATGATTTCCAGCCTCATCTTTCAATTCAACCTGAAAAAACAAAATATAGAAAAATCAAACTTCAATTCACCTCTTAAATCAATATAAATGTTAAAAAAGTGAATTCGTTATGTCTATCTTCACTTTAACTTTAACTTAAAAGCCTTATGTAAAAACAGAAGAGTTTAAAAGAGAATCTGATTTGGTTGTTTCCTTAGAATAAAGACATCAAATAAGAGAAAAAAAAACACAATAAAAAAAGCCATACATTGTAGAGAGAGCAAAACCAAAGAATACACAACCAAAATATGATATACTGGTCACTACTCAATACATTAGACTTGTCTTCGAAACAAAAGTACACATATTTATACCACCAAAACACACTAAAACAGTAAAATTTATCACAGATCTTGAGATTATGAGAATAAGAACTAATCTGCATAACACATAATCATCATTGTAACACCAAGCATTTTGAGGCATTAAATCTGGATGTCAAAGACAGGATTTGGATGCATACCATAAGATTTTAAAGTTTAATGTCTCTGCAGAAAATGGCCAAAGAAATATTATATGACAGATCTCTATAAATCTATAAAGAATAAAGTGATGGGAATGCGTGGACATTACCGTGGATGAAAGTGATTTTTCCTTTTGGTTTCAATTAATTAATCAGGTGATTGTGCTAGAAACCCAATTTTCTTATGTGCATACAGTTTGTCTCATTATTATCACCAAATCACCTCCTTTATATAAAGCTTGCATAAATATACAGTTTTAACACGTACCCATGTAATTTCTTCTCTATCATATCGGCACTTATATGTTAACACCTTAAGACATGTCTATCTAGCCATATCCATCATATCTCTAAGTGCAGATTAAAGTAACATTAATGCAGCTAAAAATCGGACTCGAGATCGTTATCGACTCCAAACAACCGGCCCCGACCTTCACTAATAAAAAATAAAGAAAATCGATCACAACAAGCATCCATTATAGCTAAGATCAATGCATCTTTGTACCTTATGCATCATTTTATGGCAAATGCTGCTTTATAACATTAACACATCCAAATATTTATATACATGCTCAAGTAAGAAAAATCCCTTTTATACATTTGACTCAAATTTATAATATTCAACAGAAATGAAGAAACGAAAACAGGGGAATCAATCAGGATACTAAAAACCATAGACCATAGAATAATCGGCCTTTTGCACAGTGGTAATGAAAGAGATAGTAAAAAGCAAAACATTATAAATTTTAGCAGAAACATTGTGAAGTAGAAGGAAAGGATGTTGTGGTTTCTATATAGATACAGAAGCGATTGGAAACGAAAAGAATGTGCAGATTGCTGTAAGATTGGTCAAATGAACTTGAATAGAAAGAAACTTACCTCTGTTTAGTCGATTGCAAGCAAAAGTAACAGATAATTGCCATCTACAAAATGCAATGGGACGCGAAAATCGTTAATTGAGTCAGGATTCAAGGATTCCAGCATGTTATGACACAACCCCTGATTATAATATTTATGTGTAGACAAGCAAACTCTGCATCAGTTTTTTGTGATGGTTGGTTATTTCCTTTTTCGCCATTTGAAGAGGCTATATGTATAGAAACAACAGAAAATTGCTATTAAACAAGCTCCAGCAGCCACAACAATCAGAAAATTCATTCTCTTTCGGCTACCACTACTAACCCCCTTGGATTTTCGATTCAATGACTTCCCACATAAACCACTATTACCCTAAAAACCATATTCATTGTTGAATCTTGCAGCCAAACGTAATCCTAGTCAAAGCAAGAATAGTTCAATAAATAAACAATCACATATAACTGAAAAACCTAATTTTGAACACATGATAGAAATTAAGAATAATCAAAAGTTGACAAAACCTTTTGGTCATACTGCTGCTGAAACCGTCAGGAACATACTCGGAGAACATATTTTCTTGCAAAGCAATCACTTGCAGATTAGGCAAGCCAAAAAGATCCAAAGGCAACTATCCACTGAAGTTCTGTCTGCAAGAGCAGTCAACTAATAGAGACTCCAAATGTTTCCCGGAATCTTTCACATATAAATACGCAAGAATAGTTCAACAACTAAGAAATCACATATAACTGAAAAACCTAATTTCAAACACATACGTCCTCACAGTCGCCGGCTTTTTTGTCATCGCCACTACTACCGGCGGAGTAGCTACTGTATGTGAAGTGAAAAAATCACGATCATCGCCGGCTTCAAACATCTCCATCACGTTCCCTCTCTGTAGCTACGAGTATGTGAAGCTGATAATCCCATGATATGGAACAACGGTTTGGAATCAGGCGACAATAAGCATAGTCAGATTGGGTAAAGACTGGCTGATTGGAGAAGAAGGCAGCTTGTCGTCAGCTTTCATGGCTGAATATAAGATTGCAGCATATTAAGCGGAAGAGCTTTAGGGTTTAGGGAGAGGAGGAAGCGTGTGTTTAGGTTTCCAAGGACATTAAACAAAAGAGGCATGCGTTTGGGTTCCCGATGTGCTGCATCGATTAAGAATTCAAATTGTTTGAAAACTTCAATCGTGTAATAACGACTTGTACATTATTTATTTAAGACTTGTAAGTCTTAAAATTCAAGATATAGCTTTAAAAGATTGTACATCATGCATTAAAATTTGTAAGCATCTAAATGCTTTATTAGTAGTAGAGATAACTTGTAAGCATCTAAATGCTTTATTAGTAGTAGTGGCAGTTTCTCTTTTCCTATCATTTAAAATGCAAAAAAAAAAAAAATATTCCGTTGAACTTGGTCCAAAAAAGTAAAAGTTCCAAATTTTATGGGTCGTTGAGGGCTAGAAAATACATACCTCATAGTAGATGCTGATTTATAATACAAGTCAACAATGAATCTGCTTGTAAATTTGAAATGTAGAAAGAAACATTTTAGCTTTGGATCCTTGCATAAGAATCATCATAGTATGTAATCTTCCATATGTATGTAATGTAGAAAGAAATAAGCAAATGATATCAAACAATGAAGACATGAAATTTAATAATTTTTTTGCAACTTTTCCACATTCTCTAGCAATTGCCTTTGCAATGTTTATGTTGTCACTTGTAACTATCCAGACAGTAGTACCAATGGCACATCAAATTGCAACAAATTCCTTCACATGAGGACGAACAAGATATAAAAGGAAGCTGGATATCAGTACTTCAAAATGACAAATAAAAAATAAAGCACACCAGCTGTTAAAAAAGAGAGAATGAACAATTATTACCTAGTAAACACTTTTAGAAAGATAAAATTTCTTTTTGCTTAGTTTTTCAAACATAAAGCTTAGAACACATACCTTTACATTTGTATCACCTACTGGTTGAGCATTCACCAATCACAATCAATTAGAAACTGAAACTCCCAACAAAATCATGAAAATAGAGTAAAAATGATGAAATAAAAAAACAACCACTTACAATTTGGAAGCCATTAGTGAACTACATAATTGTATTAAAAATTGCAATAACCAAAACCAATTCAACTATAAGATTAGAACTGTAACCTTAACAAATTCTAAATGCTTCACAAATTGAACAAATATCTTATTAGCACTCGAGGCTGATTAAAAAAAACCATTCTTAAAGTCATTCTTATAATCAACTCTAGTTTCAAATAGAGGAATAAATGAACATTTGTTGTCATTTAAATTATTCATTCAACGCAAAAAGAAACACCTATGCATACAACACTTAATCCACACAGTCGATCTATCTAAACAGGACTTAATCAGAAAATCAAGTAAAAGCCTTGCAGTCAATCAAAAAAAATGTAATCTTCTATATTTGAAACGACGTCATTATAATTTCATGCTTTTCAAACTATGAATCCCCAATTTTTATTGTAGCCGGGTTTGGGACCAAATTGGTTATAAATAGAAACAGGCTAGAACCAACACAGTTTAGATAGGTTCTGTTATTGGTTCCATGGTTATTAATTTATCAGTTCCGGGTCCAGTTTTGTCCCATTAAACATCCCTAAACGCAAACGTACATGTACACGTACATTTGCAACCGATGGCTTGCAATATCCAAAGC
This sequence comes from Centrapalus pauciflorus, assembly GCA_020465985.1. NCBI lineage: Eukaryota > Viridiplantae > Streptophyta > Magnoliopsida > Asterales > Asteraceae > Centrapalus > Centrapalus pauciflorus. The sequence goes on along the minus strand of JAANYP010001972.1, from coordinate 110,711 downwards.
AAGCAACGACAAGAAAACAAAGCTAGTCCTGAAAATTTTAAACACAATGTCATAATCATACAGGACCATCGAGCATAAGCTCAAAAGTAGAAATGAAGATGGTAATATAAAAATTAAAGTAAAAACATGTAGACTTGGGAGAGAATAACCAAAAGGCATGTAGTGCTTATCCTGAGAGAAGCCAAATTTCAGTTATGAATACAAAATAAAAGTGACGTGCAGCGCTTATCCTGAGAGAAGCCAAATTTAATTATGAATACAAATTAAAACTGATGAAGATTAAATAAATTCTGTTGATAGACATATACGAGGTACGTGAAAAATGTGAAGATTTTAACAAGGAATTGTTATATCACCTATATGTAACCGTGTCCAGAACAGCACCCAAGGTTGAAACTACAATGGTAAATGAATAAAGAATAAATTAGATAGACATCTACAAATTGAGGAAACAATAGAAATGATTAAATATCAAAAGGATTAAATGTTAGTCTTGCATTATTTTATGGCCATTTAATATTAAATTGACCTTTCAATGAATAAAATTGGTGATGATAGTAATTCCAGAATTAAGCAACCCTAAAAGTAGGGTTTTGCAGAAGTAATATATTACCGTTCGTCTAATTGATATGATTAGTTAATTAATGTTCAATTAAGCCTCAATGTTAATGGGTCAATGCTAAGCGGGTAACTCAAAAACAATATCAATCACAGCCACATACATTGAAGTGACATGAAGGTCATGAAACCAGATAACCAGCATAGGGACATATAAGATGATGCCAAACCAAGCTCATCAATATAATATGGAGTGTTATTTCTGTAGGTGACTGCAAACACAAATGTGAATATTCCAAATTTGTTAAGGGTGCGTCAATTTGCCATTCATAAAAATCCAATTGCTAACCATTTCTATATATTAGGGTGAAGTAAAAAAAGAATGTTACTTGCCAACTTTAGGGAGAGAACCTTAGATATTACTTGGCCAACTATGAGGAATGCACCTAAAGACATTTTGATAACAATAATTACGGACTACTCTATACCTTGATTAAACTTGCGGGCAAACCAACCGTCCAAAGCATCACAAACAAAGCTGAAACAAGAGAATTCACCATTGAATATCTCCTCCTTTCAAAAAAGGGCAGCTTAATTACACATGAAATCATGCTAACCAATAACTTTTTATTCATATTTACTATTTACCTGATGAAATACAGGATTGAGAAAAGCTCTTTATTGAAAAAGCATATCTCAAAGGCAACACAATTCATCAGGACTCTTATGTATCCTGTAGATAGGCATAAGAAGCCAAATTCATGACAGAATGGCGTATATAGAACATGGGAGCATGAAAATACTACACAAAAACTGAACAACCTAGAAAAGACCACTTCAAAAGACAATCTATGAGCAACCAATGATCAAGGATTATTCATTAGGATCCAACATAGTTTGAATTTTAAATTATAAATCTATTAAAAGAACATTATAAAATAAAGAGATGCATATATGAAATGCTAAAGATGTTGTAAACAGAATCCATTTTTGTGTATATAAATGCAGAAAACTAACCGGAATCAATTGAAGTATGCATTAGGCAACAAGATTTTCCTTACAATAACTGCTACTTTATGCCTGCACAAAACATGTTTTGATTCAAGAGCTCCTCAATCAACATAAGAATCAATTGAAGTAACGACCAATAAACATAAGAATCAATCAACAAGATTTTAAGGGGTGAAATTGAAGTAAAAACGAAGAAGCAAAAAACAGATTTTAGAAACCCATCTTCCTAGACGTCGCTGGAATTGCTTGCGATCCTCTGTCATTACTCCCTATGCCGCCTCTGCAACACTACCGCCACTGTCGTTTGTGTCAGTTATATTGACAAGTAAGAAATAGAAACTGATCATGTGTTGGCAAGCATAAGAAAGAATAGACAGGAGCCGCGTTCAACGCTTCATTTTCCCTCTCTTTCCTGTAAGATTAATTCGTGTCGCCAGAAAGGTAAAACATCACCCAACACCGCAAACTCAGCCCTAGTCGACGGATCATTTCTCTTTCTCTCACTCTGCGGTATCCTCTTTAACTCAAATATGTCGGTCAACTGAACGACAATCTAGGGTTTGTTGACTTGTTTTGGCGGCGGTTGTAGTGGTGGTGGTGCTGGTGATGAGAGCGGTGATTGCAGCGACGGAGTTGTGGCAGCGGCGATGCTAGGGTTTGCGTGACTACCGCAGCCATCGGTTGAGGGAATGAAAACTCTCAGATGAAGTCTACAATGCTTTGGCAGAGAAAAAGAAAGCGTGTCTTAGCTTCCCAATGCTTGCACGCTTCTCACCGTTTCAAAAGCCGATTTTAAACTTTGTATGCAATAATGCTTGTACATGATGCTGCACATACTTGTAAGTCTTAAAATTCAAGAATATGCATTATCTACTTGTATCTTATGCATTATAACTTGTAAGCATCTAAATGCTTTATTAGTAGTAGAGATAAAGATTTTATATATTTTAGATTTTTTAATCTTTTTTAGTCGTTTTGAGTATAATAATTCTGGATATATTTATTTTGTGATATAATTATTTTTAATATGTATTTGGATATATGTGAATTTGTATTTTAGATATTTAAATATTTCATTTATTTTATTAAAAAAATATGAAATTTCGGATAGCAAAAGTCACTATCTGAAATTCCGGATATTCAAAAATTCGGATATCTGATTTTGGTCAGCCATCAATGGGTTAGCATATTTGCATTTTGCTTTCGTTGTGCATCCGGATCTAGAGTGGAAAGAAAATAAGAGAAAAGAAGTGAACAAGAGAAGAATGAAAGGGAAAGAAAAATAATAATATAACATTTTTTGTTGTTTTAAGAAAAAAATTATTAGTTTTATGTTTGCAATTAAGTTGATTAGTTTTAATGGTATGATATTCACGAAAAATCTTTTTAAAGTAGTGACACAAAAATTTTGTCACAAAAAGACTTGAGGCTTATACCCACATATATTTTTAGTCACTATATATCTATACCTCTCCACTTTATCCACTATTTTTGTTGCGTGGGTAAAAAAAAATAACACCAATAGTGACACTTTTTTGACTTTTAATGACAGTTTTAGTATGTCACTAAATGACATTTTGTTTGTAGTGATTACATAATAAAATTGCTTAGGTTTACAAGTTTTTTTGTTCACAAAAAAAAAATAAAAATTTGTTGTTGAATGTGGATATGATTAAAACATATTGCTATAAACGATAAAATTAAATATCAATTTGTTGCTAATTTTAGCAATCGACACTTTTTCTTTCGTTATCAATGTCGATATTTAGTTATGTGTAGCTATCAACCGTGTTGATCTGTAGTTGACCCATTTAATTTGCTTTTCAAATTTTTATAGATCAAACTTCAGTTTATTTGGTATTTGTTTTTCAAATTCTGTATTCAATTTTTGAAGTAGATATTCGAGTTTTGGTTCGATATAAATTTGTAAAACTAGATATTGGAATCATATGACCCAAATAACAGTATAATACAATTTGACCTATGGTTAATCAAATAAATATCAATTATTCAACATAATTATATTTTAATTATCTTACTTTTGGTTTTTGTTAGTTTTTACTAATAATTTGTATTTTTATGATTTTTCAAAAATCTAAACGGGTCAATTGGGTTGATTTTGGGTAAGCTGGGTTTGATCCTAACTGATCTAAAATTTTGGTGCTGATTTCATACCGATTTATTTACAACCTGTTTCAGGTTTGAATTATGCTTGTATCGTTTGTTTGTGTCGGGTCATCATGTTAGGTCAGAATTTGGCAACCTTGGAAAATAAATATATCTTTATAATTAGCTTTACTCAAATATTGTGTTTGACGAAAGCACTGAATAGCTGCAATATTTTTTCTTTTCTTTCCTTAAAAGTGCGCCACTATTTAGTTGATAAATGATGGATGATAAAATTTTCATTTGGGATGACCTACATAGAACTACTAAAAAAGAATTAATAGTAGTTCTGTTAATTGCTAAAACCATGTTTGATTAGTGTTCAATGGATAGAGGTGTTTATAAAAATCCGAATTCAAACATTCGGAATAAATATCCGAAAATTTGATCCAAAACTATCCGAAGTTTTGGATATCTGGGTTTTCGGATCCGAAAGTCCGGATATCCAAAATTTCGGATTCGGATAGTAAATTCCAAATTTTAAAATCTTTAATATATATTTAGTATTGATTATTTACATAATATTGAGTGTATATTATTATTCTAATGTATATAATTTAGTTTTATTTTGATTTTATAGATTTATTAACTAATATTTTATATATTTTAATTTTTTAGTTTTTTAGTTGTTTTGAGTATAATAATTCTGCATATATTTAGTTTGTGATATATTTATTTTTAATATGTATTTCGATATATAAATTTGTATTTTAGATATTTAAATATTTGGTTTATTTTATTAAAAAAAATAAAAAAATATTAAATTTTGGATTCGAATAGAAAAAATCACTATCCAAAATTTTGGATATTCAAAAATTCAGATATCCGATTTTGGACACTCCAATCAATGTGTTAGCATTTTTTTCATTTGCTTTTGTTGTATATCCGGATCTAAGTGGAAAGAAAATAAGAGATAAGAAGTGAACAAGAGAAGAATGAAAGGGAAAGAAAAAAATAATATAATATATATATTTTTTGTGTTCTCAAACATAAGATAACAAAAGAAAGGGTAATTTTTTTTGTTTGTGTTAAGAAAACATTTATTAGTTTTATGTTTGCAATTAAGTTGGTTAGTTTTAATGGTATGGTATTCACCAAAATATTGATTACACAACGTTGATTTCTTATAGGCCTTAGTACACCATCTTGTATTCTTAAAATAGGTTTGTGTTATATAGAATTTCTTTTTCAAGGCTTTTATGTAACATCCGGAATCTAGCAGCAGGTTGTGTAATTTAATTACTGGGGTTGAGAATTATTGAGTTGGCGAAATTTAATTGGTTAATTACACGTGAGTTGATAAAAGTAAGTTGCTATTACGTGTAATTTTAATCGGTTGAGATAATAACCTGTTTAGTAGTAATTATGAGTTTGAGGTTGTTTTAATGAGTTAATTAATATTCCAAACCCGAGCTGTTGATTTGAAATTAATTGGGTTAACAGACGTTTACCTAGTGAATATTGAGTACCGTACCCGTTTTAATTGGGTTTATAACCAAAACGTATATAAACTTATGGCTTGCTTCTTCCCTTCCATTTCACACAAACTCAATAGTGCAAGTGTGTGTGTGTTCCAGCTGAAATCAAAGGGAGAGCCAAAGGAAGAATCATAGCAGCCATAACTGAGAAATCAATTTCATCATCATCCCTTCAGGCTACAGCTCAAATTCAGGAAAGGAGGAACGTGTTGAGGTTAGTAATTCGCACCCAATTCAGTTAAGATGTTATGTTGAGTAGCTGAGGTGGTTGGGGTTGGATTATAACCCCGAAGTGTACGAAATCGGGATTAAAAATGATTCCAGTAGCTGTATGAAAACAGAGCATAAACCACTCTGTTCGTCGCCGCATTGCAGCTGCGCTCCCCTGGTCGCGCCGCGATCAGGGTGAGGCGGCTAAGGGTGGTCGCTGGTAGTAGAACGTGACCGAGATCTGGATCACGGGCTGGGTGCTCCCGGCCGCGCTTGTTGGAGTACGACCGCGATGGGAGGGGGCAGCGCGGGGGTCATCACGACCGTGATGGCTGGCCGCGATGAGGAGACCGCGACCGCGCTCCTGGCCGCGCTCGTGGGTATTGGCTTGTTGATTTATGTTGAGCTAGTGAGTCTAGTAGTATAGTTATTATGAGTTCAGTAGCTAATCGTTACAGTGTAGTTGTATTTATTGTTGCCAGGATTCGTAGTCGAGCCTGGGACCTATAGAGATCGTTGTTAATAGCGAGGTTGTAGTCGTGCTTCAGGTGAGTTACTTACTTTGCTGTTTATTATCCGGGTCCAGTGTAGATCCTTTTATATGTTGACACTCGTTAGCACAGAGCAGAGCACGTGGATTATGCGTATAGTCGTGGTACACAGAGTAGAGAGGCCTGTTGGGTCATTCCCAATTCAGAGGTCCTGACCTAGCCACTACATTGTGGAGTGGGCTATGCAGGCTATCCCGGGTCGCTCCTGATGAGGCGTCGGGCAGTTGAGGCCAACCGCATGTTGATTATTAGTCGTTATATTGTGCTAACTGTTTTAAAGTTGTTTTTAGTAACTCACCAGCTTCCCGCTAACAGTTGTTTAAATGTGGATCTCAGGTGCGAGGACTGAGGCTAGGGATACAGCGGGCAGTAGCCGAGACCCGCCACGGGGGCAGTAGTTAGTAACTACTTTTGTAAGTAGTCTTGATGTTTTGTGGTTTGGCTTACTAGCCAGTAATACTTGGATGACTGAACCTATACGCCGATATGGTTGACTGATGTCATTAACGGGGGTTGGTTCCCGTCTCGTTGTTACCTTATGCTTGACAATGATGTTTAGTAGTTAATTAGCTGTTTACCCTTGATGATGTCGCTTATGATTGGATGACATGCACTGTAAGTCCTATGTGGCATTAGTCGTAAAAGTAGGGTGTTACATTTTAGTCTTCCCAACATAACTTCATTATTTAACGTTTGTGGTTTTTTTTTTAATCTTGTCAAATTTAAATATTTTATCTTAATCTTTTTCTCCAACATTGTGATCTGTATAAACGTATCAATTCTTTTGTAAATTGAGTGATTCACCTTGGACATCCACATTCACATTCCACTACTAATGTTTATGCCATAAGAATTCAATCAATCTCTCAAGATATTTTATGCCGCACATGCTCATGAAATTTTTAATAACTCCAGAAGAGAATTATTGTTCACACGACATTAATTACGTCGAGTTTAACAAGTTAAATTTCAACACTAATATTGTGTTCTTAACATACTAGTTCCTTCACCTTTTTATCAAGTAAGCCATTCATATTAAATTCGGTATTATTAAGTTCGAACCTTATGATACATTTCGTATTATGTATGAAATTACAGTCCTAGTGTATTATGCACGTTTGGTTCAAGTATTATTTTACTGATAATATCCCGAACTGTAACACCCCAAATAATTAAGAGGTAATTAAATATCTTTAATAGTGTGATTTGTATAATTATGGAATTATGGAAATTTAATTAATTGGGTATCAAATAAACCATATTATTGAAAGTAGTACTTGCATTTATGTCTAACGTAAGTTAATGATAAATCTAGCAATATACTTTTGTAGTTATAAAATGAAAGATTTAAAATGGGTAGTGGAGGGGTGTTTTGTGTAAAGGTGTGATAGCTAGGGGATGTGGGGTGGCCAAAGGCCAAACCCTCACCCTTTTTCTCTTCATAATCGACCAACACACACTTGGGGTGTGTGTGTGTTTTGCTCTTTCATTTTGGAAGAAAAGAGAAAGAAAAGAAGAAGAGAAAGGAGAAGCTAGGTTTTTGGGAGATTTATCTCCAAATTTGTGAAGATTAAAACTTAGGTTTCTCAATCATTGTTATCCTTGAAGGTATAATCATCTTCCCCATCTCTTACTTCATCTCCTTTCTTCTCCATTCTTCATTTGAAGAATGTAACCCTAAATGGGTTTATATTGAAATGTTTTGTAATGGCTCCAATCTTTTAATATGTTCTTATATGATCAAAATGGAGCCATAATATGCAACTACATTGGTAGTTTGAGTTAGTTTTGGTTTGAACCCAATCTAGGGCTCAAATGAGGTCCAATGGGTTATGGATTTGGGTTCGATGTTTTAGTAAGATAGATATGCTAAATCTTCATCCATATATGTTAAATATTGATATGGAATCAAATGCATTTAAGTAGATGCTTATTTGGAGCTTTGAAGTGGTGAATTGGGTTTTAACCCATTTGTGAACTCAAAAGAGTTCATATGAACCAATTGACAATCTTTTATGATTTAAATGTGTGGGAAGAGTATAAAATGATCTAAACATGCTAGATTAATGATTTCATGTATTAGTTGGGGTTAAACTCGAGCAAAGACTCAAGTTGGTGTTTTAAATCGAAACCGCACGCCAAGTGTTCGGTGAAATGCCCCAATGAGTTCTTAATCATTGTTGGGTTGAATTGAGTGTTTGATTATGAACTGAATGTCTAAAAATAGCCCAATTATGTTTAATATTGTTATGGAACTGATTAGAATTGAAAATGAGCTCAAATGGAGCTTAGTGTTGTCGGTTGGAGTTTTCGGTCATTTTCGGAGTCGTTCGGAGTCCGTATGAGCTCCATAGAATCATGGAATGTTATGAAATCATTCTATTATTTTTAGAGGTGTCAAAGTAATCTTAATATGCTCTAAATATTGTTGGTAAAGTCCCTCCAAAGTTACGAAAACGTTTATGGAGGTTTTGGGGACTTTGGTGCGCATTTGGGGCTTGAAGGTGCAGTTGGGTGCAACCAGAAGGTGGGTTGTGGCGCTACCCTCCCCTGGGTCGATCCATGACCATCATTCTGCCTCAAAAATGTGTTTTGGTTGGTCGGGGTTCGGTGATCGGGTCTTATTCGTTCGTTGCTCCTCTAAATTAAGTGTTTAAAGGGTTTGAGGGCCTTTGATCCATTCCGGAACTCCTAAGGCCTCATATGAACTTAGTACTTTCGGTTTGATAACCCAATACCCTTAGCCCACTCTTAGGGGCTTATCTTGTGTTCGGGGGCTTACGTGTACGCGTTATGAATGCTTCTAGGTGAATTGAGTCGAAAAGAGCTTGATTGCAAGCTTTAGCCATTCTCCGGGCTATTGTGGCTATTTGGAAGGCTTTGGAATCTTCTAAACCAATCACTGTGAGTTCTAGGACTAATGTAGATGAATGATTACATGTTAATTGTTGTTTATGTCTTGTTGATAACATGCTACTTGATCATGCATATTCACATGCTATAGATGGATTCATTATAGTCTTATTGAACATGTTGTCATGCATCTTGAATTGAAAAGTAAATTGCCATGCTAGTGGACATTGTTGTGGATTGGTTTGTCGTACATCTCATATAGTATGCTTAACTGCTTATATGTATGAATAATAATGATTGGAAGATGACAATTCGTGTTGGTTGACCTAGTAGGTTAACGTAGGACTACTCATTTTTGTGATTGATTAATAATAGTTGAGTTGTAAGCATGATGCATCTTAAGTAATATATTGGGTCACCCTTCGTGACAACCTAATTGATTATGGATGGTGATAAGGGGCTATTTAATCGGTAAGTTTATTAGAATAATCATTCGGCCCCGATGATGTATTAGAATTGCTAATAAAGAAGGGTTAGTAGAATCGCTTAGGTGGTTTCTTTAATTGGTCTTATGGACCATTATAGACTCTCATGAGTCATCTTGAACCCTAACTTGTTGTGGAATGCGTTTTGAACCCCTTGTTTGTCCATGGATTATTCCTGGCCCTTTGGGTGCCGGATGCCGACGTACTTGCATTGTCGGAAGTCCCGTACTTGCTAGGGACAGCCTCGTACTTGCTAGAGGCAATACCACTCCCAACTTTGACAGGGAACCCTAGACGACCATGGGGTTGTGGTATTTGGATTTGAATTGGATTATCTCGTGTGAGGACGGCAACGGGCCGCCTGCGGGCGATGATTATGACACGTTGGGCTGCAAGCATGAGTTATATCCTAGTGGCGGTGTTTACATCATGTGAGGACGACAACGGGCCGCCTTCGTGGCGATGATTATGACACGTTGGGCCGCGATCATGTTTGTTCTCACCTTTGGATTAGAGTCATTAGTAGTACGTACCGTGGTTATGTAACGTGCCGATTTGGTAAGACATCTTTGTAAAAGGGTTACAACGTGCTACTATGACACGCGTTGGAATCCCCACTTCGGCACGACCATGTCTAGCGGTGTAGTGGATTCCAAGAGTTGAGTTGGTTCCCCACCTTGACTCGGCTAGGCCGGGCGGTGACGGTGGAACATGTGACATTAATAAATATGGAGAATGTTAATAGTACTCAGTGAGATGAGGCATATTGTTGTGAATTCGAATAGGTAAATAATTGATGTGGGACACCGATAGTCCTCAACGAGGATGAGGTGATCCCATTCTAACTTAGCATTGGCCATCATTGGCCCTTATATCTTTGGTTGATAGAAGATATGTGTTGGATATAGGGGTGAGCAACGAGTACCATTTCCCGAACCCGAACCGGTACCGACCGGTACCGAATTAATATATTCGGTTCGGTATTCGGTTTTAAAATTTGCTAAAATTCGGTATCCGGTACTTTCGGTTCGGTATTCGGTTCTTAAATTAGCTAAAATTCGGTATTCGGTACCGAACCGGCACCATATAAAATTATACGGTTCGGTATTCGGTTCTTCCAAAACTAATAATTCGGTTTCGGTATTTTCGGGATCGGTACCGGTTCGGTTCGGTACGGTACGGTACCGAGCTCACCCCTAGTTGGATAGGCGTGTATAGGCATGGTTAGCAGGTAATTGTTATTTATATTAATCTTAGAATTCGCTAAACAACTTTTGTTGTTTACCCCTTTAGTTGTTAACCTTTTTGCAGGTTTGAGCTATTGAGTGGGAAGCTTACATTCTTCCTCATTATTCAAAGTGTAGACTCGAGACTAACGGTAATGCTTTGGTCGTTGTGAGGGGTTTTGGGTAGCCGACTTCCCGGCCTTAACTATTCGTTCGCAGGATCATGACCTGTAACCTCGTAGAATTAATAGTTGTTAATCGGATGCATCACTTGTGATGCATTAGTTGTAAAAGTATTAATTCTACCCTATTTCTGCAAGTATTATTGTTATATTTATTGTTAATTACACTTAAACATGGGTTATTATTGTATGGATGTTTCAATTTGGTATCAGAGACAGGTTCATCGACTGAGTATAGTGCACAATACACACCCTTGAACCCTTGGATGATGCTTATATTGACCCATCTAGGCAAATATTATGATAACAAACATAGGTTTGAACTTTAGCCTAGGATGGAGATACTTTGGGTAGACATATGTTAATAACGAGTTGTAATATATAAAAATTGAATTATATATATTTCAGATATGGCTGGCAATGAGCGTAGCCGTAGTATAGGAGGTGATGAAATGGACCCGAAGGAGTCTCAACTACTCCGCAAGATGGCAGAAATGGTAGAGGAGGGTCGATTAAGGAATGAGACGATAATGGAGGCAAACTTCAAAGTTTTGCAAGATGTTGTTAGAAATAATGATGAATTAGGTAAAGGGAAAGGTAAGGAACGTGCTGGTTCTTCTTCTAAGTCATCAAGGGAAGGATGCACTTTCCAAAACTTTATTAAATGTAGACCTCCCGAGTTTGCAGGAGGGGTTGAACCCCTTAAATCTTTGTATTGGATTAAAGAAGTTGAGAAGAAATTTCGGCTATGTGGATGCGTTGAATCTGACAAAGTGGAGTACGGAGCTGCCATGCTGACCGGTCCTGCTTTGGTATGGTGGGATGCCGAGATTGCCATGTTGGGGCAAGAGTTTGTAGCTTCTTTGACTTGGGAGCAATTTAAGGGCCGATTTAACCGACATTTTAGTCCATCGTCATCCTTGTTGAGAACTAGGCGTGAGCTCATTCGACTATCCCAAGGTGAAAGGAATGTGGACGACTATTTATCGGAGTTTAGCTCGAAGGCCCTATTCGTGGGATATCTTGTTACAGATGAAGCTCAGAAGATCGAGTTATGTGTGGAAGGATTGCGAAGGGAGATTCGGGAATTTGTTAGAATGTGTGAGATCCCGACATTTGAGAAAGCTGTGGAGTGTGCTAGACTCCGCGAGTACGAATTGTCCCGTGAGGATCGTGTGGTGCATTCCTCGGTGTGAACTATGACTGAAGTTCCCAATGATTTAGTTCGACCGTTGCGTGTGGTATACCCTAGGGAAGTTGATCCCTATTCGTGGTCTCAGACTCGCCCTTCGTCGAGACATCATGTTCCGTCCCAATCTTCGAGATCTAAATCTTGGTGTCGATGTTTGAAGTGTATGAAGTTTCATAGGGGAAAATGTGTGAATGACGCCCTGGTGTGTCATGAATGTGGAGAGGCTGGTCATGTCCGACCTAGATGCCCAATGCGAAATTTAGTTTGTCCAAGGTGTGGCCATGCGGGCCATGTAATTCTGGATTGCCCTCAATGGAAGGCTAATTTTGGCGAGGATGAAGTTGTAGCCGAGTATTATGTGTCCCCATAGTGGAGTCTTTGCCTTCTATTTTGATGTCGGGTTCGCCTCTTTGAAACCTTGTTATGTATGGTTGCATCCAATTTGGATTTTCTTGACAAAATTATAATTGATATGGAATGAATCTGTGTTTAATTAGTTGGTATAATTGGTAAGCCAATCTTATCCCTGTAATCGTATGATATAATGGTGTGGTTGTAGACATGAGGCTTAGTCAATCGGTACCGACAACACTCCGACTTTGTAGGTTTGGTGGACTTTATTGTTAGTAAGCAATAACTAATGTTGAGTAAAATATATAATTCAAGTAAATGTGTGGCACTTTGACTACCACCCGGTTGGTGAGCCAAAACCTAAATGAACTTTCTAGATGTAAAAGTTCCTTGTGAAATTCTAGTTGTTTGAGTAGCATTAGATTGTGTCAATTTGGCATGTCAATGCCTTGGAAAATTATTCCCCAATAGTAACTAATTTGTCATTTGAAAAGAAGAAATTTGATGTTTAATAGTAAATTTCCCGGAAAATTTAGGAGTTGCGTTAGCGCAACGGGGGAAGTAGAAAATTTGTGCCTCCAAAATTAGTCAAATGATTATAAACGAGGTTAAACCAATAATGATTTTTGGGGTTTAGTGGCAATTGTTCTGTCAATGAACGTGATTGAATAGATGACTTGTGTCATCACATTGAAATTAAATTGATAATTTGTGGGTACCCCTTAATTGTGAAAGGGAGTATATTTGCTTAAAATGTAAGAAGAGACATCTTGTCCAAAGAAATTGAATATTTGCTAATAAACCCTTAATTTGTGAATAAGGATGGATGAGCTCTAAGTTGAAATTGAGCAAACTATTGTGGACTAGCTCTAAGTCTCAATTGAGCACTTAATTGATCGTTGTTTGCTTGATACAACAAAAAATTTGTCTACTAACATGTCGGTAATGTGATAAAATATTGAAATAAATAAAAATGGCATATTGGAGCTACTTGGCGGATGAATAATAGTTCTTAGAGAACAATTGAACCAATATGTTGATTTAGAATTATAAAGTCATTTAATGTGACTAGATTAAGTTCATGACCAGATGCTTGAATACCACGTGGTACGGTGGTAATGCTATGTGTATAGGAACTTGTAACGTTGGTTAGGACAACAAATTGCATAGTTGGATTAGTGGAAGTATGTTGCCTGGTGCAACATGAATTGCCTCATTAGCAAAACCGAGTTGTAAATTGTTTAAATCAATGTCGATAATATGTGACAGTCTCTATGTGTCACCTAAACGCGTGCATTGTGGAAAATGACAAATTGGCCTTGCAGTGTAATAAGACATGTGATCTTTAAAACACCTTGAATTGTGTTGAGTCTTTGGATTCCGAGGACGGAATCTTTTAACGGGGGAAGAATTGTACCACCTCAAATAATTAAGAGGCAATTAAATATCTTTAATAGTGTGATTTGTATAATTATGGAATTATGGAAATTTAATTAATTGGGTATCAAATAAACCATATTATTGAAAGTAGTACTTGCATTTATGTCTAATGTAAGTTAATGATAAATCTAGCAATATACTTTTGTAGTTATAAAATGAAATATTTAAAATGGGTAGTGGAGGGGTGTTTTGTGTAAAGGTGTTATAGCTAGGGGATGTGGGGTGGCCAAAGGCCAAACCCCTCACCCTTTTTCTCTTCATAATCGACCAACACACACACTTGGGGTGTGTGTGTGTTTTGCTCTTTCATTTTGGAAGAAAAGAGAAAGAAAAGAAGAAGAGAAAGAAGAAGCTAGGTTTTTGGGAGATTTATCTCCAAATTTGTGAAGATTAAAACTTAGGTTTCTAAATCATTGTTATCCTTGAAGGTATAATCATCTTCCCGATCTCCTACTTCATCTCCTTTCTTCTCCATTCTTCATTTGAAGAATGTAACCCTAAATGGGTTTATATTGAAATGTTTTGTAATGGCTCCAATCTTTTAATATGTTGTTATATGATCAAAATGGAGTCATAATATGCAACTACATTGGTAGTTTGAGTTAGTTTTGGTTGGAACCCAATCTAGGGCTCAAATGAGGTCCAATGGGTTATGGATTTGAGTTTGATGTTTTAGTAAGATAGATATGCTAAATCTTCATCCATATATGTTATATATTGATATGGAATCAAATGGATTTAAGTAGATGCTTATTTGGAGCTTTGAAGTGGTGAATTGGGTTTTAACCCATTTGTGAACTCAAAAGGGTTCATATGAACCAATTGACAATCTTTTATGATTTAAATGTGTGGGAAGAGTATAAAAAGATCTAAATATGCTAGATTAATGATTTCATGTATTGGTTGGGGTTAAACTCGAGCAAAGGCTCAAGTTGGTGTTTTAAATCGAAACCGCACGGCAAGTGTTCGGTGAAATGCCCCAATGAGTTCTTAATCATTGTTGGGTTGAATTGAGTGTTTCATTATGAATTGAATGTCTAAAAATAGCCAAATTATGTTTAATATTGTTATGGAATTGATTAGAATTGAAAATGAGCTCAAATGGAGCTTAGTGTAGTTGGTTGGAGTTTTCGGTCATTTTCGGACTCGTTCGGAGTCCGTATGAGCTCCATAGAATCATGGAATGTTATGAAATCTTTTTATTATGTTTAGAGGTGTCAAAGTAATCTTAATATGCTCTGAATATTGTTGGTAAAGTCCCTCCGAAGTTACGAAAACGTTTATGGAGGTTTTGGGGACTTTGGTGCGCATTTGGGGCTTGAAGGTGCAGTTGGGTGCAACCAGAAGGTGGGTCGCGGCGCTACCCTCCCCTGGGTCGCTCCATGACCATCATTCTGCCTCAAAAATGTGTTTTGGTTGGTCGGGGTTCGGTGCTCGGGTCTTATTCTTTGTTTCTCCTCTAAATTAAGTGTTTAAAGGGTTTGAGGGCCTTTGATCCATTCCGAAACTCCTAAGGCCTCATATGAACTTGGTACATTCGGTTTGATAACCCAATAACCTTATCCCACTCTTAGGGGCTTATCTTGTGTTCGGGGGCTTACGTGTACGCGTTATGAATGCTTCTAGGTGAATTGAGTCGAAAGGAGCTTGATTGCAAGCTTTAGCCATTCTCCGGGCTATTGTGGCTATTTGGAAGGCTTTGGAATCTTCTAAACCAATCACTGTGAGTTCTAGGACTAATGTAGATGAATGATTACATGTTAAATGTTGTTTATGTCTTGTTGATAACATGCTACTTGATCATGCACATTCAAATGCTATAGATGGATTCATTATAGTCTTATTGAACATGTTGTCATGCATCATGAATTGAAAAGTAAATTGCCATGCTAGTGGACATTGTTGTGGATTGGTTTGTCGTACATCTCATATAGTATGCTTAACTGCTTATATTTATGAATAATAATGATTGGAAGATGGCAATTCGTGTTGGTTGACCTAATAGGTTAACGTAGGACTACTCATTTTTGTGATTGATTAATAATAGTTGAGTTGTAAGCATGATGCATCTTAAGTTATATATTGGGTCACCCTTCGTGACAACCTAATTGATTATGGATGGCGATAAGGGGCTATTTAGTCGGTAAGTTTATTAGAATAATCATTCGGCCCCGATGATGTATTAGAATTGCAAATAAAGAAGGGTTAGTAGAATCGCTTAGGTGGTTTCTTTAATTGGTCTTATGGACCATTATAGACTCTCATGAGTCATCTTGAACCCTAACTTGTTGTGGAATGCGTTTTGAACCCCTTGTTTGTCCATGGATTATTCCTGGCCCTTTGGGTGCCGGATGCCGACGTACTTGCATTGTCGGAAGTCCCGTACTTGCTAGGGACAGCCTCGTACTTGCTAGAGGCAATACCACTCCCGACTTTGACAGGGAACCCTAGACGACCATGGGGTATGTGGTATTTGGATTTGAATTGGATTATCTCGTGTGAGGACGGCAACGGGCCGCCTGCGGGCGATGATTATGACACGTTGGGCTGCAAGCATGTAACACCCGCTAAATTTCGAGGTAATTAATTATTTTCGAGTCACTTAATTTAATTATTAATTCGAGAAAATAATATATAGATTATCAAATTTTGGTTGTTGATCTTTAAATGTTTAAGGGCATTTTTAAGAAATAATGATAAATACATATTTATAGGTGACAAAAAAAAAATGAAAAGAAAATAAAAAGAAAAGAAAGGTGGTGAAAGAAAATAGTTATAACAGAATCTTGTTTTCATTTCTCATTCCATACAACCTCTATCATTTTTTCTATCATAAAAACACACAGTCACATACATTCTTGAATCTGAGTTTTTCCTCTAAGTTGGAATTGGAGGCTTGATCAACAAATTTATCATCTCTTGGTTGAAGGTATTCACTAACCCTTTAAGTTTCTATGATTTATTTATCAGCAAACGATTGTCATGTGAATTGGATGAAAAAATTTTCAAGCTAAGGTGACAGAAAAATTATATATAATAATATTCATCTTCTTCATTTTTAAAGTGTGAGAAAATCTCCATCAATGGAGTTTCAAGGTTTTGTGTATCATCTAATGTTTCCATCTAAAAAAAATATATATATATAGAAATGAGTTTAAAAATATTACTGGAATCATATTTAAGATTTATTTTCGGATTTAAACAACACATATGAGATTCCATGATTTTTTGGGAAAAACTTGAGTCTGAGAAAAAAATTTAGAAAATAAAGGGGTTGATTAGAGTGATGTTGTGTGTGTTAGTAATGGAATCGGCCGGAGGGGGGGTGTTCGGCGGTGAAGTAGCAGCGTGGCCACAGGCCGCCGCCACTTTCCTTTGGCCGGTGGTGCTTGCTATAGTTGTTTCCTCTTTCCGTTTTCTGTTGCACCGAGAATAGATTGGAGATGTGTGTAGTGAGAGAGCTGGTCGGCGGCAGAGGCAGCCGGCGCTGCCCTGCTTTCTTCCTGTTATCGTCTGCGTTTTTTTTTTTTTTCTGTTCAGGTATTCATCGAGGGAGAAGAAAGGGGTGAAGGTGGTTGCCAGAATGAAAACCGACCAGAGAGTGGCCGGCCGGCGCCGCCACCGCCTCTGGCCGGCGATCTGGATGAAGGGGGAATGCAGTGAAGGATTTTGTCTGCATATTTTTTTTTTTTGTTGTTGTTCAAAATGAGAAAGGGAAGGGTAAGAGGGTTAGGGTTACAAGTGTTGGGCTAGGGAATTATGGGCTTAGTTAGTTATAAACCTTAGGCTTTTAATTAAATTAGTTAATGGGCTGATCATATATAATTGAAATTGGGCTCATAGATATATTAAAGATTAAAGTTGGGGTTTTGGGTTTTAATTTAGTTGTTGTCTTTTTTTTTATTTATCATTAACTTTGGGTTTGGGTTAGTTATAAATTTCTAAGTCCAGTACAAATTCATTTTATGTGAAATTGTTATTTAGATTATATGAATATTGTGAGTTTATATAAGGTAGAAAGAGATTAGTAACTTGATGACTAATTTAATTAATTTAATAAAGTAGTTTAGATTTAAGAATTATTATTTGAGTTGAACTTTCACTAAATTGAAATAGGAACTAATAGATAGAATTAAATATTCCATATGTAAAATACTCTAGTTGTTCTAGTTAAGTTGGTGCAATTTCAATTAATACTTTTAATCATAGTTGGTGTTATAATTAAGGTTAAATTATTACTTTAATTTATAAAATTGCTTTATTAATGTAACAAAAATAAATCATTTTATGTACAGAAGTACCGATTAATTATTAATGAAGGGGTTTTGTAAACATTAACAAATAAATCGAAATTTACCGACTTAATCCCTGAGATTTTATTAATAAAATTGATAACGGACTTTGTAAAAATATAGAGTTAAGAATATTGACAAATAGGCAATGTGATTTGATATCAGGTCTTTAGTAAATTCGATTGAGGCGTGTGGATTTCGTTAGTGCTTTCAGCTATTAGCGGGTATACGCTTGGCGAGTACAGATTGCAGACACTGTGAGTAATTGATTTAATTTCGCAAATGATCATAAATGATATGCTTGCACTGGATATCTCTTTCGTTTCTATTGCCATGATTATTCTTTAACTACCATGCTTAGCCTTGAATGTTGTTATTTATTTCGTTGCCTTGAGCCGATATCTGTGAACCCTTTCTCCAGTATGCATACTGTGTATTATGTGGATTAAGCGAGGTTGCTGTGTGCTTCCGAATTGTATGGCGGGCGAGCCGCATGTTTTTGTACACGTGCTAACCGAGCGAGTCGTACGCCGTGTACTTGTTATCGGGCGAGCCGGTAACAATACCCTATTCGTGTATGCTAAATCGAGCGAGTCGTAATGCTACACATGTTGAATTTGAGCTGATATTTGTGGTGAACATGTTATATATGCTTGTCTGTGCTTTTAAATCTGTTACTCGCTAGGCGACGGCTTACCCCGGTTGTGGGGACAAATTTTCAGGTTTAGCTGATAAGGGAAAGGCACCAGCTTCAGGATCTTGAGTTTGAGCATTTATGGTATCAGAAGGACTTCCGCATTTACTCGGATTTATATTTTGTACTTGGGATGGGTAGATCCCTAGACTTTCAATTTGGTTGTAATAATTAGATGTTATATTTTAGCGCACTCTGAATGTGGTGGTTTTAGTTTATTTACGTATTGAAATTGAAGTTGAGATTCGAACGCTTTATTTTATTACTTCGAGGATTATGTTGCAGAATTATAGTAAAAGCGCCGCGTTATTAGAACGAGGCGTTTCAATATCAGAGCCAGTTTTGGTTTAAGTGAATTAAGTACTTGTTGGTGCTTAGTCTTAAAACGTAAGATCATTAGTAGTGTAAGTTATGATTTTACGAGATAAACTCTATCCTGATGGCCTTAGGAAATTGGGTACGGTTAAGATAGGGTTTAACTGTAATCTTCATAAATATATGAACGTATACCCTTATGAGTAAACCAGAAACTAATCAAGTATGAAAATATAACTGAAACTTAATTTAATTCGTAAATTTAATTTCAGAATCATGGCTGATGATGAGAGCCACAGTCATCCACGCGATGAGCGAGTTATTGTAGAGTCAGAGGATATAGAGCATTCTGACGGAGAGCGTGAGGATGGGGATGATTTAGATGATGATATTGGACCCGAGGGAGGACCGTTGACCCCTCGTGAGACCTGGATGATGAGGCACATGACCCGTTATGTACGAGATGTTATGAATGAGAGCCGCGCGGAGGTGTAGCAGGGTTTTCAGGAGATTCGTGATCTGATTGCTTCATCCCGATCTGATGCGGGAAATCCTTTGGTATCTGCTCCTACTGGCGGGGGAAATATTGTGGAGACTGAGACTGGTGGACGACGACCTGATCGTGCTTCGTTCAAGGCCTTTAAGGGGTCTGGTGCCAAGAAATTCGATGGGACTATGGAGCCTGTGAAGGCTCTAGAGTGGCTAGAGTGTGCGGAGAGGGCATTTCGCCTGAGCCACTGTTTAGAGACTGATATGGTAGAGTATGCCGCGGGGATGCTATTGGGTCCAGCGTTGACTTGGTGGAAAAACACTTCGAGGGCTATTGGTTCCGATCTGGTGGGGACGATGACTTGGGATCAGTTTAGGAAGAGATTTCAGGATCAGTACTGTCCAACTGACTTGACAAGGGAGATTGAGAGACAGTTTTTAGCTCTACGACAGGAGGGTCTGACAGTTCAGGAGTATGAGGCTGCGTTCAGGGAGAAGTCTCAGTTTGTGACTAGATATGCGTTAGATGAGGAGACGAGAGTAGACATGTTTGTTACTGGGCTTCGTGCTGAAATTAAAGAGTTTGTTGAGATGCAGAGCTATAAGACCCTTGAGGAGGCAGTTATGAGTGCGCGGAAGCGCGAACGAGCACTGATAGGTTCTACTACTTCGTTGACGTCATCACCCAAGAAAGCTAGGACTGCAGGTCCTGATCGGTTATTTCAGACTTCTGCAAAATCATCTGGTTCTTCTTTCTCCCAATCCCAGCAGCAGTATACATCAGCGACACAGATGCCGCACGATTGCCAGCAGTGTGGGAAGAGACATACTGGATTATGTAGTGGTTTTTCTAGAGGGTGTCACGCATGTGGAGATACCAAGCACATTAGAGTTAACTGTCCGATTCATCCATTGATTTGTTTCGATTGTGGGGTTCAGGGCCATGTGGCGAGGAACTGTCCTCAGCGGAGACAGAGTCAGAATATGAGTGCTAGCATTGCATCTATGAGTCAGCCTGCTGCGAGACCAGCTCAGTCGAGGAAAGGCGACATTGATAGAGTTCCGAATCGTGCTTTTCAGATCACCGCCGATGAGACTTACGAGACTCCTGATGTGGTTGCGGGTATTTCTGACTTAATGTTTTCTTAATGTTTTCTTATTTATCTGTTATTTAATTGGGGTGACATTATTCATTTTTATATATGTGCCTCTTTTGTATATTATCTGGATGTATTTATTTTTTTATGTTATTTGATTCCATAGACGTTGAGACCGTAAGCAAGCGTGTGTCATAGGCTTAAGAGATTTACATATATGCTTAGTCTTGGTGATCAAGATTTCACTTTAGGGTTTGTAGTTATAATTACTAGGGAATTGAAGATGATTGTGGTATGAATTAGTTGAATGCTTATAATGCTCGTAGTATTTGTTCAGGAAGTAAGATTAAAATTTCTAGCGAGTAGATAAAAATATAAGTATTTATAGTGTTTTGATGCAACAAGGAAGAATAATTAATTATGCATTGAAGTGGCCGAAGGACCATTAGAAAAAAAAAAAATTTTTTTTTGATAAGTGACTTAGAATTGGCAGCGATGATGTTTACATTGAAGTGATGGAGAAGTTTATTAGATGTAAAAGGATGTCAGTTAGTCATTAATACGTGAATTCATAAGATTTGCTATGACATGCAATAGAAAAGAATTTTATTGAATTGTAGAGGTAAGCATTATCATGTAAATATTGACTGTTAGCGTTGAAGTCTAAGCACATGATTGGATTTAGATTAATTGGGAGTGATTTGAAGTTATTCAGGATCGATCGTAAATATATTCGGTTTAAGCATAGATCACTTGAATTTGAAGCTGATAGTCATGTGATGCTAAGAGTATCGTCCGCGGAGGAAATTATACAAATTAAGAAGCGTAATTCTAAGTTCATTATAATGTGTTGGACTATAAAGTGCATCGGTACGCAAGATTAACAACTAAAATTGTCTTTGGAGTTTATTAACGTACATGATGGATGTGATTTTGATTTTTATAAAAAAAAAAAAATAAAATTGAAGAATGCCGATAGGAGGATACCCACTCTGAATAATAAGGTTGATATAAGACTTAGATTTGTCAAGATGTTTTAAATTGAGGTGGCATAGCACTGAGGCCTGAAAACATACGTGGAAATCTAAGACAAAGATGTAAATGAGACATTCGATTTACTTTAATTTCTTATGATCTCGAGGACGAGATCAATCCAAGTTGTAGGAGATTGTAACACCCGCTAAATTTCGAGGTAATTAATTATTTTCGAGTCACTTAATTTAATTATTAATTCGAGAAAATAATATATAGATTATCAAATTTTGGTTGTTGATCTTTAAATGTTTAAGGGCATTTTTAAGAAATAATGATAAATACATATTTATAGGTGACCAAAAAAAAATGAAAAGAAAATAAAAAGAAAAGAAAGGTGGTGAAAGAAAATAGTTATAACAGAATGTTGTTTTCATTTCTCATTCCATACAACCTCTATCATTTTTTCTATCATAAAAACACACTGTCACATACATTCTTGAATCTGAGTTTTTCCTCTAAGTTGGAATTGGAGGCTTGATCAACAAATTTATCATCTCTTGGTTGAAGGTATTCACTAACCCTTTAAGTTTCTATGATTTATTTATCAGCAAACGATTGTCATGTGAATTGGATGAAGAAATTTTCAAGCTAAGGTGACAGAAAAATTATATATAATAATATTCATCTTCTTCATTTTTTAAAGTGTAAGAAAATCTCCATCAATGGAGTTTCAAGGTTTTGTGTATCATCTAATGTTTCCATCTAAAAAAAATATATATATATAGAAATGAGTTTAAAAATATTACTGGAATCATATTTAAGATTTATTTTCGGATTTAAACAACACATATGAGATTCCATGATTTTTTGGGAAAAACTTGAGTCTGAGAAAAAAATTTAGAAAATAAAGGGGTTGATTAGAGTGATGTTGTGTGTGTTAGTAATGGAATCGGCCGGAGGGGGGGTGTTCGGCGGTGAAGTAGCAGCGTGGCCACAGGCCGCCGCCACTTTCCTTTGGCCGGTGGTGCTTGCTATAGTTGTTTCCTCTTTCCGTTTTCTGTTGCACCGAGAATAGATTGGAGATGTGTGTAGTGAGAGAGCTGGTCGGCGGCAGAGGCAGCCGGCGCTGCCCTGCTTTCTTCCTGTTATCGTCTGCGTTTTTTTTTTTTTTCTGTTCAGGTATTCATCGAGGGAGAAGAAAGGGGTGAAGGTGGTTGCCAGAATGAAAACCGACCAGAGAGTGGCCGGCCGGCGCCGCCACCGCCTCTGGCCGGCGATCTGGATGAAGGGGGAATGCAGTGAAGGATTTTGTCTGCATATTTTTTTTTTTGTTGTTGTTCAAAATAAGAAAGGGAAGGGTAAGAGGGTTATGGTTACAAGTGTTGGGCTAGGGAATTATGGGCTTAGTTAGTTATAAACCTTAGGCTTTTAATTAAATTAGTTAATGGGCTGATCATATATAATTGAAATTGGGCTCATAGATATATCAAAGATTAAAGTTGGGGTTTTGGGTTTTAATTTAGTTGTTGTCTTTTTTTTATTTATCATTAACTTTGGGTTTGGGTTAGTTATAAATTTCTAAGTCCAATACAAATTCATTTTATGTGAAATTGTTATTTAGATTATATGAATATTGTGAGTTTATATAAGGTAGAAAGAGATTAGTAACTTGATGACTAATTTAATTAATTTAATAAAGTAGTTTAGATTTAAGAATTATTATTTGAGTTGAACTTTCACTAAATTGAAATAGGAACTAATAGATAGAATTAAATATTCCATATGTAAAATACTCTAGTTGTTCTAGTTAAGTTGGTGCAATTTCAATTAATACTTTTTATCATAGTTGGTGTTATAATTAAGGTTAAATTATTACTTTAATTTATAAAATTGCTTTATTAATGTAACAAAAATAAATCATTTTATGTACAGAAGTACCGATTAATTATTAATGAAGGGGTTTTGTAAACATTAACAAATAAATCGAAATTTACCGACTTAATCCCTGAGATTTTATTAATAAAATTGATAACGGACTTTGTAAAAATATAGAGTTAAGAATATTGACAAATAGGCAATGTGATTTGATATCAGGTCTTTAGTAAATTCGATTGAGGCGTGTGGATTTCGTTAGTGCTTTCAGCTATTAGCGGGTATACGCTTGGCGAGTACAGATTGCAGACACTGTGAGTAATTGATTTAATTTCGCAAATGATCATAAATGATATGCTTGCACTGGATATCTCTTTCGTTTCTATTGCCATGATTATTCTTTAACTACCATGCTTAGCCTTGAATGTTGTTATTTATTTCGTTGCCTTGAGCCGATATCTGTGAACCCTTTCCCCAGTATGCATACTGTGTATTATGTGGATTAAGCGAGGTTGCTGTGTGCTTCCGAATTGTATCGCGGGCGAGCCGCATGTTTTTGTACACGTGCTAACCGAGCGAGTCGTACGCCGTGTACTTGTTATCGGGCGAGCCGGTAACAATACCCTATTCGTGTATGCTAAATCGAGCGAGTCGTAATGCTACACATGTTGAATTTGAGCTGATTTTTGTGGTGAACATGTTATATATGCTTGTCTGTGCTTTTAAATCTGTTACTCGCTAGGCGACGGCTTACCCCGGTTGTGGGGACAAATTTTCAGGTTTAGCTGATAAGGGAAAGGCACCAGCTTCAGGATCTTGAGTTTGAGCATTTATGGTATCAGAAGGACTTCCGCATTTACTCGGATTTATATTTTGTACTTGGGATGGGTAGATCCCTAGACTTTCAATTTGGTTGTAATAATTAGATGTTATATTTTAGCGCACTCTGAATGTGGTGGTTTTAGTTTATTTACGTATTGAAATTGAAGTTGAGATTCGAACGCTTTATTTTATTACTTCGAGGATTATGTTGCAGAATTATAGTAAAAGCGCCGCGTTATTAGAACGAGGCGTTTCAAAGCATGAGTTATATCCTAGTGGCAGTGTTTACATCATGTGAGGACGACAACGGGCCGCCTTCGTGGCGATGATTATGACACGTTGGGCCGCAAGCATGTTTGTTCTCACCTTTGGATTGGAGTCATTAGTAGTACGTACGGTGGTAATGTAACGTGCCGATTTGGTAAGGCATGTTTGTAAAAGCGTTACAACGTGCTACTATGACACGCGTTGGAATCCCCACTTCGGCACGACTATGTCTAGCGGTGTAGTGGATTCCAAGAGTTGAGTTGGTTCCCCACCTTGACTCGGCTAGGCCGGGTCGTGACGGTGGAACATGTGACATTAATAAATATGGAGAATGTTAATAGTACTCAGTGAGATGAGGCATATTGTTGTGAATTCGAATAGGTAAATAATTGATGTGGGACACCGATAGTCCTCAACGAGGATGAGGTGATCACATTCTAACTTGGCATTGGCCATCATTGGCCCTTATATCTTTGGTTGATAGAAGATATGTGTTGGATAGACATGGATAGGAATGGTTAGCAGGTAATTGTTATTTATATTAATCTTAGAATTCGCTAAACAACTTTTGTTGTTTACCCCTTTAGTTGTTAACCTTTTTGCAGGTTTGAGCTATTGAGCGGGAAGCTTACATTCTTCCTCATTATTCAAAGTGTAGACTCGAGACTAACGGTAATGCTTTGGTCGTTGTGAGGGGTTTTGGGTAGCCGACTTCTCGGCCTTAACTATTCGTTCGCAGGATCATGACTTGTAACCTCGTAGAATTAATAGTTGTTAATCGGAAGCATCTCTTGTGATGCATTAGTTGTAAAAAGTTTTAATTCTACCCTATTTCCGCAAGTATTATTGTACTATTTATTGTTAATTACACTTAAACATGGGTTATTATTGTGTGGGTGTTTCACGAACGAATGTATATCTTTGAAAAATACGAGGCTCCTTGCAATTGATCAAACAAGTCTTCGATCCTTGACAGTGGATACTTATTCTTGATAGTCACTTTTTTTTAAACTCGTTATAGTCTATACACATTTGGAGAGTACCATCTTTCTTTCTTACAAACAAAACTGGAGCAACTAAAGGTGAACTGCTAGGTCTAATAAATCATTTGTCAAGTAATTCCTACAACTAAACCATCATTTCTTTCATTTCTGATGGGGCTAGTCGGTAGGGAGCATGTGCAATCGGCGTTGCACCAGACACTAATTTACGACGAAATGCTATTTCTCAATCTGGAGGTAGACTGGGTAAATCATCTGATAATAATATGGGTATTCTTTCACAACGAGCACATCTTAGACGGTTTTATTTTCCTTCTTGGCATCTAACGTGTATGCTAAGAAACTTTCAAAACCCTTAGTTATACATATTTTGTGCCTTAACCACAGGAAATAACCTCTACTTCACCTCTTCGTTTGTCTTTGCACACTTAAATCCATTCCAAATCTGGCGTTCGTAATTGAACAACTCGTTTCACACAAACAATACTGGAACAATGGGCTGTCAGCCAATCCATCCCTACTATTACATCAAACTCTTTTATGTCCATAGGGATAAGATCTATCGCAAAATCATGATTATCTAATGTAAGTATGCAATCATCATAAATCTGTATGGACACTACAAACTTTCCGTTGGCTACTTCAACAATTATAAGAAATGGTAACGGATAAAGTAGCAAATCTAACTTGCATGCAAATGATTTAGAAATAAATGACAAGTTGGCACCAGAATCAAATAATACAATGGCAGGTACAAAGTTAAGTAAAATGGTACTAGTGATGACATCTGTTACATCTCGAGCTTCCACAACAGTAATTTGAAAGGATCTGGTAGTCGGCTATGACAAGGGATTCCCCTTTCATTGGGAGGGACCCTAATCACTTTCGGCTTCATCACGGATCCTTTGCTTTCTGCCAGAACAGATTTCTTCTGTGGACAATTCCTCGCCATGAGGCCTGCATTGTTACACTCATAACATAAATCCCCATGCTTGGGGCACCTTAGTCATATGCGCTTGGATTTTCCACATTCATGACATACAAGTGTTATGTGGCTGCATTCGCCTCTATGAAGCCTCTCACACCTTGAGCATGGTGTGGAAGTTTGAGGCGATTGATACTTTAACTGGGCACGGACTTGAGATTGTTTTTTAGACGGGGTGCTGCTCTAAGGCAAGAATGTGTATCTACAGACTTTGAAAATGAACGTTGAAGTTGCTTAAACGTCCTTTTTTAAGACTCATCTTAATTTAGCTTTCCTCGATGTTGAGACTTCTTGCTCTTCTTGTACAATTCATATTCTCTTAGTCGAGCATACTTGACTACTTTCTTGAATGATTCGACTGCGCAAACAGTACCTATTTCGTGAATATCACTCCGCAAATCTTTAGTGAAGTAATCAGTTTTTTGTTTCTCATTTGCCATAAACGAACCAACAAACATGGGTTTCGAGTTAAACTCAAATAGATAGACATTTACCAACAATTCTCCCTATTGAAATGATAGAAAATCTATTTTAATCTTCTGCACAGCCACAGACGGACAGAATTGCTTTTCGAAACGTACCTTCAATTCATCCCATATCAAGGCCCTGATAGCCTCAAGACCTAGAATTTCAACTTCAGAGTTCCACCAAGTTAAAACAAGACCAACAAACTCAGCAGCTATATATTCTACTTTCTTCTCTTCACCTACTTCATAACATGAAACAACTTCTCAATCACCTTTATCCATTCGAGTAGTAGCTCGTCCATTGAACTCAGGAGGACGACAACTAATTAAATTCTTCTAAGACATGCCCCTTTTATTTCAAGGGGGAGCCATACTTTTTCTCCATATCTTTCTTGGCTGATTAACCCCACCTCCACTTCCGTCGGCACCATCATTACTGGTATTAGCTTGGCGTTCGATCGATTTTTTCTTCCTCCCCAGCGTATCTTGAAGTGCAAGCATTTATGCCTGCATCATTTCATTTTGCTGGCGATTTTGTTCCAGCATTGCAAGCATCATTTGTAGCATCTGATCATCTCTGGATCCCCCTCTAGAACAGAAACTTGGATTATATTCAGACTAATCGTAATGAGGTAAATCTTCCTAATGTGGAGATCAATGCACCTCCTAATTTATTCCTCGATTGGAAGCGTTGTCCAACATAGTCTGCAACATAGATTCACAGGTCGGATATTAAGTATCATTTGTGCTCAGCTATTAATACTTTTACCACATAACATCAACATCGATTTTATATAAGGTGTCTTCATGAAAATGGTCATAAGTTGGGTCTCAGATCTTCATTGGAGGCCCACAAGCTGTCAAATTAAAGTTTGGTCGAGAACTACATGATGGCGACAGTTTGGCCAAGTTTCGATGCATAATTTTTCTCGAGGAAAAAGTTACAGGCACATTGTAGTTATTCTCTCAGTTCAGGTGGCATCGAATAAGCCTTAAAGTCTACCCTTTATTATCTCATCCTAGACAAATGCCAATCTTATGTTTTGTTATAATATTGTCACCTAGGTGGATCAATACCAGCATTTGAAATCGAGATCAAGGGTGAGTATTGTTGACTATACTCAATCCCTGAACATTAGTTCTGATATCAAATTGAAACACCTCACACAACTAATACATGTATTTCAAGATAATTAATTAAAATTAATACACAATACTTTAAAGAATCATGTTAAATTTTAAAACTTCTAATGCAACCATAATCATCATCATGATTCTGCACACTTTGTACACATTAGCAAAAAAATGTTACAAATCATGAAATTAAGTATCATGGGTTTATTTGTTCTATACATCAATTACTTGCCAATAATTCATGTGAATTAACATGGTTGTCTGCTACCCGATCCGAATAATGGTATTCAAAACAGGGGTAAAGTCATACAATAGCAACCTACTTTTGAAAATGTATCGATATGGTACGTCTACTTTTATAATTGTCTATATGGTACGTGTACTTTAATTCTCAGTATCGATATGGTCGTTCTACATAATAGAGCCCGATTTTTACATACGAAACACGGTTCTAATGGTATGAAAAACAGGGGTCTATTAAAAATATGGTCATATCGGTATGAAAAATTGAAGTACATGTACCATATCGATATTTAAAAAAGTAGACGTACCATATTGATAAATTTTCAAAAGTAGGTTACTATTGTATGGCTTTACCCCTTCAAAATAAGCAAAAAGAATTGGAGCGATTGATCAAGTTACATTTTTATTAATTTCATGATATCTTTGATTAATAAATTACACCATCTTGACAATTAAAATTATATCTAATTACCATTTCTTAAATTTATAATTAAATACATTTCCACCAAAATTAACGTAAAATAACTATTCAGGGCGTTACAACTATGACACTACATATCTTATAAATATTATTGATGATGTTGGTTAGACTTTGAATAGATTGGGCCTGGTAAAAAGCCCACTTCCTCTTAAAATGAGCCCAGTCCACAAGAAAATCTATGTTCTCATGGACAAGGGCAGCAGACGTATGACCTCCTCCCCAAGCAACCTTTCTTTAGGTCTGGACTCTGGATCTCTTTGTTTTGGCCGGCGACCGCCGCCGTCGTCTCCAACGCCGGCTAACACCACAGCGGCCACCCATTAATCACTCTCTGCGTCGCCGCCACAACACCATCGCCGCCACTCTCGTGTAACTCTTTCCTTTTCCCTCTCACTCTCGTCCACTCGATCTCTCACTCTCATCCTCGCAACCAATGGCAGCGACCTAAACCCTAGTGCCGCCGCCGCCACCATCACTTCGGACCTCCGTATCTCTCTCTACACCTCTCACTCTTTCTGCTCCCGGTCGACGACCACTGTCTCGACTCCCTGCCGACAACAGCCAACGAACACCAGTGGTTTCCCCTCCATTTCCCTCTCGCATTCGCTCGCCATTACATGATCTCCCATCTGATCATGGTTGAGCGTGATCTGGCTCCGGTTTTGGTTCTGGCTCTGGACATGGAAGTATACTGGTTTATTAATCCACTCGTATTACTTGAACTGATAATGGTTTGAGATCTAGTATTCTTTTGGTATTGTTTTCAGGTAACGTAAGCCAAGTGTTTATATACTTATATTACTGCACTTAGCATCTCTATGATTCTGATTTTTAGTTAATCATATAGTTATTCATTTCCTAATTTCGTAAATCTGACTTGATCGTCGGAGGTGGATTCCGGGGCTCCGGCCCTAGGTCCACATCTAACGAGTTTCTCTTGTTTCGGCTATGATCCATGTCCGGGAACGATAAGGAACGGCTCTATCATTAAATCCCGCCAGACTACGCTCGAACATTGGCGCCATCCGTGGGACCGCGAACAACTAGCCTTCGTGTTCTAGTTTCGTTTCTAGGTTCTGCCTATTATGATCTTTCATTACATGCTGCTGACCTTTTTATTTAAGTTTATACATATACGTGTTCATGATGATGTCCTGCCCTTACATTCACGTAAATCACAGAATATATAAACAATGCATACATACTTTGATTTTTATTTTGTTTTCCGGCATGTCTCGTGATATGTAATTGTTTATATATAAAAAGAAGTGGTGATGTCATACGTATATCAACCCTCACTCATTTCATTTATCCCAATATTACCCTAGTTTTCCCTTCATGGGAATTCTAGTTTTTTGTGACCAGCTCTATCTTCTTTAGAAGATTATGACCAACACTATTTTCTGAGGGAATTCATTATTACCTCCATTGAATACTCAAAAGGGGATTACTTATTTATCTCCATAAAGCTTCATGATGAGGAATGAGGACAATAATTTCATTTCAATGTCTTTTTCTTCGTCTGCCATGACACATGTATGTCTGTTAAATGACATTATTACAAGCAACTATAAGCAGGTGTATGGATTACTTCTTGATATTCGAATTTTGTATGCATGTATTTTTCATCTTAAGCATATGGGTCATGGAATAAATCTATCTTATATATATATATTTTGAGCATATGTTTGTAATACATATTGATAGCTCCATCTTTGGCTCATACAGTCTATACCACTCCCGAGTCTCGAATTGCGCATACCCTGATTTTTATTTTGTTTTCCAGCACACAGAACACACACAAGACTTAATTTTATTTTGCTGCTGGAATACACACACCTTTACTATGTATGTACTTGGTTGCTGTTAAGTTACTAAGATCATACAAAACATTCATATATGACACATTATGCTTTTTATTTACATGTAATTGCGCACATATATCTTCATGTACCATTGTTGATGTACCAATTATTCAATTTAAGGCTGCTGGACATCTTTAATCACACACCAAAAAACTTAAATTTCTTTGTTCAACACATAAGCTTACATCATGCTTAAGCACATATTTATACATCACGCATGTTGTACATTTATCTATATATATTGGGTACTGTTGTTTGCTGTAATTCAGGTTATACATCTGTACATACTTTAAATGTGATGCAACATGTTAATGTGTATGTATATATATAAAGGCTGCTGTGTTTAATTGATCACGCACACACATATTTTTATGAAATCAACTTACACATATACATGACATTTTACATATGCCAATGATCATGAAGTTCACATCACAGCTCTATTATGTTTCTATGATTTCTGGACAGCTAAGAACCTTAATAAACACTTATATATATATATATATATTGATGAAATGCATAAAAATATGTTTTTGTCGCTGTTGTCCATAATCACTATTTTACGCATACAAAGGTACTTAAATTGTTTGTCTGAATGTATATATATTGCTGTTGCCTTCTCTTATTCATACACACATATACACTATTGTTGCATATATATTTTGGGTGTTGTCACTAATCTTTTTACATTCAAATTTATATATATACTTTATAGACTTGCTTTACTTAAAATATTATAGGCTGCTGCTACTGCTTTGCCTTTCCAATCAAAACAGAATCATACACACATTGTTGATGCACATCTAGATGTATATATGTGTGTGTGTGTGTGTGCATTGGGTACTGTTGTTGTGCTTTGCACTTAGTGTGGGTATCAGATCTTTACTAAATCCAAACACATATTAATCACATGCATTGAGTTTTATTTGAATGTTGCAACACTAATCCATACCCAATTTGATGATTTTTGATGACATTCTAAACATAACTAACCTATGTAGGTTCCAAAACATTTAAAAGAATACTTTTCAATTAGAAATTTAACCTTGGGATTCTTGTATACTTTTGATGCTTATCACTTGCTTGATGATTCTTGCCTTGAACTGTGATTTTGTTTAAAGCTCCTTGTGATGGATTAAAGATGAAGCCGTGAGTTTCGAAAGAGCGGGGCAAAGCTCTCAATTTCTTCCAAATTGGTAAAGGAGTAAGGAACTAAGTTTTTGGGTATTTATAAAAATAAGATTTGCTTAATTCATTATTTATAAGGATAGACCAGTTCCCTACAAGGGGCGGTTGCAAGCCTTCATTATTTATAAGGATAGACCAGTTCCCTACAAGGGGCGGTTGCAAGCCTTCATTATTTATAAGGATAGACCAGTTCCCTACAAGGGGCGGTTGCAAGCCTTCATTATTTATAAGGATAGACCAGTTCCCTACAAGGGGCGGTTGCAAGCCTTCATTATTTATAAGGATAGACCAGTTCCCTACAAGGGGTGGTTGCAAGCCTTCATTATTTATTAGGATAGACCAGTTCCCTATAAGCGGCGGTTGCAAGCCTTCATTATTTATAAGGATAGACCAGTTCCCTACAATGGGCGGTTGCAACAGTTCCCTACAAGGGGCGGTTGCAACAGTTCCCTACAAGGGGCGGTTGCAAGCCTTCATTGTTTATAAAGGACAAACCAACCTTTACAGGGGTTGGCCGCATGCCTTGTTTAAAAATTTATATGTACGGATTTATGCTTACTGATTTAGTGTTGCACTCTATTACTCATTCTTATCACATGAACATATGGGCTTAATATCAGTATCAGTATTAGGTAAGATATGTTTAGCATTAAGTCCAAAGTAATTGGTTTGAATAAAAAACAATCACTCTGAACTTGGGGGACTTGATAATGTTGGTTAGACTTTGAATAGATTGGGCCTGGTAAAAAGCCCACTTCCTCTTAAAATGAGCCCAGTCCACAAGAAAATCCATGTTCTCATGGACAAGGGCAGCAAACGTATGACCTCCTCCCCAAGCAACCCTTGTTTAGGTCTGGACTCTAGATCTCTCTGTTTTGGCCGGCGACCGCCGCCGTCGTCTCCAACGCCGGCTAACACCACAGCGGCCACCCATTAATCACTCTCTGCGTCGCCGCCACAACACCATCGCCGCCACTCTCGGGTAACTCTTTCCTTTTCCCTCTCACTCTCATCCACTCGATCTCTCACTCTCATCCTCGCAACCAATGGCAGCGGCCTAAACCCTAGTGCTGCCGCCGCCACCATCACTTCGGACCTCCGTATCTCTCTCTACACCTCTCACTCTTTCTGCTCCCGGTCGACGACCACTGTCTCGACTCCCTGCCGGCAACAGCCAACGAACACCAGTGGTTTCCCCTCCATTTCCCTCTCGCATTCGCTCGCCATTACATGATCTCCCATCTGATCATGATTGAGCGTGATCTGGCTCCGGTTTTGGTTCTGGCTCTGGACATGGAAGTATACTGGTTTATTAATCCACTCGTATTACTTGAACTGGTAATGGTTTGAGATCTAGTATTCTTTTGGTATTGTTTTCAGGTAACGTAAGCCAAGTGTTTATATACTTATATTACTGCACTTAGCATCTCTATGATGATGATCTTTAGTTAATCATATAGTTATTCATTTCCTAATTTCGTAAATCTGACTTGATCGTCGGAGGTGGATTCCGGGGCTCCGGCCCTAGGTCCACATCTAACGAGTTTCTCTTGTTGTTTCGGCTATGATCCGTGTCCGGGAACGATAAGGAACGGCTCTATCATTAAATCCCGCCGGACTACGCTCGAACAATTATATTATTGAATATTGAATGTTGTATATTTAATATCGAATTCAAAACGAAATATTACATATCAAACATTTTTTATATAATTTCCGACTAGGATCATTCGGTTTGAATAATGTGTCATGTTTAAATTAGAATGATCGTTATAAAAATTCACACTCAATATTCAACGACTCTTGAAATATATATGTGTGTGTATAGTTTTCAAAATTAAAGAAAGAAACAATGTTTTTGTCTTAAAAGTAACTATTATTTTAGTCAAATGAGTGATGGGATGTGTGTCAGTATGTCAAATCCCCACCTACTTGATGAAGTCATTGACGACACAAGATACCTCGAAGTCTCATCCTGTCCGCCCATAAATATATTGTTGGTCCCGTTAAACCTCACAATAACATAAGTTGAGTTAGTTCTAGATTACAGAAGGGGGAAATGGTTGAATGTAATCACAACTCTAAACACATAATTTTTCAAAGATTAAATTGTTTATTGATTCTATAAAACAAACTACAACGTATTTGCAGAAAAAGAACAAGTTATAGCCTATTCTGAATACTTTCTTTAAAGACAGATGATACACAATGTTAATATTCAACAACTCACTAAATGTTCCTTGCTGAGAGAATATTTTCCTCGTCAAAGTCTTTATAATGCGAGTACCAAAAGTGTTGGATAATGATCCGAGCTTGTGCTCATATAGGCAGTTATGCATTTAATGCTCTCAACCATATTTTGACATTTTCGTATTCTGATTGGTTGTCAAGGAAGAATTAAAGGACGTGAAAACTCATCGCCATTAAATGAGCAAACACAGTATAAAAGTAACATTAAATAATATTATTTTTGTTTTTGCATTCCTTTTGTTGATATTCAGGACGTGCAAGGCAAAAAGTTGTCTGACATCTTGTCTAATAATTTGAAATGTTCTCATTTTAAATTGGACGGACATTTATTTTAAATTAAGTTTGGAGTCGGTGAGTTCATCTATTAGGGACTCACAGTACTTTGGGTTTGACTTTTTTAATGAATGCATACTGATCTTCCACTTCAGTGAGTAGTCTTTTCTCATCTTCAGACTTCGTCTTTGAGGAGTGTATATACGATTCTTAAAGTCTAGAGCAAATGTAAATTCTCAGTGACTGTTAGATATACTGAGAATTACGAACTTTTATACACTTTATACAAAAAGAAATATAAAATTCTGAGTAAAGAACTAAGGATCCTGAAACTTGGATAGTCACTGAGAAATCTTCTCAGTGAACCTAACACTTAGTCAAATTTTGCTTATGACCCTTTGTTCTGTTTTTTTTTTATTTTCTTTGAGACAATATATTTCTTTTATAATTAATATAACATCTTTACTGACTGAAATGAAAATATTACATGACGTACAAGAAAACAAAATTACATTACAAGAAAACCAAAAATTACAAGTGAGAATTCTATCTAGCTCACCTTGGTCATTTAGATACTGGTTTGAACTTTTTCAAAATCAGGATCTGATCTATTGTCTTTTGAAGCTCAACATCTAAGAACTTTGATGTTGCGTTGATCCTCTTAAGAGTGTCAAGTTGTTTTTCAGTGCACTTTGGAAGATCATCAAGTCGCTAAACATAGTGAGTTCTTCTACCTTTGACGGGCTCACTAATAATCTTGCCCACTACAAACTTAACACATTTTGGAACAGAGGTTTCAAGGTCTTCAAAAATTGTTGGAAAGTATGTACTCTTCAACAATTCAGTCAACAGTGCTGAAGTTTGGACTGGTTGATCCTCAGCTCCCTCAAAACTTAGGAATTGTTGCTCAGTAGCATCATGTTCAAGCAGCGACTCCAACATATGTTTATTCTCAAACTTAGCTTTCAGTAGCTTGAGCATGTCGCTTCTTGGTGCTGAAGGCTTTTGTTTGACCAAGGAGTTTGTCATCTCAACCCACTCGCTGAATCTGAAAAAATGCATAGACAAATTTACATCCTTGTAGATTTTAGTGGTGTTGTCTTCTCGTACAAGTGTCAGATCCAATCGAGTTTTGTTTTGGGTATTTATGGAGGCATAAGCATGGACTATCTTCATGACCTTCAGTCTTTTGGTAATTAGTCACAAATACTTAGCCTCTAATTCCTTGTCGACTCTACTACATCTAAGTCCAGTGACATTTTTTTCCAGTAGATGCCTTCTTTGGTGCGGCTTTGGCTTTCTTGGACTTTTTAGGAGTAGGACCTTCTACCTCTGAAGCTATCATCCTGACAAGCTTTTCATCATTAGAAACTTGTTTATTGTCACGTACGTTCTACTTACTTAGCTTCTTTATCAGCCAACTAGGCTTCAATAATCATACTTCGTCTGTCTTCCACTGATATGTTATTGATAGCATTAGTGTAGACGTCTTCATCAATGGAATAAAAATTCGAGATTGCTGCTTCCTTGCCCCAAAATCCGTAAATATAATCCTTTCATAGTTAGAGCTTTTTTCTAGCTTTCAAGTCTAGCAGCAACTCTATATCTTTTTTTACCAAATGGGATTTCGCCAGGAAAGTAGAATTCATCACCAAAGTCATCTAATGATGGAGGTGGGAGTTTCTAGCTATTGAGAATGCATTTGAGATTGCTTGGACAAGAAATTTAAAGGCTTGGATAGCTTTCTCACTACCTCGAGCATTTTTGGATGCGTCGCAACAGAGTGTTGGACCAAGAACTCTAAATTCTGTGTTGTTTATGGGTTCAACTAGAAATTTGGCCTGGGTGTCAAGGATAGGATGGGTGAAAGAATCTTGGGTAGGTATAGAGGAGATAATGGAGTCATATGTAACCTGGAAGGGATTTTGAATGACATACACCATGATATCTTGGGAAAGGTATGGTATTTGGCGAAGGTTAGAGAAATTGTTGGTGAAGTAGTGTGTAAGTGAATCCCTGAGAGTTTGCAGATGAGCAAGAGTAAACAATTGTTGTTTTTGGTGAGATTCAGCAAGTGCTCTTCTCAGAGAGTCACGGGTTTGGGTTTGGGTGTCTAACGGGCCGTCGTTGTGACCCGCAGATTTAAACCTTAAATCCACTAATTACATAGAGAATTAAGGGTCGAATCCACAGGGAGTGTGGTCGTAATTAGGATTAGGTTATTAGCCTTATAGTAATGGGTTTATTGAAAGCATTTAAATTGTGAAATCGTGGATTTGAATGAGTTGTTTAGAGTAATGAATTGTTATTGCTTATAACTAAAATTAAGAACGAAGTAACTAACGAAGAAGATAAACAATCAAGATAAGAATAACCATTCACGGAATCACCACGACATAAGTATTACTCACTATAATTTCATACAATGATCACATAGACATAATCAATTGCGCGACTAAATTAATCAAATGTATTTTAACCAATAACTCTCGGCATAGCGTATGCAACATTTATACTTGTCTTAATCCCTAAACTAATGGACTCGGCACGAATAATAACACCACTATAAACTATCTTGCTTTTACCAATCGCAACACATAATCATAATCATAGCCAAATGTTTATCATTTGCATACACATAATAGATCTAGCTCAATACGAATACATCAAAACATAAAAAATTAAAGTAAAATAAACTTAGACGTAGATCCTCCGCAAACGGCTAATGAGACTAGCCGCTCATCGGATGCTCGTCACACTCACGGATCTGAGTCATTAGATAGCTTGTGAACCACCGTCTTCGTTCCCGTATCGTAGATCCATTCTGGCAGAGCTTCGACACACTTGCACACACGTCGGGACTCTTCTCCAAAGCTGCCCCTCTTCCACTATTTATAGAGAATCGAAATTAGGGTTTCCATGGCTAAAAAATGCGTATCGGCGCCGCACCAGCGCATGCCAGGCCAGGCCTGCGCCCGGATGCGGCTAGGGTTTAGCTGGCATGTGCTGGAACGTATCTGGACAGGTTGGGCGCTGTGTGGAGCGCAGGGCAGCGCATGCCTGCACCCCCCATCTGTCCAATTTGCTCTAAATTCTCTCGGATTGGTTCTTTTAATCATCTTGGCCCTGAAATACAAACTTGGAGTAATAATATGGATTTTACGATGTATCGATGCTTAAAATGATCATAATATGACTCAGAAACCATATAAATTATAGACTTATCAAATCTCCCCAACTTAACTCTTGGTCGTCCCCGAACAAGCTTTTGGAATCAGAACTAACTAAGTAACGAGCTAGAATTGGCAGTGAGTATAAGAATTTTATGTTAAGCTAGCCTTCATACTAATGCATTAAAATTCTTAACATGTAAATTGAAGACGTTTTCAGTTAAGATACATTTGCCTTATAATTTATATAATGTATCTCACTTTTGAAGATGCCCTTTTAGCTCAAGGTTACAATACTTAAAACATGTGGGTCTTCCGACCATCTTTTTCCTCTTTGCATGTTTACAACAAATTTCTTTTTAATACCATGCTTCTATCTATTTTCTTTTCACTATATTAGCTAGATGGTCCATGTAACGAGATTTTGGTCAACCGCTCCCAAACCAAATGGTTTTAGGGGATTAGGCATGAGTGGTACCCCTACGGACTTAATTTCTCAAACCATCTAGACTACAATTAAATTACTTTTGAGGCTAAAACATGATTAAGTTCTCCCCCTTATTGCATGGGTTTCCAAAATCTTTGGACACATTACTTATATTTAAGTCCAAATATATTTTAACGTACTTGAATTCATTTTACATGGCCAAAATTTTAATTATTACTACGACTCTTTTTCTTAATTATAAAATATCCTGTCAACACTAGTCAATTTCCTCGCACATGTATTTTCTAAGTATCATCATGTTCCACGGCCTAATCAGAAAACAAGACTCAACTGGGGAATAAATGACAGACTACATAAACATTATAAACTCTAAATAGGACTCGGCTAAGAACTAAAAAAATGAAATTAAATATACTATAAAGGAATTAACTGCAAAACAAACTAAAAGAAAACAAAGTACATAAAAGTAAAGAATAAGGAAAGATAGTACCCGATCATTCAAATGGAGGAGGTGGAGGAGGAGGACTGAAGACGCTGTTGAAGAAGTCGGTATACGGGTGCTGGCCGTGGGTGAACTGTACAGTCGGTGGAACCAAATGAGGAGGCATCGGGTCTGGGAGGTCCTGCCTGCCATGCGCCGGATAGCGCTAATAAGTATCTACGGCAGGGTTATAGGTCTGGTAGTCGGGCATCGTGTAATCCTCATAAGACTGATATGGCATACCAGCCATGGAGTCCTCGTGGTGTCGAACTCCCTCCCAGTATGCCCAGTCATGGTGCTGGTAGTAGGCATTTTGGTATGTCAGGGCTCTCTGCCCATCCTGTAACTGATCTACTCGGTCCGCTAAGTGATCGACCCTATCATAAATATGGGTCATACGCCCATTCATCTCATCTAGCCTCTGGGTCACATCCTCTCGGAACTCACCCTGACCCACAGCTATATCCTCAATCCGCCTCATCATGTGGTCAAAATCAAAACTGTCATTACCTCGACTACGCGAGGTAGACGCACCTAGGTTCGGCTCAGAATGCCGAACTTCCGCCTCATTAGTGGCCTTCTCCTCTCTCTCTTTCTCCTCTCATCCTCAGTATAGTCCTCGATATACGACTTATTTGTCTCTTTGTCGAATATCTCGAACCCTTCATCAACTTCCCAAAAATATCAAGGTATGGAACATGGCGGCCGTAATGAACGTCGCCGAAATGGGGGATAGCAGGGAATCGGGCGAAAATGAGCCCTTCCTCTCAAGGAACTTAGAGATCAACCAAGCATGGGGGATGATCGTCCTCTCTCTCGTGTCATACATAGCCCATAAATCATTCATGACTGTCCATGCAAAGGACAATCTGGGCTTACCCTTAAGAAGGGCGTGAAGGACAATGATATCCCTATGCCTGACTTTGGTCAGGTCACTATCACGAGGTAAGATGTGATTCACAAGAATCTTGTGAAGCACCTTGTACCTCGGAGATAAAGCCTTTCGGCTGTAGGAAGTGGAGGACTCAGCCTCCAAAATGGATGAGATAAAGACTCTATAAATCTGCTCCAACCACTCCCCTGACCAGGTCATATCAGTAAAGGCCAATTGGGCCTCATTCATATACTTGTATCCCTGCTGGTTAGACCCCTCGTAGCCTACCCCAGTATCTAAATTAAATAATTGGCGAAGGATTTGTGCATCCATCGCCACGTCCCTACCATGGACAGTGCCAATCAACCTAAAGTCGCTCGCTGAACGACCCGTCTCCCTTCGTAGGGTAGACATCCACTCAACTAAATCAGATTGGTAAATATCATTACCACCCAATTCAAACACACCTTCCCACCCCCAGATAGTCAAAAAGATATGGGATCTCGTAATCCTCAAAGTCACTCCTCTTAACCCTCTTTTCAGTCAACACTTTATTAGAATATTTTCTATATATAAACAAATGTGTTCTAATGTGCTCGGGGTGTTGGGATATAAGGAGGTTTGGAGACCAATCTATTGGGATATCAACATTTTGGGTTCGTTGTCTCGTTCTCCTTGCCATCTACAATTTGTGCCAACCAACCATACTATACATGAGATAAATCAAAATAATGTAAACTATAATTGCAATTTTCACAATTACGCTCACTTAAAAATATGCACTATATACATATATATATATATATATATATATATATATATATATATATATATATATATATATACTTTTACGCTCACATTTTGCATCCTATTTATAGTCTATAAATTGTCATTATTTTGGCACTAAACATTTATCATATTTAAATAAAACATTTAGCACACAAAATTAATTTTTTAAGCTGATCACCTAGCTAAGTTTTATAATTTTAACAATATATGCACATTTTGGCAACCAACTTTATAAATTCAAATTAATTTCTAGAAATTAATCATGGCAAATTAACAAACTTAACACATAAACACATATCTCCTGAAACATACATCAAGGTTATCATCAAAATTATGCAATTTCACATACTTTGACTCTAAAAAGTCAAAATCACCATGAAAACTCCATGGATGACCATAAAGCTCAAGCTTTCATTTTTGCTCAAAAAGTATGAAATAAGTTGCAATAACTCAATAAAAACACTAACCTTGGTGATTGGAAGCTTTTTTTGATACAAATCTAGCCTTTTTCTTCCACACTTTCTCTACCTAAAAATCTTCAAAAGTGGATGAAACTACCCACAATAAGGTGATTTCTAGCCTAGATCTTTGATATTTGTGAAAATGTAGGTGTTTTGAAGCTTAAATTTGCAAATTTTGGGCACAAAATTGATGTTTTTGGGAGGAAGCCGCACACCCAACCGTAGGTTCTTGCTCTAGGGTTGTGAAAATGGTGAAATGGGGCTCAAATCTACATTTTAGGTCGATGGGACGCAGGGCCAGCGCAGGCCTGCGCCCCCCCTGCGCACAACTCTGTAAAATTTTCAAATTTTTACTGTTTTGGTACGCGGGGCTGTAAATCTTTCTAATTTTTTATATGGAACGTATTCTACAAAAATTTTTGTCTACAAAATTTTTACTGAATTGGTACGCGGGGCTGTAAATCTTGCGGTTTCACATATGTGGTGTCTTGATGACGCGGAAGTATGTTAAAAATAACAAACTTTCACATAACTTTGGCTAAAGGTCATAAATCACCTCTATTAAAGGCGGTATAGGTCCGGGCAGCTCTAAGTGAAATACCAAAAACGGTTGCTATCATTTGATCCCATTGGCTAGTCCATTTATTAACTGTACGCATTCTATCCCCCTGAGTATTAGACAGTGTCCAGAATTCCATAGGACGAGGTGTTTCGGTGTCAATTAAAAATTCTTCATATACTTTTCTCTAGTGATTAACACATCTCTGTTTCCTACCCTTCCCACTAGTTCGAAATTGTGTTTTTCAGACCTATCAATCCTACGTATTGTGGCGAACCACTATTGGACTAAACTAGTGTGGATATATGGAAGTTCCCACTGTATGGCCTTAGCCCATCCTAACCTCTCAAAACATTCTAAAATTTCGAAATTATCAAAATCACTTTCTTTTATGCTACGCTCTATGAGAAATCTAGGGGGTTTACTATTGTTCGTGGTTGGTGGAATTTCAGGGAACTCAACATTAAGTGGTTTTTCAAAATGGACATCCCTAGGGTCGTGGGTTCTCATTCTAGGTTTTTGAGAGGTTCCAGGACGGTTACCATTTGCATGATATTGGGTTGACATCTAAAAATAATGCGAAAAACCAAGGATTAAAAATGTGGTGTTTTTATATAAATAAAATGCATGATAATTTAACACCCTTTTTAAATAATAATTAACTAATCCTAAGTCTGACCAACAATGTGAGCCCAATCTAACCCTATCAAATGCATGAACTTTAAAAATAATCAATAAAAATATCACCTTTTACGACCAAAAGTTTATAATTGATAATAAATATGGAAAAATGCATAATTTTTACAAAAGTTTTGCAAAAATAATTTTATATTAATTAAATGAACATTTGAAAATTATTAATAACCCATTTTCTATAAAAATCATATAAATCCAAAAAACTCAATCATGCATGCATGATAAAACGTGATGAAACTTATGTAGAATGAAGTTTAATGGATTCTAATGAGCATACCTTGATAATCTTAGCGATAAACAAGCGTTGGATCGAAGAATTGATGTAGAAAAGACGGTTTTTTGATGTTTTAGGCTTAGGAAATCGAATTCACCGTCTTCTGGAACTGGAATTAGGGTTTGGAGTAATAGGAATGATCACTGCCAATTTTATAAGATTTTGAGCGCGTCGGGCCGCAGGGCAAGCGCAGGCCTGCGCTCCCTCTGCGCCCGGGCCGTGCACTGGTCTTGGAACCTTAATTCTTTAATTTTTTAATTTTTACGGGTATTCTCTCCAACTTACGCTCGTATTATCGGGTTTAATATAATTCTGTTATGTGCTTAAAAATTTTTTATTTTCTGATGCGGGGTTTTATTATTTAATTTAAATCGTAATTCAAAACACAACCAAGTTCAGGAGGATGAATCCTCGCCAACTTAATTGGGTACACACAATTAACACAAATAAGTCAATGAACAAATAACACACTTAAATTCTATTAAATTCAAATAATCAAAATACTCTGGGTTGCCTCCCAGAAAACGCTAAGTTTTACGTCTTCAGCCAGACGTACTGCTCCTAATCTAATTAATTAACCTTAGTTGGAAATCATCAATTGAACATCACTGAAGCTCCAGAAACAAGAATCGTTCGTTAATTCGTCCTAAAATGTTAGAAATCTTAACTTTTGTAAGTTTTTATGTTCTTGAAGAAAAGTTCATATTTTGGGTCAATCTGGACGAATTTGGGTGTTAGTGATAGGGAAAATGATGTAGAAACAATCAATATATGTTAATAAAACATTACTATGGATTGCATGTGGATAAATTTGAGTTTTGGCAATTTTCACTTAAAAACCCGTAGCTGCGACCTGCAAATCTGCATGTGAACTCGGCGAGTTCAGGGGGAACTCGGCGAGTTCTCAAGAACATTTGAGTAAATCTTCAAAAATTTATAAGTGTTGGATCCGAATTCGGTTGGGACCCGAATTCGGATGAGACCCAAAATTTGGATAGGACCGAAATCAAATTAAGAACCGAACTCGGATGGACCCGAATTCGGATGGGTCAACCCAATTGGATGGGTCCGAAATTCAGTTAACATCCGGACAGGAACTTGGCGAGTTCCTTATGCCTACTCGGCTAGTTCTTTAATTTTTGGGTAATTCGGATAGGTTGTTAAGGACCCGAATTGATGGACAATTAATCACAATTTTGGGATATTTTGGTATTATAATAAGGCAAATAATGGAGGGTTAATTGGGAATAATAACACCTCGAATAACGGTTTATAATATGAGTTTCGGATGACGTTTCCGAATGTTGTAACACTTTCGTTTATACAAGTTGATGTCAAATTGTTAAGGAGCATGTAATGATGATATGTTTTCCTTATGGAAGTGAAACAGGTCCCTTGTGGTATTGTTTAACCCACAGTGGGGTACTTTGTGGATCCGGTTGAAATTTCGAGGAGAAATAATATTGCTTAAAGTATAATAACGCACCCACTGTGAGTACCTTTGATTTTAACATTGTTGCATCTGCTTTATGTTTTGCTTTGCCTGCTGAGGCATGTTGTTTCAATTATCGTTTGGCACTCTACTAACTTGCGTATATATATAGATGCACATTCATACTTGTTGCATGTCCGTTCATTTGTTGTGCATCCTTTTGATGGACCTGAGTGGTCGCATCTGTACTCTGATGTTACTGTGCTATATGACCCAGAGTTTGACACCTCTGTGGTCAGGATAGATAGTAAGTCATCCCCGATGTAATGTCTGCCTCAGATGGTTGGTTTTCTTATGCCGAGTGTCAGCTCGAAGGAGCTGCGGCTCGGGTTTGCGTACCTTGGGTACGTGTGGAGTATACGGTATGTGTTACCGCGGTTACTCTGGGTGGCATCATAAAGATTTGTAGAGTGTGTAAAATCATATGGTATTCACTAAGCATTAGCTTACCCTTTCAGTTGTTACATTTTTAAAGGAAAAAGGAAATCTGCCGCAGGACCATCTAGCTAGGACGTTTGTGGAAGTATTTGAAGATTTCTACTGTCTATCTTGGTATTTGATTTATGGAACTACTGTTGTATTAAAATTTGGGATGATGTA
Source organism: Centrapalus pauciflorus (assembly GCA_020465985.1). Taxonomy (NCBI): domain Eukaryota; kingdom Viridiplantae; phylum Streptophyta; class Magnoliopsida; order Asterales; family Asteraceae; genus Centrapalus; species Centrapalus pauciflorus. The sequence goes on along the minus strand of JAANYP010001972.1, from coordinate 66,454 downwards.
ATACTTTCGAGATTGTAGACTTAGACGTGTAACCTATGTAGCACCGTAAGGTGTTTGACAAATTTGTATTATTTTAGTTTATGTACTTTTATGCTTCCGCACTTTAATTAAGATATCAGATCATTATGTAATTTGTATGTTGGTGATTAATCCTGGGTGAATTGTAATTGGTGGTTAATGTGACAAGGGTGTCACAGCGAATGGTATCAGAGCAGTAGTTTGAGATTCAAGTGTCCGTGAGGTCTTGGTCTCAAACATTAAGTGATGATATGTAGTGATATTAAGTAATGATCTGAACTAAGATAGGTTACGATCTAGTAATCATAGGAGATTGACTATCATACGGGACAATGGGGTGGTGTCGTTAAATTAATGACATAATACTAAACAAGTTATATCTGTTGTATTTCAGAACATGTCTGGAGGAGGAATGACACCAGAAGAGACGAGAGAAATGATGCTAGCCATGATGGCTGAGCAAAATCGGATGATTCAAGACCAGTTTCGGGCTCGAGATGAGGCCGAAGCTAAGCGAAGAGAAGATAAGAGGAAGAATAAGGAAAGAGAGGGAAACAATGACGAGCAAGATGACAACACTGGGTCATCTAATAAGCCCAGGGGTTGTCGTTTCAAGGACTTTAAAGGAAATGGAGCAGTCGATTTTAATGGACTGGGAGATGCTGTTATGGCACTGGAATGGATAACAGCCACAGAAAGGACCTTCCGAATCAGCGATTGTGCTGAGAAGGACATGGTCCGATTTGCCACGGCTATGTTCACCAACGATGCGATAATGTGGTGGAATTCAATGGTGAATGCCTTAACAATGGAGAAGGTTTCTGTAATGACATGGGCTGAGTTTACTGAAATTTTCACTCAGCAATACTGCCCGGCCGATGAGCGCCGAAGACTAGAGGCTAAGTTCATGACACTGATTCAGGGGACTAAGTCTGTGTCCCAGTATGTTGTAGAGTTCACGAGGCTAAGTTTGTTCGCGCATCATCAAGTGGATACTGAGGAAAGGAAAGTGACCAGGTTTGAGGCTGGTCTTGATCTGGAAATCCAAAGGGTGATGAGCAATGTACGCTACCCCACATTTGCTGGTCTACTGGAAGCCGCCAGAAATGTGGAACAGATTCTAAGTATGTCTGGATATGTGATGGGGTCTGCTGCTGCTTCAGCTAACCCAACTCAACCTTCACCACCGAAACGTCAACGCGAAGGAGGTTACTCTGGTTCTTCACGATCATCACAGTACTCGCCACAACAATCTTACCGTCGACAGTCTAGTTCTTCTGGTCGTGCTCGTGCGTACTCCATCAACACCGAGCCGCAGTATTGTAATAAGTGTCATCTTAAACACTTCGGCAAGTGCACAAACGGGCGTGTGTGCTTTTGCTGTGGAGAATTGGGCCACTACCAGAACGAGTGCCCACGAAAATCGGATGCCTGCCATAAGTGTGGAGTCTGGGGGCATTATAGTCGGAACTGTAGAAAGAATGCTCCAGCTGCTGCTCCAACATCAACCCGATCATCTGGAGGATCTAGTGGTGGTTCAGTCAACCGCCGGAACCAGCCACAAAGGGCACCGGCTCGTGCATTTCAGATTACTGCGGAGGAGGCTAGGGAAAACCCGGAGATGGCTACGGGTACGTTCATAGTTAACTCCTTGCCTGCAAGAGTATTATTTGATTCTGGTGCCAACCGCTCGTTTGTATCTACTATGTTTGCACAACAACTTGCCATGCCTTTGTCTAAATTATCTGCCAAACTTGACATAGAAACTGCTAGTAACACTCTAGTCAAGGTAGATCACGTATACCGTAACTGCACGTTAGTGATTGAAGACGTAGTCTTCAATCTTGATTTGATTCCGATAGCATTCAGCGAGTTTGATGTGATAGTCGGAATGGACTGGTTAATTGAGAATGAAGCCCACATAGTATGTAAGAGGCGGATGATAATGATAACTACTCCGGAGGGGCGTGAGATCTGTATTTACGGGGATAGGAGAAGTGGGGATCTGTGTTTGTTGACTATTGCAAAAGCTCGAAAGCTTGTTGCAAAGGGATGTGAGATATGCTATTGATGCTAAGGCTGAGAAAAAGACTGTGGCCGATGTGCCTGTTGTTTCACAATTCCCGGATGTGTTTCTGGAAGACTTGTCTGGCGTGCCGCTTGAGAGACAAGTGGAGTTCCGAATTGATCTGATCCCTGGAGCTGCACCGGTAGCTCGTTCTCCGTATCGCCTTGCTCCCACTGAGATGAAAGAGATGATGACACAACTTCGGGAGTTGTTGGATAAGGGCTTCATTCGACCGAGTTCATCGCCGTGGGGAGCTCCGGTATTGTTCGTGAAGAAGAAAGATGGCACCATGAGGATGTGCATCAATTACCGGGAGCTAAATAAATTGACAATTAAGAACAAGTATCCGTTGCCGAGGATAGATGATTTGTTTTATCAGCTACATGGGGCGAGTGTGTTCTCAAAGATTGACTTGAGGTCGGGGTACCATCAAATGAAGGTACGAGAAGATGATGTGCCTAAAACAGCATTCAGAACTCGGTATGGGCATTACGAGTTTCTGGTGATGCCTTTCGGGTTAACCAATGCCCCGGCTATTTTTATGGATTTAATGAACCGAGTTTGTAGACCGATGCTAGATAAGTCGGTGACTGTGTTCATTAACGATATTTTGGTGTATTCAAAGTCTGAGGCCGAACATGCTGATCATTTAAAGGAATTGCTAGAACTGCTAAGAAAAGAGAAGTTGTATGCCAAGTTCTACAAATGTGAGTTTTGGCTGCAACAGATTTAATTTTTGGGACATGTGATTTCGGGGGCCGGAATTTCTGTAGATCCGGCTAAGGTAGAAGCGGTAAGGAATTGGGAGACGCCTCGTTCAGCTACAGAAGTCAGAAGTTTTCTGGGGCTGGCGGACTATTATAGGAGGTTTATCAAGGATTTTTCAAAGATTGCAGTTCCTTTGACTGCATTAACAAAGAAGAATGCATCTTTTGTTTGGGAAACCGTGCAGCAAGAGGCGTTTGATGTTTTGAAGAGGACGCTAAGTGAAGCACCGATACTTGCCCTACCAGAGGGTAATGAGGACTTTGTTGTATACACGGATGCCTCGAGGTTGGGATCAGGTGTTGTACTGATGCAGCGTGGAAAAGTAATTGCGTATGCCTCGAGACAACTTAAGCAGCATAAAAAGAACTATTCAACTCATGATCTTGAGTTGACAGCTGTCACATTTGCACTGAAACTGTGGAGACACTATCTCTATGGAACTAAGTGTCAGTTATACACGGATCATAAGAGCCTGAAGTACATCTTCAGCCAGAGAGAACTTAACATGAGGCAGAGACGTTCGATGGAACTAATAAAGGATTACGACTGTGAGATCCTTTACCATCCTGGTAAGGCTAATGTAGTAGCCGATGCTTTAAGCCGTAAATCATATTCTAAGGATTGTTGCTATATGATGACGTCTACTATGTTGACCTCCACGATTATTGATGATGTCAAGGCCGCTCAAGAGGAAGCCTTGAAAAACGAAAATGTTGGTGATGAAGACATAAGGGTGCAAATGAAGAATATGGAAACTAGTGAATCGGGTTTGAAAGGAATTTACGGAAGAATCTGGGTGCCAAAGTATGGAGGCATGAGAAATGTAATAATAGAAGAAGCTCATCAGTCTAAGTTTTCTATACATCCCGGGAGCACCAAGATGTACAACGAATTAAAGGCAGACTTTTGGTGGCCGGGATTGAAGAAAGACATAGGTCAGTACGTGGAGAGATGCAGAACTTGTCGGTTAGTGAAAGCCGAACATCAGCAACCATACGGTAGTTTGCAACCGCTTCCCATTCCGGAATGGAAGTGGGAACACATAACCATGGATTTTGTCACAAAATTGTCGAAGACTAACCGTCAGCACGATGCTGTTTGGGTAATAGTTGATAGGTTAACGAAATCGGCACACTTTATACCGATTCGGGAAACCTATTCATTGGAGAAGTTAGCTCACATTTACTTAGACGAGATTGTTTCTAGACATGGAGTACCTAATTCTATAGTATCAGACCGGGACAGCCGATTTACTTCCAACTTCTGGTCAGCATTACAAGAAGGGTTGGGAACGAGGATCGCAATGAGTACGGCTTATCGACCGCAAACTGATGGTCAGAGTGAGCAGACCATCCTAACGCTTGAAGATATGATGCGGTCATGCATATTGGATCTCGGTGGTAATTGGGACGATCATTTGCCACTAATCGAGTTTTCATATAACAACAGTTATCACGCGACAATAAAGAAGGTGTCGTTTGAGGCATTGTATTGGAGAAGGTGTAGGACTCCTACGTGTTGGAGAGAAACCGGCGAAACGCCGATTGCTGGGCCGGCATTACTACAAGAAACGAATGAGAAGATTCAGTTGGTAAGACTAAACATGAAAGCGACCCAGGATCGCCAGAAAAGTTATCACGATAGAAGACACAAACCAATCAACTTTGAGGTAAATGATTGGGTATATCTGAAAGTGTCACCTATGAGAGGTGTTACACGATTTGTGAAAAGAGGAAAGTTGGCTCCGAGATTTGTCGGACCATTTAAGATTATCAAGAAAGTAGGAAATCAGTCGTATCGTTTGGAGTTGCCGGAAGAAATGTCGGGCATACACCCGGTGTTCCATGTGGGGAACCTTAGAAAGTCATTCACAACCGAAAACGAAGATTGGGCTGACCTCACTGAGCTGCAGATTGATGAAAGGCTCCGATATGTTGAAGAGCCTGAGTGTGTGTTAGATACGAAAGTGAAGAAATTAAGAAGTAAAGAAATTGTGATGGTGCTGGTACGTTGAAAGCATCATAAGGGAGCGAATCATACCTGGGAGACTAAGTCTGAAATGATGAAGAAATATCCACAACTGTTCGAATTCGAGTAACTTCGAGGACGAAGTTGAGCATGGTGGAGCCCATGCTGTAACATCCTCGGATTTAATTTATTGTAATTTGGATAATTAGATTGAATTTTTGTATTAAGTTAAATTATTAAAAATGTTTATGTATCTGGATATTTGGAAGTTGGTTGTTATTTTAAGAAATTAAGAAATTTAAGAATTTAAATTTTAGTTATTAAGTAGAATGTTAAAAAGTTAGTGACGATGAAAATTATGATGAAAATCAGTAGTTAATGAAACCGGATAAGTTGAGGGGCTATATGTGCTAAAAGCCGAAAGTTAAGAAATAAAAGACTCTTTGTCTTTTATTTGACTCGTTTCAACTTCAAAGCAATCAAGCTCTCTCTCTCTCTCTCTCTCTCTCTCTCTCTCTCTCTCTAAAAATCTCTGAAATTTCCTACTGAAATTCGAATTAGTGGAACCAAATTCATGAATCAAGGCTGAATATAAACAAGATTCAAGTGAATTTAAGGTAAGAAATCCATTTTAAAGTTTGAGTTTGTATTTTGGAGAGAAAAGATGAAATTCGGATTTTAATCTGATAAATCATGGTTGCATGCTTGTTATATTAGTTGGAAATCATCAATTGAACATCACTGAAGCTCCAGAAACAAGAATCGTTGGTTAATTCGTCCTAAAAGGTTAGAAATCTTAACTTTTGTAAGTTTTTATGTTCTTGAAGAAAAGTTCATATTTTGGGTCAATCTGGATGAATTTGGGTGTTAATGATAGGGAAAATGATGTAGAAACAATCAATATATGTTTAATAAAACATTACTATAGATTGCATGTGGATAAATTTGAGTTTTGGCAATTTTCACTTAAAAACCCGTAGCTGCGACCTGCAAATCTGCATGTGAACTCGGCGAGTTCAGGGGGAACTCGGCGAGTTCTCAATAATATTTGAATAAATCTTCAAAAATTCATAAGTGTTGGATCCGAATTCGGTTGGGACCCGAATTCGGATGAGACCCGAAATTTGGATAGGACCGAAATCAAATTAAGAACCGAACTCGGATGGACCCGAATTCGGATGGGTCAACCCGAACTCGGATGGGTCAACCCAATTGGATGGGTCTGAAATTCAGTTAAGAGTCCGAAATCCGGACAGGAACTCGGCGAGTTCCTTATGCCTACTCGACAAGTTCTTTCATTTTTGGGTAATTCGAATAGGTTGTTAAGGACCCGATTTGATGGACAATTAATCACACTTTTGGGATATTTTGGTATTATAATAAGGCAAAAAATGGAGGGTGAATTGGGAATAATAACACCTCGAATAACGGTTTATAATATGAGTTTCGGATGACGTTTCCGAATGTTGTAACACTTTCGTTTATACAAGTTGATGTCAAATTGTTAAGGAGCATGTAATGATGATATGTTTTCCTTATGGAAATGAAACAGGTCCCTTGTGGTGTTGTTTAACTCACAGTGGGGTACTTTATGGATCCGGTTGAAAATCTGAGTAGAAATAATATTGCTTAAAGTATAATAACGCACCCACTGTGAGTACCTTTGATTTTAACATTGCTGCATCTGCTTTATGTTTTGCTTTGCCTGCTGAGGCATGTTGTTTCAATTATCGTTTGGCACTCTACTAACTTGCGTATATATTGATGCACATTCATACTTGTTGCATGTCCGTTCATTTGTTGTGCATCCTTTTGATGGACCTGAGTGATCACATCTGTACTCTGATGTTACTGTGCTATATGACCCAGAGTTTGACACCTCTGTGGTCAGGATAGACAGTAAGTCATCCCCGATGTAATGTCTGCCTCAGATGGTTGGTTTTCTTATGTCGAGTGTCAGCTCGAAGGAGCTGCGGCTCGGGTTTGCGTACCTTGGGTACGTGTGGAGTATACGGTATGTGTTACCGCGGTTACTCTGGGTGGCATCATAAAGATTTGTAGAATGTGTAAAATCATATGGTATTCACTAAGCATTAGCTTACCCTTTCAGTTGTTACATTTTTACAGGAAAAGGGAAATCCGCCGCAGGACCATCTAGCTAGGACGTTTGTCGAAGTATTTGAAGATCTCTACTGTCTATCTTGGTATTTGATTTATGGAACTACTGTTGTATTAAAATTTGGGATGATGTGATACTTTCGAGATTGTAGACTTAGACGTGTAACCTATGTAGCATCGTAGGGTGTTTGACAAATTTGTATTATTTTAGTTTATGTACTTTTATGCTTCCGCACTTTAAATAATATATCAGATCATTATGTAATTTGTATGTTGGTGATTAATCCTGGGTGAATTGTAATTGGTGGTTAATGTGACAAGGGTGTCACAGATTTGACTTATAATATCGCTCATCCTTAGCTGCTGAAGTTGAACCATATTGATATTCTCTCTTAGGTGGTTCATATCTTGGTTTGGATTGATGATCGGTAGGTTGATCATTTTTCCATCGAAAGTTGCATGGTTTCTCCATCTCGGATTGTACGTTTCCGAAAATGGATTATCCCTTTCTCGATGAGCTCTAAATCCGTAAACTTCATTAGCAAATTCCTCAGTGGATTGCACTTGAGGACATGCTTCTGAATGATGCGATGGATCTCCGCATGTAACACAATTATTTGATACGCTAGGGTTTGAAAAACCCTTCATTAATTGGTCCATTTTCTTTCCTCATTCTGAAATTTCAGTTTTAACCTCACGTTTCCAGGCATTATCTATGCCCATAACTTGAACTCCTATACTATTTTCAGAACCAGCTTGGACTTTAAGACCCTTGCCGAGTTGATTAAGCAACTCCCAAGCTTCATCGTCTTCTTTTCCTAAAAATGTGCCTCCTGTGGCAGCTATGATCATATTACGACTTTCTTAACTCACACCATCAAAGAATGTTTTGATAAGCATCCATTTGGGTACTTCGTGGTGTGGACACGCTCTTAATAATTCGTTCATACGATCAAACGCTTCGTAGAATTGTTCGCCCGGTTTTTGTTTAAATCCGGTAATTTCCTTTCTTTTCTCAGTTGTTTTACTAATGGGGTAATATTCATTAAGGAGTTCTCGTTTCATTTGGTCCCATGTTGTAATGCTATTGGTTGGTAAGGATACAAACCAATTCTTCGCTTTCTCTTTTAACGAAAAAGGAAATAATCGAAGTTTTAAACCATTGGTGGTTATACCTCGAACATGGTTTGCTTTACAAATAGTTGTGAACTCAGCTAGATGTTCATAGGGTTCCTCACTTGGCATCCCTCGAAAGATTGGAAGAATTTGGAATAATTGAGGACGAACCTCGGCTTCGTTCTCGTTTTCGGGGTAACGAATTGGAGACGGATCGGGCACATCACCTGGACGGTAATGCGACTCAACCGTACGTCTCGGTTGATCACCCATTCTATCGACTATGCGCTCGGGTTCTTCTTGATCATGATTTCGTGGCGAAATCGGAGGGCTTTCAAAATTAAGAATTTCTAAATCAGGAATTTCTTCCTCTTGTACGTTTAAATTCTCCGTGATTAATTGTTGATTTTGAATCCTGACAGTCTTTCGGTTCGATCTCGCTATTTTTTCGATTTCGGGTTCGAATTGTAGCGGCAATCCTTTAGCCGATCGACGTGTGCGTATACACTAAATAAAATATTACTAAAGATTAAGGACTTAATTAAACTAATATTTTTTGGTGGTAAAGTAGAGGACTACACTTACCTTTTTGAATTTTTAAATTTTTTATTTGATTTTTAATAATTATAAAATAAAGACTAATAATTAAAGACTAAAATTAACCAACGAAAGGAACTTAAAACTAAGGCAACAAACTAACTTTAAACCTAAACTACCATTACACTCCCCGGCAACGTCGCCAAAAATTTTGACGGGCCGTCGTTGTGACCCGCCGATTTAATGTAACATCCCTACTTTTCAATAATATGTAATTTGCGATTTTAAGACTCAATTATTATGTTAATGTAATATTATATTAATCTAAGTTTACTTTGATCATAATATCAGTTAAATGAGAAAATACGAAGTTGAGGGGTATAATGTGCAAATAGAGCAAAATAGAGAATAAAAGAAAGAGGAGTCTTTCATTTTCAAGAATCTCACTCTCTCTCTAACTCTCTCGACTCTCTCTCTTTCTCCCTCTAAAAACCCACCAATTCATCATCCAAAAATCCGAAATTGTTGGATTCAAGTGCTAGAAATTTGGATTCAAGTAGCAATTAAGGAACTATAACAACTGCAAGTATCAAATCAAGGTAACATTTACTCAAATTTACGGATTTTTGATATGTTTGGTTCGGTTTTGGTGTAAACCGAATCACAAGATTCTAGTTCTAATTGTTAATGCATGTTATAGATTTTTGTTACAATGTTAAAATCGAGTATGTATGTTGTAGTATACCAAATTTCAGAAACAGATTCGAAGTCTAAGTATGATTTTGAGATAAGTGTGTGTTTTTAGTGTGTGTGTTCATCGAGACTTATAGAAAAATGGACATATATGGGTTGATTTGATATGTTAGTGTTATAATATAAGTTAAATGAGTGCACATAAGTTCATATTTTCAACTTTAGTTACTGAAACATGCAAAAATGGTCAAAATATAATTTCTGGAAAATATTGGAAAATTTCTAAGTATGAACTCGGATGATGATCCATCCGAATTCGGATCACCCATTTCGGACCAACAGTAAGTTCGGACCATACCCAATCCGGACCCATCCCAATTCGGATCCCATACACAATTTTGGATCACACCCACTTCGGACCACCCAATTCGGACCATCCGGATTTCGGACCATCTGAATTCGGATGTGGTCCGAATTCAGATAGAATTTCATTTAAATTACAGAATGCAAGTTTTAAGTAATTAGTGACACAAAATCACTGTTACACTTACATTACAGATCATTGTGGTGTTATCAAAACACACATTGATTCAGAGAGAAATCACACTATACCAATCACTGTGAGTAACAGATTGTCATTCTAACATTTATTGTTTTTGCATTCATGTTTATATATTCAATGGCATGTTCACATTGTTCATATACATCATTTGGCACTCGTACATGATTTGTTGTTATGCTGCACACTCGTACTTGACATGTAACACACATGTAGCCAGCGTTCATTTGGAAGTGCATCTATTTACATCATGCTTGCACTTCATGATCAGTACTTCACAATCTGATGCGACCTGGACTGGGGCTGACAGCAGGCCACTGTCGGGGACTGATCATCCCACTCGTTATCCCGTCAGGTTCGGCACATCCCCGATCAGCATTTGAACTGCCAACCCATGCTAGCACTGCATGGTTTACACATACGTTGAGGCTTACACTGCCCGTTTTCACATACATGGGGCTTACACTGCCCATGGTTAAGCATTGCTTGTAAAGAAATATTTGTTGTTTGCATAATCTGTTATCTCACTAAGCTTTAGCTTACAGTTGACTCACAATGTTTTCAGGCAAAGGCAAAAGTGTAGCTGGACCTTCTACTTAAGCATATCAATTCAATAACCCGGAGACTTTAGAAGCTATTGGTACACAGACGATATAGCTTTGGGGCTGGGATTTACTACTTTCAAAATAATTTGTGATGTTGTAATAGTTAGACTTAAACACTGTAGACATGTATTCTATTGCTTTAGTGTGGATTTGCTTAACTCTGATTTAAGTATTCAATTTCAATTATCATATTATACATTGGGTTGTTTGTTGATCCTGGTGATTTCAATTAATATATCAAAACAAGAGGGTGTCACAGGTTTTGGTATCAGAGCATTAGTTTGAGGTTTCAAGTGTCCGCGAGGACTTGGACTCAAACTTAGGTTATGATATTAGAATGGACTCCTAGGAAATGATCCGAACTAAGATAGGATTGACATGCACACGGGGAAATTAAAGGGTAACTGTAATACTTAGGACTTACAACCAAATGTTCTAAATATAAGTTGTTATATTCCAGAACATGTCAGGAGACGATATGACTCCTCAGCAAATGTTCCAGATGATACAAGCTCTAATGGAACAGAACAATGAATTACAATCCAAACGAATGGCTGAGCAGGCTCAGTCATTTGCCGACCAATTGAGGGCCAGAGATGAGGCCGAAGCGAAACGTATGGCTGATAAAAGAAAGAACAAGGAGCAACAACAAGATGATCAAGAGGACAGACAAGACACTGGGTCTTCTAACCAATCAAGGGGTTGTAGGTTTAAGGACTTCAAAAACGGGGCTATTACTTTTGATGGAACTGGAGATGCTGTCACAGCATTGGAATGGATCACCACCACAGAGAGAACTTTTAGAATCAGCGACTGTGCTGACAAGGACATGGTCCGTTTTGCAACCGCTATGTTTGCAAGGGACGCTGTTATGTGGTGGGATGCAATGACACATGTGTTGACGATGGAGGTAGTGTCACACATGTCCTGGAGCGAATTCAAGGAAGTATTCTCTCAGCAATATTGTCCAACCGATGAGAAGCGCCGTCTAGAGGCGAAGTTTTTGAACCTAACCCAAGGAACAAAAACGGTTTCGCAATATGTCGTTGAGTTCACCCGACTAAGCCTGTTCGCACCTCATCAAGTTGACACAGAGGAAAGGAAGATAGCCCGGTTTGAGGCCGGTCTAGACTATGAGATTCGCCGAACCATGAGTGGGGTTCGGTATACAACATTTGCTGGTGTGTCAGAGGCTGCTCGAAATGTGGAGCAGATCGTTCTGTTATCTGGATATGTCATTGGTTCAGCCGCCGCAACACCGACTCAACCGTCGCCGCCAAAAAGGCAGCGGGAGTCTGGATCTTCCCGATTCTCTCCTCAATCCCATCAACAATCTTCATCACCCAAGAAGGGAAGGGCCTTTTCGGCCAGTTCTGAGATGAGGGACTGCAGGCGATGCAGAAAGGCGCACTCTGGGGAGTGCAAGACTCAAGACATGTACTGCTTCTGCTGTGGGCAGAAAGGCCATCACCGGGAGCATTGTCCTCGAAAAGACGATGCATGCTACAACTGTCACAGATTCGGCCATTTTGCAAGGGATTGCCCGAAACCCCCTGGAGATCAAAGTGTTCAACAATCAGCAACAAGATCTTCTGCAGCTTCCACTGCTCGCAGGGATCAATCTCAAAGGGCTCCAACTAGGGCATTTCAAATCACAGCTGAAGAAGCAAAGGATGACCCGGAGGTGGTCACTGGTACGTTCTATGTTAACTCAATTCCTGCACGTATCTTGTTTGATTCCGTAGCAAATCGTTCGTTTGTCTCCACATCATTTGCTCGTCAATTCAATATGCCAACTTCAAAACTACAATTCGTGCTTGATATTGAAACTGCTAGCAACATGTTAGTTAAGGCAGACAAGGTATATAGGAATTGTACATTACTTGTAGAGGACGTAGTGTTCAATATAGATCTGATCCCTATGGAGTTCGGGGAATTTGATGTTATAGTAGGTATGGACTGGTTAGTTCATAACGAAGCCCATATTGTATGTAAGAAAAGAATGATCAAGATTACCACTCCCGAGGGCAGAGACATATGTATTTATGGTGACAGACACAAAGGCGACTTGTGTCTCCTTTCAATAGCAAAAGCTCGAAAGCATGTTGCTAAGGGTTGTTCAGCTTACTTAGCCTACGCTGTCGATGCTAAGGCTGAATTTCAATCTCCTTCCACCGTTCCCGTTGTTTCAGAATTTCCAGATGTCTTTCCAGAAGATATCTCGGGATTGCCACCTGATCGTCAAGTGGAATTCCGCATTGACCTCATTCCTGGAGCTGCTCCAATAGCAAAAGCTCCGTATCGTTTAGCTCCTGCAGAAATGCAGGAAATGATGAAGCAGTTACAGGAGCTGCTTGACAAAGGCTTTATCCGCCCAAGTTCATCTCCTTGGGGCGCTCCTGTTCTGTTCGTCAAGAAGAAAGATGGCACATTACATATGTGCATCGATTACCGCGAGCTCAACAAAGTCACAATCAAGAACAAGTATTCGTTGCCCCGGATTGATGATCTCTTCGACCAGTTACAAGGCGCAAGCTACTTCTCGAAGATTGATCTTCGATCGGGTTATCATCAACTCAAAGTACATCCAGACGACATTCCAAAGACGGCTTTCAGAACTCGTTATGGACATTACGAGTTTCTGGTAATGCCATTCGGTCTTACTAATGCGCCGGCTGCTTTCATGGATCTCATGAATCGAGTCTGCCGGCCAATGCTCGACAAATCGGTCATCGTGTTCATCGATGACATTCTTATCTACTCAAAGACCAAAGAGGATCATGCAGCACATCTGCGAGAATTGCTAGAGTTGCAGCGCAAAGAGCAACTTTATTCCAAATTCTCGAAATGTGAATTCTGGTTGAGGCAGGTACGTCTCAACATTCGAAATAATTTCATGATCCTTATACTCAATCATAAACTCGTTCTTAGCTTGTACTTACTCAATATTCAATTCAGATCCAATTCTTGGGGCACGTAATATCTGGTGCTGGGATTGCTGTTGATCCTGCTAAGATCAAAGCTATCCAGAACTGGGAATCACCCTGCAACGCCTCAGAAATTCGTAGTTTTCTGGGATTGGCTGGTTACTACCACCGATTTATCAAGGACTTTTCCAAAATAGTTGTTCCTCTTACCAAGTTAACTCGCAAGAACGCAACCTTCTTTTGGAAAGAAGAACAACAAACAGCTTTTGATAATTTGAAGAATTTGCTAAGTGAAGCACCAATTCTAGCCCTGCCTGAAGGGAACGAAGACTTTGTAGTTTACACAGATGCATCAGGCATGGGTTTGGGTGCTGTTCTAACGCAAAGAGGAAATGTCATAGCATACGCTTCTAGACAACTCAAACCACATGAGAAGGATTACTCTACTCATGATCTAGAGCTAACTGCTGTGACTTTCGCTCTCAAATTATGGAGACACTATTTGTATGGAACCAAGTGTCAGCTCTACACCGACCACAAAAACTTGAAGTACATATTCAGTCAGAAAGACTTGAATATGAGGCAGAGAAGGTCAATGGAGCTGATCAAAGACTACGATTGCGAAATTCTCTATCATCCAGGGAAGGCCAATGTAGTGGCCGATGCCCTAAGCCGAAAAGCGTACTGCAAGGCATACTGTTATGCCTTGACTTCTACAATTTTGACGTCAACTATCATAGACGATGTAAGGGCTGCTCAGTTGCAGGCCTAAGGAGGAAAATGTTAAAGACGAGAACATCAGAGTTCAACTTCCATTAATGCAGGATGATGGAACCGGACTGAAGGGTGTTTACGGCAGAATTTGGGTTCCTAAGTTCGGAAACATGCGAGAAGAAATTCTTATAGAAGCTCATCAATCTAAGTTCTCAATTCATCCTGGTAGCACAAAAATGTACAACGACTTGAAAGCCGACTTCTGGTGGCCAGGGTTGAAAAGAGACGTTGGGCAATTTGTAGAAAGGTGTAGAACTTGCAGATTAGTCAAAGTAGAACACCAGCAACCCTATGGTAGTATGCAACCTCTTCCTATCCCAGAATGGAAGTGGGACCATATTACCATGGATTTCGTAACCAAGCTACCTAAGACACGTCGTCAACATGATGCCATTTGGGTCATCGTTGACCGTCTGACAAAATCTGCTCACTTCATTCCAATCCGAGAAACCTACTCACTGGACCGTCTTGCCCAGACCTACATGAATGAAATCATCATTAGGCATGGTGTGCCTAAGTCTATTGTCTCTGACCGAGATAGTAGATTTACTTCCAACTTCTGGGCTCCTTTACAAAACGGTCTTGGTACTCGTATCGCAATGAGTACTGCATATAGACCTCAATCAGACGGGCAAAGTGAAAGAACTATTCTGACTCTAGAAGACATGCTTAGAGCGTGTGTCATGGATTTGGGTGGTAACTGGGACGATCACCTCCCATTGGTTGAATTCTCCTACAACAATAGTTACCATTCCACAATCAAGATGGCACCATTCGAATTCCTGTATGGTAGAAAGTGTAGGACTCCAACCTGTTGGAGGGATACAGGAGAAACTCCAATAGCTGGTCCTGCCTTATTGCAAGAAACCAACGAAAAGATCCAACTCATTCGTCAATACATGAAAACGGCACAAGATCGACAAAAGAATTACCACGATCGCCGTCATAAAGCAATAGAATTTCAAAAGGACGATTGGGTATACCTGAAAGTTTCTCCGATGAAAGGTGTCACAAGGTTTGTAAAGCGAGGGAAGTTATCGCCTCGGTTCGTAGGACCCTTCAAGATACTAGAAAGAATTGGTAATCAGTCCTATCACTTGGACTTGCCGGAAGAATTATCAGGTGTTCACCCGGTCTTTCACGTTGGATACTTAAGGAAGAGTCTGGTACCCGAAAGAGAACCATGGAATGACCATTCAGACATAAAGATTGACGAACGGCTAAGGTTCGTTGATGAACCGGAATGCATTTTGGAAACAAAAGTCAAGAAACTCCGCAACAAGGAAATCAGGATGGTGCTGGTCAAGTGGAAGCATCATCGGGGAGCTAATCATACTTGGGAATCGGAAGAAGACATGAAGACTAAGTACCCAAGTTTGTTTAGCGCAGCATGACTTCGCGGACGAAGTATAGGCGTGGTGGAGCCCATGCTGTAACATCCCTACTTTTCAATAATATGTAATTTGCGATTTTAAGACTCAATTATTATGTTAATGGAATATTATATTAATTTAAGTTTACTTTGATCATAATATCAGTTAAATGAGAAAATACGAAGTTGAGGGGTATAATGTGCAAATAGAGCAAAATAGAGAATAAAAAAAAGAGGAGTCTTTCATTTTCAAGAATCTCACTCTCTCTCTAACTCTCTCGACTCTCTCTTTTTCTCTCTCTAAAAACCCACCAATTCATCATCCAAAAATCCGAAATTGTTGGATTCAAGTGCTAGAAATCTGGATTCAAGTAGCAATTAAGGAACTATAACAACTGCAAGTATAAAATCAAGGCAACATTTACTCAAATTTACGGATTTTTGATATGTTTGGTTCGGTTTTGGTGTAAACCGAATCACAAGATTCTAGTTCTAATTGTTAATGCATGTTATAGATTTTTGTTACAATGTTAAAATCGAGTATGTATGTTGTAGTATACCAAATTTAAGAAACAGATTCGAAGTCTAAGTATGATTTTGAGATAAGTGTGTGTTTATAGTGTGTGTGTGTGTTCATCGAGACTTATAGAAAAATGGACATATATGGGTTGATTTGGTATGTTAGTGTTATAATATAAGTTAAATGAGTACACATAAGTTCATATTTTCAACTTTAGTTACTGAAACATGCAAAAATGGTCAAAATATAATTTTTGGAAAATATTGGAAAATTTCTAAGTATGAACTCGGATGATGATCCATCCGAATTCGGATCACCCATTTCGGACCAACAGTAACTTCGGACCATACCCAATCCGGACCCGTCCCAATTCGGATCCCATACACAATTTCGGATCACACCCACTTCGGACCACCCATTTTGGACCATCCGAATTCGGATGTGGTCCGAATTCAGATAGAATTTCATTTAAATTACAGAATGCAAGTTTTAAGTAATTACTGACACAAAATCACTGTTACACTTACATTACAGATCATTGTGGTGTTATCAAAACACACATTGATTCAGAGAGAAATCACACTATACCAATCACTGTGAGTTACAGATTGTCATTCTAACATTTATTGTTTTTGCATTCATGTTTATATATTCAATGGCATGTTCACATTGTTCATATACATCATTTGGCACTCGTACATGATTTGTTGTTATGATGCATACTCGTACTTGACATGTAACACACATGTAGCCAGCGTTCATTTGGAAGTGCATCTATTTACATCATGCTTGCACTGCATGATCAGTACTTCACAATCTGATGCGATCTGGACTGGGGCTGACAGCAGGCCACTGTCGGGGACTGATCATCCCACTCGTTATCCCGTCAGGTTCGGCACATCCCCGATCAGCATTTGAACTGCCAACCCATGCTAGCACTGCATGGTTTACACATACGTTGAGGCTTACACTGCCTGTTTTTACATACATGGGGCTTACACTGCCCATGGTTAAGCATTGCTTGTAAAGAAATATTTGTTGTTTGCATAATCTGTTATCTCACTAAGCTTTAGCTTACAGTTGACTCACAATGTTTTCAGGCAAAGGCAAAAGTGTAGCTGGGCCTTCTACTTAAGCATATCAATTCAATAACCGGGAGACTTTAGAAGCTATTGGTACACAGACGATATAGCTTTGGGGCTGGGATTTACTACTTTCAAAACAATTTGTGATGTTGTAATAGTTAGACTTAAACACTGTAGACATGTATTCTATTGCTTTAGTGTGGATTTGCTTAACTCTGATTTAAGTATTCAATTTCAATTATCATATTATACATTGGGTTGTTTGTTGATCTTGGTGATTTCAATTAATATATCAAAACAAGAGGGTGTCACATTTAAACCTTAAATCCACTAATTAGATAAAGAAGTAAGGGTCGAATCCACAGGGAGTGTGATCGTAATTAGGATTAGGTTATTAGCCTTATAGTAATAGGTTTATTGAAAGCATTTAAATTGTGAAATCATGGATTTGAATAAGTTGTTTAGAGTAATGAATTGCTATTGCTTGTAACTAAAATTAAGAACGAAGTAACTAACGAAGAAGATAAACAATCAAGATATGAATAACCATTCACGGAATCACCACGGCATAAGTAGATCCTCCGCCAACGGCTAACGAGATTAGCCGCTCATCGTATGCTCGTCACACTCACGGATCTAAGCCATAGCTTGCGACCCACCGTCTTCGTTCCCATATCATAGATCCACTCCGGCAGAGCTTCGGCACACTTGCACACATGTCGGGACTCTTCTCCAAAGCTGCCCCTCTTCCACTATTTATAGAGAATCGAAATTAGGGTTTCCAGGGCTGAAAACGCGTATTGGCGCCTCACCAGCGCAGGCCTGCGCCCCCCCCCCCCCCCGGCGCCCGGATGCGGCTAGGGTTTAGCTGGCGTGTGCTGGAACGTATCTGGACAGGTTGGGCGCTGTGTGGATCGCAGGGGAACGCAGGCCTGCGCCCCCCTCTGTCCAATTTGCTCTAAATTCTCTCGGATTGCTTCTTTTTATCATCTTGGCCCTGAAATACAAACTTGGAGTAATAATATGGATTTTACGAAGTATCGGTGCTTAAAATGATCATAATATGACTCAGAAACGATATAAATTATAGACTTATCAATGTGGTGAAGGGTTACAGAGTTGATTTTTGATGCAAGGGTTTGTTGGTGTTGGGTAAGAGTGAATATATCAGCAAAAAGGTTTGTTATAGAGGCTTGGGTTCTGTTTTGGTTTTGAGAAATGGTTTGGGAAAGAAAGGCTAATCGGGTAGTTTGCTGGTTTATTGCTAAGGTTATAGTGGCAAGTCCATCACGGGGTATTGGGGGGAGGAATTGGAAGGTTATGTAAAGGAGGTGGTGGAGAAGTATGAGTGAAGGGTGTAGAAAGGTTTGTTTGGACAATCGAATGTTTAGTTACCTTACCATCTGTTTCAAATTCAGGACCAAAGAGAGACAATACTCTCTCCATATAGTCCTTCATCTTATGAGAAGCTTTCTTCTCATACTCATACTCATGTTCATAATGGTCATCCAAGGAATCATCAGAAGAGCTGATGTTGAAGTGTGTATCTTTTCCCTTACTATCAGCCAGGTCTTTGACTGGACTATCATCGGGAATGTTTATGTGTGCATCCTTGGGCTTAGTGGGTTTGTATGAGCCTTCATTAGACACAATGAATGTAGCCTCAATGATAAGCATCACTTACTTGATCAT
The DNA here is from genome assembly GCA_020465985.1 of Centrapalus pauciflorus. Taxonomy (NCBI): domain Eukaryota; kingdom Viridiplantae; phylum Streptophyta; class Magnoliopsida; order Asterales; family Asteraceae; genus Centrapalus; species Centrapalus pauciflorus. The sequence goes on along the minus strand of JAANYP010001972.1, from coordinate 47,634 downwards.
CAGTAGACTTAGGAGAGAATGTGCAAGCTTCATCACTGGGTTGGTGAATAACCAGTGAGTCATGAACTGTAGATGGTGCCTCATGATCAGTTAGTTTGGGATTAATCTCTTTGTCAGCATATGTGTACTCATGAATAGAAGTATATAGTGTTAGTATTTGGCTGTGTAGTACAAACACATCAGTGACTTTTATAGTGGAGGGGGAGACTCCACTAACAACTTCACTAGTGGCCCCTACAGAATGTTTAGCCATGGTTGTTTGTTATTGCCCCTAAATACTTTCAGTGACGTTTTGAGAGATCACTGAAGGGATAGTTTGGGGTTTTGCAACCTTGGGCACTAAGGTTGTCTTAAGGTTGTCTTATGATTCTTTTTCATTGGCTTTCCCTTTGGAGAACTCTTAGGCCCTTTTGAGAGAGCCTTCAAGGAGGCTGTTGGTTTGGTTAATTTTCTTTTGGGTATGGACACATCGCTAGGTTGAGGAGGTTGTTCCCATTTCATTATGTCCTCAACATCCTCATGCATCCTTAGTGAGATCCTGAGAGGTGTTTCCATTTGAAGGAATTGAAGGGAGAGTTGTGCATTTACATTTCCTCAGTCAATGACACCTCATTGGCATCCAATGATAGAGCATTGAAGTTAAATATGTCAATAGGTGATGACTTGAAGAATTCCAGCGATGTATCATCATATGCATCTCCTAGTGAGTGCTAAAACACTAGTGATAGAAAACAATTGCAAGGTACTACCATGGTCCTGGTGGTTGCCTTCACCTTTCTTACTAGGTAATTGAAAATGATCCTACCAAAATAAGCCTTGATGTCAAAGATCATCATGCACCCTAAAGACGTTATTGATGCAGTAATTTATTCTAGACCCCCTGATTATCCACCAAGTGACTGGATAACACGTGTGAAGAAAAATCTCCACGAAGATGTAAGGAGGTGCTTTTGAAGCAGCTTCCAATGTGCCTTTAGATATCCAATGACATCCAGACATTTCTGGATTTGTATCTTTGTTGGTGGAGCATCAAAGACTCCCCCCCCCCCCCCCCCAAAGAAACATGCAGCATTGCCTTTTCATTTTCTGGTGTTCGATGCCAAAAACCCAAGGTTCTTTCGAGTTTGAAAAGTTTAAGACTTAGGAAGTTTTAAAAATCTCAAACTCAGGTGAAACATCAACTAAGAAACACTAAGTTTCAATCGAGTTTGGTAATGAATCACCGGAGAAATCATTAAGTCTCTTTCGAGTTTGAAATAAAAAGGACTTAGTCATTTCTGTTTTTCCAAACTCGGTAAAAGGGTTATTCCCCCCCCCCCCCCCCCCCCCCGGCCAATGTATATAATCATAGAGCACCCCAAAAGGATTCACAATTGATGGCTAACTTTACAGAGCCATGCTTGATAGTGTATCGGATTGTTTTATCACCTTCTTCGTATACAGCTGTATACCAAAACTCACAAAAGAGTTTTTCTGGAGTTCTGGTAAAAAGGAAATAAATGGGGTGGTTGCGAAGAAATTCAACCACGGAATTAAGAAAAACATGGGTTTTTGTAGGATAATGAAGTAATCTAAACATACTGTTTACCCACACGTTAATCATTATGTTGTCTTCTTTGAAGCAGTCAGATTTTTGCACATTCTCAGATGGGAAGTATGGTTTACATAGAAGAGTGGAGGCCATATTGTGAGAGATTTGATGAAGAGTTTTAGACACGAAAGGCTTTTGATTTGTAGATGGAAGTTTTGATTAGAGCTTTGAAGCACAAAAAAATCACGTAAAAAGAGGTTTTAGGTTTCAAGAGAGGTTTAAATAGAAGAGGGCAAATGAAAAGATTAATTTTAAAATTAGTAATTTTTATGTTCTAAAACATAATCGGAGGGATAATGTGATTTGACTAACGACAGGTTCGGTAGCATATGCTACTGTGGGTCCCATTGTCATTTCACATTAAATGCTGAGAATGTGCAACGCCGTTAAAAACTTTATTCATTAAATATTACCATTTGAAAAAGATGATCTTTAATTAATGTAATGGTAAATATGTGATGTGATTCATTTAATAAAGCAATCATTTTGAGAAAATATTTATTTTTGATGTGAAAACTCAAAACATTCTTTTCTGCCTACTAACAACTTGATAAGAGCAATAAATACTTACTGAGATAATTTCTCAGTGTTTATTCATAGAACTTATCAGTAAGATAAGAATTTAGATAACTCACTGAGAAATATTTCTCAATGACCATTATAAAAGCTTAACTCATAATCAGCATTCCCAACTCACCAATGGGAAAAGTAAAAGTTTTCTCATCTAATGGCTTTGTGAAAAGATCAGTGAGTTAGTGCTTAGTAGGTATGAAATGAAGTTCCACATCTCCTTTAACAACATGACCTCTAATGAAATGATACCTTATATTAATATGCTTGGTTTTGGAATGCTTCAGCGATTAATGTAGGCACTAAGTTTTGTTTCCTGCTAGCTTGTCCAACTGATGAGTCTATTTCCCAGTAGATGACATCCTCCAGTGGTGCTTTTTCTATCCACTTTGCAACCTGCATAATCGAAATATGATAAGATCAAAGCATGATACCAAAGACTCTAACTAAGAGTACCCTTTAAATACCAAAGAATTTTATTAACAACAACAAAATGACTCTCTTTTGGATTAGCTTGGTAGCGTGCACATAAACATGTTGAAAATATTATATCTAGTCTACTCGTTGTGAGATACATCAGTGATCCAACCATATATCTATAAAGAGTCTGATTGACTGATTGACCTGAGTCTGGTGGGTGGAACCATGGGAGTTTTCATTGTAGAAGAACTCTCCAAGCCAAATTTGTCAAGTAAATCCTTGACATATTTTTCTTGGATAATGAAAATCTCATTGCTTAAATGTCTAACTTGAAGTCCAAAAAAGTATTTCAATTCGCCCATCATGCTCATTTCATACTATTTAGACATCAGTTTAGAAAATTTTCCATATAGAGACTAATTAGTAGATCCAAATATAATATCCTCAACACAAATTTGCACAAGAATAACCTCACTTTTATGTTTACGAATAAACAAAGTGTTGTCAATCTTATCTCGCTAAAATCCATTATTAATAAGATATAGTGAAAGTGTGTCATATCATGCACGTGGAGCTTGTTTGAGCCCATAGAGAGCTTGTTAAGCTTGTACACGTAATCAGGATGTAAATGGGGTTGCTTAACGTAGACTTCTTCTTATAAAGTGCTAGTCAGAAGAACACTTTTGACATCCATTTAAAAAACATTAAACCCTTTGAATGCAACATAAGCTAAAAACATTATAATGGTTTCAAGTCTTGCAACAGGTGCAAAACTTTCATCGTTGTCTATTCTTTCCTCTTGCCTATAGCATTGAGCTACTAGTCTTGCCTTGTTTCTCACAATGATTCATTTTTTATCCATCTTGTTACTCAAAAAAAAAATTATTAAAGAATTTCAAAAATGGTCCTGAAAGTTAAAAACACCAAAAAATAACTCTTAAATTTTACGGAGAGTTGACCAACCGTTAGTTTTACGTATTAAAAGCAAACAAATTTTGAAAAGTAGAGACGATTCTGTTGGAAAAAAGTGTAAATTTTTCAAAGAAAAAAGTGGTTTTTCCATGGTTTTGGACCAAATATAATTATATATAATTGTGACATATATAATGAATATTTTGTGGGTTTGTATTCTCCTTGAAGAGAGGATTCCAACGATATAAAGAACGTCCAAAACGAAGCTAAGATGAATGAGATATCGATGCTCAAAGATTGGTGTTTGGAATGAAAGAAACATCTTCTAAGTGGGTGAAGAGAGTCCCACATAGGAAGGAAGATGAAACCAAAGTGGGTTTATAAGGAGGAGTGTTTAAAGCTATGGCAAGATTGTTTGTGGTTTTACTCCAATGCCTACCCGCGCGCAGGGGGGGGGTGCAAATCTTGGACCTCGAAGGCTAAAATCCACTGAACTCGTGTACGCCAGCACCTGCGGACACGAATGCAGCTCCGAAAATCAGGGCTCGTGCGAGACAACCTTTTTACTCCAGGTGAGAGCTGAACAGGTTGCGTGGCCTTGTGAAGATCAGCGCTCAGGCTGTCCTTGAACAGGCTTTGTCCAAGCTGTTCGGGTTTGCTCAAGCTGTCCAGCGAACAGGTTGAGGCCCAGCAGGCTTCGACCAAAGCTGTTCGGGTCAGATTGAAGCTGTCCGGTGAGCGATTTAATGAGCTGTTACTATTTGGTTTCAACACATAATTACTCATGATTAATTGACAATAAACCTTGTAATAATGGAATATTACAAAACGGTTTTTGTAATTAAGAAGATGATTAATTTTGTTGTTTCAACTCAAATTTCCTATAAAATAATAGGAGATTCAACACACCAAATTACTTAAAAAAAATATTCTGGAAACACTTGAGATTTTTTGAAAGCTTTTACACTTTAACGGCAAGACGTTGCTGCTTCCAAGAACGAAGATCACTTTCAATTCACGTGTTCTTTCAGACAAGTTGGTTACCTCCGGCAGTACACACTGCTTTGGCTGTTGTACCCTGGGAAACAGACTTCGAATCTGTTTTAAGGGAATCGTGTCAAACACGAGACTCAGCCTTTATTTTCCGTATTGTAATTTACTTTCCGTATTATTATTTCTTTTATTTGTAATTTTAATTTCCGTACTTTATTTATTTCCGTGTATTGTAATTTCATTTCTTGAATTGTAATTCGTAATACATTTCTTATATTTTATAATTGGTATCGGGCACAATATCCCTACAATCTTAAAACAGATTTTACAACCACGATACCGGTTATAAAATTAGAAATTTTTTGAGAAATTGTTTCTTCGATTCAAACAAGTTTTATCTCGGAGTTAAATTTCTACACCTTTTGTTTCGATTTAAACAAGTTTTATTTCGGAACAAGTTGTGTTTTCCAGATTTATATAATCTTTTTGTCTTAATTCAAACAAGTTTTGTTTTCAAGACAAATTTGATTTGTTACAACAGCTTCTTCGTTGGTGTTTTTTGAACGGATGATTCACGAACACTTTCGTTGTTAAAATAAAGTTTTTTTTTAAGAAATTCTATAATTATTTGGACGGTTGATTCAAATAATTATTTTAAACCGTGTTGATTAAACGGCCGATTTAATTCAACAATTGAAATAATAATCATAAATTTTTTGTGATCTTTCAGATTTTTAAAATGGCAAGTAATATTCCTACCGTTGGTCCTTTGACCGGTGCTCAAGCTGCGAACACCGTTGCTAACCATGCTGAAAAACCGGAAAAATTTTCCGGATTGAATTTTAAACGTTGGCAACAAAAGATGTTCTTTTACTTGACCACTTTGAACCTTGCGAGGTTCTTGACTGAATCTGCTCCTCAATTGAAAGAAGGGGAGACCGATGCTCAAGTTGTGAGTGCGGTAGATGCATGGAAGCATTCAGATTTCCTTTGTCGTAATTATGTCTTGAATGGCTTGGTTGATGAACTCTATAACGTGTATTGTAAAACAACTAATTCTAAACAACTTTGGGAATCTTTGGATAAAAAATATAAAACCGAGGATGCGGGAACTAAAAAGTTTGTTGTTGCCCGATTCTTAGATTTTAAAATGATAGATTCCAAAACCGTTATGAGTCAAGTTCAAGAACTCCAAGTTTTATTGCATGACATACACGCCGAAGGAATGATCCTTAGCGAATCCTTTCAAGTTGCGGCTATGATTGAGAAATTGCCAAGTGGATGGGTAGATTTCAAGAATTATCTAAAGCACAAACGAAAGGAAATGACCATTGAAGATCTTGTTTTTCGTCTTCGTATTGAGGAGGATAACAAGACGGCTCTCAAGAATACTTATAACCCCGCGTCGGCTAAAGCTAATCTTGTGGAGTATGGTAAATCGTCTAAAGATAAAGGAAAAAAGGTGGTCAAAGGAAAAAGTGTTCACTTGGGACCAAAAGATGGAGTTGCAAAGAAAAAGCTCCAAAAGCCAAAATTCACCGGAATTTGCTACAATTGTGACCAACCGGGTCATAGAGCCGCTAATTGCAAGATGCCCAAGAGAGAGGTGCCAAAGCAAGCTAACATGGTGCTAGATGACATTGATGATTTAGTGGCTATGATCTCCGAGTTAAACATGGTGGGGTCGAATCCAAGGGAATGGTGGATTGACACGGGAGCCACTAGGCATGTGTGTTCCGACCAAAGTATGTTTAACACTTTCAAGGCGGTTGATGGCGAAAAGATTTTCATGGGAAACTCTGCAACGGCCGAAATCAAGGGTGAAGGTGATGTGATCTTGAAGATGACATCCGGGAAAGACCTCAAGTTGACAAAAGTTTTGTTTGTACCGGAAATTCGAAAGAATTTGGTTTCCGGGTGGCTTTTGAATAAGTTTGGATTTAGACTAGTTTTTGAATCCGATAAGTTTGTTTTGACCAAAAAAGGTCTTTATGTTGGTAAGGGCTATGCCCTTGATGGTATGTTTAAAATGAATGTAATGGTGACTAAAGCAAATAATAAGAATTTGAATTCAGTTTATTTGACCGAGTCTTCAAATGTATGGCATGGACGATTTGGACATGTCAATTTTAATTCATTACGTCGTTTAATCAAGTTAAATTGCATTCCATCTTTTCATATTGATTCAAATTATAAATGCCAAACTTGTGTTGAAGCCAAACTTACAAGATCGTCTTTCCAATCGGTTGAAAGAATAACCGAACCACTTGATATGATTCACACGGATGTGTGTGATTTAAAATCCATTCCTACGAGAGGTGGTAATAAGTACTTCATCACGTTTATTGATGATTGTACAAGATATTGCTATGTTTACTTGATGAAAAGTAAAGATGAAGCAATCGATAAGTTTGTTTTATACAAACAAGAGGTTGAGAACCAACTCAACAAAAAGATTAAGGTTGTAAGAAGTGATCGAGGTGGTGAATATGTGTCACCGTTTGCGGATTTATGTGCTCAACATGGAATCCGACACGAATTCACCGCTCCTTACTCACCTCAACAAAATGGTATTGCGGAAAGAAAAAACCGAACATTGAAAGAAATGGTGAATGCCATGTTAATAAGTTCGGGAATGAGCCAAGAAATGTGGGGGGAAGCTATCCTCTCGGCTACTTATCTTTTGAATAAGATACCCCGCAAGAAAATGGATAAAACACCGTATGAACTTTGGATGGGAAGAGAGCCATCCTATAAGTACTTACGAGTGTGGGGGTGCCTAGCAAAGGTTGTTGTACCGGCACCTAAGGCTCAAAAGATAGGACCTAAAACGGTTGATTGCATATTTATTGGTTATGCACATCATAGTAGTGCCTATCGGTTTCTTGTGTATGAGTCTAAAAATCCAAAAATTCACAAGAATACCATCATGGAATCAAGGAATGCATCCTTCTTTGAGAATATATTTCCTTGTTTACAAAAGGATCGTGCTAGTTCGTCTAAATCAATTGACGAAAATGTCCAAGATGAGACATTAGAACAACCTGAAAGAGAAGAGGTTGAGCCTAGAAGAAGTAAAAGGAAAAGGGTTGAAAAATCATATGGAGATGATTTTATCACTTACATGGTTGAAAGTGAACCCAAAACTTACCGAGAAGCGGTAACTTCTTCTGAAGGACCTCAATGGAAAGAAGCCATCAAGAGTGAAATTGAGTCAATTTTACAAAATCATACTTGGGAACTAGTGGACCTTCCTGAAGGTTGTAAACCACTAGGTTACCGATGGCTTTTTAAGAGGAAAATGAAACCTGATGGTTCCATTGATAAATATAAAGCACGGTTGGTAATCAAAGGTTACAAACAAAAGGAGGGTGTTGATTACTTTGATACATATTCGCCGGTGACGCGAATAACATCCATTAGATTGGTGCTTGCGATTGCCGCAATAAGAAATCTAGAAGTGCACCAAATGGATGTGAAGACGGCTTTTCTAAACGGTGATTTAGAAGAGGAGATCTACATGGAGCAACCCGAGGGTTTTAGTGCTCCCGGATGTGGAAAGAAAGTTTGTAGGCTTGTTAAGTCATTATATGGCTTGAAGCAAGCTCCCAAACAATGGCATCAAAAGTTTGACCACGTCATGCTAGAATGTGGATTCAAAATTAATGAGTGGACAAGTGTGTGTATACGAAAGATACAAAACATGGATATGTCATTCTTTGTTTATACGTAGACGATATGCTTATCGTTGGTAGTAACGAAAGAATGATTAATTCAACGAAAGAGATGTTGAAATCCAAATTTGACATGAAAGACATGGGTTTAGCGGAAGTGATTCTTGGTATTAAAATCACACGAACCCTAGATAGTCTTGTGTTAAGTCAAACTCATTATGTGGATAAAATTCTTGAGAAATTTAGTAATGGTGATTCTAGTATAGCTAGAACTCCAATTGACACTAGTCAACATCTATCGAAAAATAGAGGTGAAAGTGTTAATCAACTAGAATACTCAAGAATTATAGGCAGTCTAATGTATCTAATGTCTTGTACCAGACCGGACATAGCATATGCTGTAAGCAGGCTAAGTAGGTACACGAGTAATCCGAGTCGGATTCATTGGAAAAGTGTGATACGAGTACTTCGGTATTTGAGATATACTCGAGAGTACGGACTGCGTTATGAGAGATATCCAGCTGTGATAGAAGGATACAGCGATGCGAATTGGATATCCGATATAAAAGATTCTAGATCTACAAGTGGATATGTATTTACACTTGGTGGTGCTGCTATTTCTTGGAAGTCTTCCAAGCAAACAGTGATAGCTAGATCTACGATGGAATCTGAATTCATCGCATTAGATAAATGTGGTGAAGAAGCCGAATGGTTACGTCAATTTATTGAAGACATACCAAAGTGGCCGAAACCCGTTTCAGCCGTTACTATACATTGTGATAGCCAATCAGCGATTGGTAGAGCGCATAGCATAATGTATAATGGTAAGTCAAGACATATTAGACGTCGGCATAATTCGATACGACAACTACTCTCAACAGGTGTTATCACTATTGACTATGTGAAGTCAAAAGATAACATTGCGGATCCGCTTACGAAAGGCCTAAATAGAGAGTTAGTTTTGAAGTCGTCAAAAGGAATGGGACTAAAGCCCATGAATGAATAAATTCATACGAAGGAAAACCTTACCTTGTTGACTGGAGATCCCAAGATCTTGGTTCAAAAGGACAACCTATTTGTATGAATAAAGTGTGGTCACTGTGGGGGGTTGTGAAAAACTCCTAGTCCATTCCTATATGATTTCTAGAAGAAAATCATTTTAGTGACAATGAGGTTAAGCATTTTATAATGATTCGGTCGAAATCAATTATGCTTTTAATGATTCGGGAGAAATCACCTATGTGAGAGAGAAGTGGGGTCGCTTCGAGTGGAATTGTAGGGGCACAATTCTTAGTAGCTCTCGCAGAACCAGGCTAGTGTTCCATGACCATAACGGACACGACTATGAGGAGTTAACCTTGTTAGGGAGATTCTTGTGTGAAGTGTATTGTCGTCTTCACAAATGGCAGCTCAGTTCAAAGACATCGAGTTCTACTGACGGCTAGAAGGCTAAGTGCATTTCATAAGGGAAGGTTCAAAGGTTTACACCTACCTATCCTATGCAAGATTTCAACCATTGAAAATTCATTGGAATTTTATGTGTCTTCGATCAATCTCATACATGTGGGGGATGATTGGAATGTGTTTTCGATCGATCTCTCATTCATGTGGGGGATTGTTGGAAAAAAGTGTAAATTTTTCAAAGAAAAAAGTGGTTTTTCCATGGTTTTGGACCAAATATAATTATATATAATTGTGACATATATAATGAATATTTTGTGGGTTTGTATTCTCCTTGAAGAGAGGATTCCAACGATATAAAGAACGTCCAAAACGGAGCTAAGATGAATGAGATATCGATGCTCAAAGATTGGTGTTTGGAATGAAAGAAACATCTTCTAAGTGGGTGAAGAGAGTCCCACATAGGAAGGAGGATGAAACCAAAGTGGGTTTATAAGGAGGAGTGTTTAAAGCTATGGCAGGATTGTTTGTGGTTTTACTCCAATGCCTACCCGCGTGCAGGAGGGGGGTGCAAATCTTGGACCTCGAAGGCTAAAATCCACTGAACTCGTGTACGCCAGCACCTGCGGACACGAATGCAGCTCCGAAAATCAGGGCTCGTGCGAGACAACCTTTTTACTCCAGGTGAGAGCTGAACAGGTTGCGTGGCCTTGTGAAGATCAGCGCTCAGGCTGTCCTTGAACAGGCTTTGTCCAAGCTGCTCGGGTTTGCTCAAGCTGTCCAGCGAACAGGTTGAGGCCCAGCAGGCTTCTATTTGGTTTCAACACATAATTACTCATGATTAATTGACAATAAACCTTGTAATAATGGAATATTACAAAACGGTTTTTGTAATTAAGAAGATGATTAATTTTGTTGTTTCAACTCAAATTTCCTATAAAATAATAGGAGATTCAACACACCAAATTACTTAAAAAAAATATTCTGGAAACACTTGAGATTTTTTGAAAGCTTTTACACTTTAACGGCAAGACGTTGCTGCTTCCAAGAATGAAGATCACTTTGAATTCACGTGTTCTTTCAGGCAAGTTGGTTACCTCCGGCAGTACACACTGCTTTGGCTGTTGTACCCTGGGAAACAGACTTCGAATCTGTTTTAAGGGAATCGTGTCAAACACGAGACTCAGCCTTTATTTTCCGTATTGTAATTTACTTTCCGTATTATTATTTCTTTTATTTGTAATTTTAATTTCCGTACTTTATTTATTTCCGTGTATTGTAATTTCATTTCTTGAATTGTAATTCGTAATACATTTCTTATATTTTATAATTGGTATCGGGCACAATATCCCTACAGATTCATGTAATTAGAATTCGACAGGGATGAAATCCGTAAGTTGCCTAGTACCACAAGGATGATTTGTGTAATTTACTCTATTATTAATATATGCATCCGTCCACAAGAAGAAACAGAAGCCCTACTTGCAAAGAATAATGAAACTGAGCGAGTATTCCAGGCTCTTTTTTACTGTCATTTTTTGTGTTCTCTTGATGGCAAGTACCTACTCACTACCATAGTTTTATCCTCTGTTTAATTGTATCATTTTTCCCTCCACAAACGAGTAACAAACTATTTAATGCAACCAAATAATTTCTCATGCAGATTTTAACAAAGCTTCTCTTAAAAAATATTACTATCGAAAACCAACGGTGCGTCGACAACCATCTCCAGAAACATTGAACTCACCACCGAAAGGTACGTAGTCTTGAGTCCTTGAACCTCGATGGAGAACATGAAACTCGACCCCAACTTGATCGGGGATTCTTGAACCCGAGTTGAACGGATATAGGCATTGGAAACACTTTAGTCCCCGACCTTGACCATGATCTCATTTAACATCATAATATAAATTATAATGTTTATGGAATTTTATAATGCAAGCTTCACTACGGTTTATATAAAGTATTAATTATTTATATATATACTTTCATATAATTTTGTACTTCTATTTACCATATACGGTTATAAAAGCCGGACCAATTTTTTACTATAAATATTAGTTTTATACAACTTTTATTTGTCATAACAATTTTTGTATACGATACAAATATATAAAAGATAGATATTAGTTCAATTTTAAAAATTCATACATTATCATTTTATAATAATCATTGAGATTTAGATTTTATTTGAATCTGATATGTTAATAAATTAAAAATTATTAAAAGATCATGATGACAACTAATTAATATATATATTAGATAATGGATGTTAGAATTAATTATTTATTATTAGTTATGGATTTTAAAATAATGAGTTATATTTCTTTTTCATTTTGTTTTAAATTAATTTATTGTATTTTTTTTTTATTACGACACGTTTTGTATCAGGCACTACAAGCAAAGTGTCTTTTAGTGACACACATATTTAGTGACAGAATGTATAAGAGACACTATATCATATAATTTTATGTCAGTTAAGAAAAACAGTGGGTAATTGTTTGAGTTTCCACTCACACTTCCTTAAAAAGTGTAGGTAAAAGTCTTGGTTTCACCTACACTTGTTATAAATAATTTAGTAATTTATTTTAAAAATTACAGCTTACTACTTACCTCTTTGAAACGACTGTGGTTCCCAAATTTCTAGCCCAATTAGAAGCCCTAAAATCCTCCTGCGACTTGGGTAGTTGGGTGATTTACGTGATCGACCGTAAATCCGGTTACTGTTGTGCTTCGTCTGCGATTTGCCGTCCTTCTCCGACAACTCCGGCTACTTATTATTCTGTTTCGATTTGTACACTACGACGCTTCATTTTGATTTGCAGATTGCATCTCTACACGATAATACGAATCGTCTGCATCTCTACTTCGATTGATTGTTGTAAACATATAAGTATGATGATGTTGCCTATGGATGCATATGGATTGTTTATTGTATACATTGATGATCACGCTATTCAGGTTTGCCTCATCCTTAATGACCTAATTTTTTTCCATTTTAGAGCCATTTAGTTTTTTTCCTCTTAAGCAATTGATTCAACCATTCGATTCTAATGTCTGTCCTTATTTTATTCAATTTGCAACATTATGATTCACAGGTGCTCAGTTGAATTATATCCAACCGGTATCCACACCTGTTGGTTGTGTGTTAGTTGATTTTGTTTGAAGCAATATGGATTCCAATCAAAGATGTACATGTTTAGAGAAACTCATTTTATTCCGTTCTTATGAGGTTAACTTACAATGTGATTTCTATCTTCATCTATGCGGTCCGATATGTCCCCCAACTATCCACCACCTTCCCCTGCTGCTAAGGTTAGATGCCTTAGTTTTTCATCATTACTATAATTTGAACCTGTATACTCATGCTAATGGTCTACCTTGTTAGCATTGTGCTCCATAATACCAATTTAATGATTTACTTTGTCCATGATATATATTACAATTAAAAGCATGTTTTTGTGTCTTTTCTAATTGTGGCTCAAGACTAAATGACTCATTCATTAGCTTGACACATTGTGTTCCAAATGATCAATCACTCAAGAATCAGGTTACAAGGACCTGAGAGTTTTATAGTGGTTTTTAAACACATTTTGTATATATTCCATATTGCCATGCTTATTTGATGCCATGTTCTTGCGATACATGCTAGTTTTTTATAAGTTGGTTATATACTTATATTGCTCTATATTTAGAAATAGGGACCAAGTATCGATCTGTTTTTAGTTCTGATTTCCTATTACCTGTATTTTTTTTAAAGTTTCAGTCTTATGCTAATCTAAAAGGCCACGTTTCTATGGTATCAGTATGACATATGTAATGCATAACTTCTAGCTATGTGTTTTTTGCTCTACCTCTACTTTATTTTCCTATTTTACCAACATTGTTGTGGTCTTGATGGTTTTAAATAAAAGTTTCAAAGTGCTACTGCATTATTATATATCAATAACAAGAATATAATTGCAATACTTACGGTCTTTTTACTGTTTGTTATAACAATTGGTCACCCATAAAATGAAAGAAATAAATAAATTAAATTGGTGGTGATAACTTAATTAAACTTTACATTTTTCTTTAGGTGTAGTTTTAATAAAATAATCATAAAAAAGGGTTGTTTGGAGCCGATGTTGTTGCGTTCACCTTTTGTGTATAAAGCAGATGAAAATAGGTGGATTGTGGTTGAGAAAGAACTAAGAAGGCTAAGATTTGGATGTTTATGGGGTCTAAAAGGGCTATTGAGGGCTACTTTTGGCTGCAGGGGAAAATTAAGAAGCTGTCATATGGGGTCTTATTCCTGAACACTGGGTATCATATTCTTTTAACGAAAATATGGGTTTATTTTCATATGGGTATAAAAATTTGGGTTAATTCTGCTTCTACTAGAGTCGGTTATATTGATCTGATCATCGAAATAGTATTTACAGGTCCAATTGGCCTGACATAACGATCTTGGGAGCATTTAGGGGTTGTGTTTGTTAGGATTGCTTTTCGTATCTAGCCTCTTGTTGGTGTTATAGTCATTGACATGTGTTGGCTATATATTTATCTCTTGTTTACCGTTAAAACAAAAAAAATTAAAAACCAATGCTTTGGGAAGCCATGGTATGGGTATAAGCCTTTTGCACTCACTTGTTGCTAATTCTTTTCGTCTATAGATGATAATAAAGTATAAGAAAAATAACTATGATTGGATACAAACTTGATGCTAATATATATGTTCTTTTTACAACAGGTTATGTATCGCAACAATCAGAAATCAAGTATCTCTTTTTATTGGATCTTCGATCTCCACAGTAAGTTCAATCTTATAACTTTTACACTTTTGTTTAAATGTATGGGTTGTCTTTTTAAATTGCAAAGTCGATAACCTGGATGCATATTGAAAACTTACACAAGAGTTTTTGAGTCCCTTTTCAAATTATTATCAAATATCAACCACTAATTATGGATCCCTTTTGAATTGTGTCTGCATACCTAAAATGTACATGTCAATGCTAGTTTATGGTTTAGTGTGTTGTATGCTTGTTTTCTTATTCGTTGTTTCATTTTACAGTGAAAAACAGGGGTTTAACTATGGACTCCTTTCAATTAATAATGCTTCTCATGAAAAAATCCAATGTCTAATGGTGAAAGTCAGTGTCCTATCGAAGGTAGTCATGTATTTTTTTAAATGTTTATACATGCTTAAAAAAAGTACATATATATGTTGAAATTTTTGCAGGACTGTGAACGCATTTGACATCAAGATAGAGGGTTCTTGTTGAAGATGATCAAGAAAAAGTTGAATATTCAGATTTTCATATCAAGATAGAGTGATAATTGTCATTTTACTTGTATTGGATTTAGTTATTGTTAATATTATGTAAAAAATATGTATTGTGAATATTTGAATTGTTATTCAAGTATTTGAAGTAATAAGAGTTATCTTTATTTAATTAATGTCGATTAATAAATTTGGATAATGTAAATAAATTTATAGAAATATATTATAAAAATATATATTATACAATCTTGCATCACCCCTTATATTAGTGACTGAAAAGTTCTGTCACTAAATCCATTCTAGTAATACATTGATAAGACTTTTACCTACTGTTTTTTGGTCTACTAACTGTCACAATAGCCATTCAATAGTTACACAAACATGACTGTCATTAATGCTCAAACCTTTTAGCCACTCCACTTCTACCCACACTTTTTTTGTGTGTAGGTGAAAGTCATGGACACTTTTACTGACACATTATTAATGTTTAGTGACAGTTTTTGTCAGTCACTAAATGTCATTTTATTTGTAGTGAGGTATGATAATTTTATCAATTTTGTGCTAGTAAAATTACAATATTTTGTTTGATATTGAATTTTAAAAATAGAATGAAAACTTCCTTTTCGTTAAGATTAATATTTTGTCATTTATCGATATTATATTATGTATTATATACATACAATTTGCAAAAGAAATTGACCAACGAGAGCTTGCAACACGACATCCTGTGATTGGTTGATCTCTTTTTAATTTGAAATTTTCATAACACACCCTTACTTTAGCGTTATTTTTATTTAACCCTTTATTTTAATAATTTTTTGTTTAATCTTCTTTTAACATTTATTATTACAATATTTTTTACAAATTAAATTAATGATTTTAAATATATATATATGTTTGGAGTGTCTTTTGAAACTATTAGATTATGTTTAGTTGTATGAAAAATGTCTTTGTTATTCAAATTCACAATATTACGACATTTCAATGAAATTGATTTGTATTTAAAATGTAACTGATTAGTATTTAGATTATTTTTATTAAATATTATCATGTTTTACATTGAACATTATTATTATAACGTTGACAGACTCTAATCGATGTATTGGAGACATTACCATTATAATTTTGCTTGATTTGATCATAAATCAACATATTAAATTGGCGAATAAACCTAATCAATGTCAGGTTTTCAAATTATGATTATAAATATTTAATTATTCAATCCCAGTTCTGATCCAAAATAAGATTTGGTTTCTAATTTTAGCATTGCAAAATCTAAAAAATCAATGATAAGAAACCAACTAACACTATCATTTGGCTTGCTTTATGAATATATATCATCTTTTCAATTTTACTTATGTTTCGGGTCTGGTTTAGTTGAGTTTTGTTAATTGAACTGTTTGAAAAATATTTATTCATATGTTTTTATATTTAATTTTGTAATTAATATTTTAGACCTCGCAGCAACGCGCGGGTATACAATAACTCGTTACTAACAGTTATCAAATGAGAATAGCCAATGAAGTGTAGCCAAGTGGCCAACCATGGGTGGTTGGTGAGTTTTTTTTTTTTTTTTTTTTAATTTAAACTTTTCATAACACACTCTTATCTTTGTGTTATCTTTTATTTAACCCTTATAAATTAATAAACTTTTGTTTAGTTCTCTTGAGAATAGCCAATGAAGTGTAGCCAAGTGGCTAACCATGGGTGGTTGCCGGTTGGTGAGTTTTTTTTTTTTTTTTTTAATTTAAACTTTTCATAACACACCCTTATCTTTGTGTTATCTTTTATTTAACCTTTATATTTTAATAAACTTTTGTTTAGTTCTCTTTTAACATTTATTATTACAATATTTTCTTACATACTTAAAATTATGATTTTAATCGTATATATGTTTGGAGTTGTCTTTTAAAACTATTATGTTGTGTTTAATTGTATCAAAATCCAAATCTTCTAATCCAATGAAATCATGCTAAGTGGCCAACCATGGATGGTTAATGAGCTTTTTTTTAAAACATTTAAACTTTTCATAACGCTCCTTTATCTTTATGTTATCTTTTATTTAACCCTTCTATTTTAATAAAATTTTGTTTAGTCATCTTTTAACATTTATTATTACAATATTTTCTTACATACTTAAAAGACTAAATTACATAAATGGTTCCTGTGGTTTATATGAAATTACGGTTTTGGTTCCTGAAAGAATTTTATTACACCACAAGTCCCTAAAATCGAAAAGTTGTAACATTTTGGTCCCTTAAACTAATGACGGTTAACTTGAGCCGTTAGTTTCAGGGGCATTTTTGTCCTTTTTTATTTCAGGAACCATTTATGTACATATCATAGTTTCAGGGACCAAAATGTTACAATCTTTTTATAATTTAATTTTCATAGTGTTCACAAATATATATATATATATATATTATTTCTTTTTCTTTTTATAAATTAATTATCCAAATATAACATTTTATTTTTTATTCCTTTTGTTTTAATTATTAATTTTATTTGTATGTTTATTGTTATTATTAAGGTTAGCTTTTTTTATGTATTACTATAATTATTTATTTAAGATTATATATGATTGTAGGTCCCGAGAGGTTCCCAAAGTATATAGCTTTAAGCTGTAGAGGGGGGGTGAATACAGCTATTTAAAAAACTACACACTATTTTCTCAATGTTTGTATGTATTATCAACAAATTGTTAATTACAAACAAGCTTGAATGCGGAAAGGTTCAAGCTGAGATGACAGATACAACAGTATGTTCACTAGTCTAAGACAGACTCAAACTAGTTTACAATGAATACACTCACTAAGAAGCACTCACTGTGTTTACAAGACTCAGAGGGACAGCTTATGTAGAACAGCTTAGACACAAAAAAACTGTATTACACAGGCAGGCTTGCATGCATGAAAAACACAATTGCACGTTCACTCTTGGCTTCAGCACTTAGCTTTTTGGCTTGTTCTTTCTGACCTTAGAAGCTTCCTTTTATACTCACTCAGAGGATCTAAGAGAAGTTTCTTCATTGGACGGAATGAAAAAGGAGAAGTCTTGTTGAAAAGACAACATAACCTTTTCTACACTTTCTGAAAAGCAGACTTGTCGTCTTGTGTGCAGAACTTTTGTCTTTTCACTTTGTCTACTGTTGCATTGCCTTTAACTAAATAAGGAATGTCAACTTTGCGTCTTTCTTCCTTGTAAATGCCTATTTTGATATAAGAAAAAGGTCTGTCACCCTTTTTCAAATAACCTTTTGTCTTCATGTAACAGAACAGCTTGGGCAGGCTGAGCAGTTCTGATTTCCACTTTGTCTTCGACTTTGTAAACTGATCTTGTAGCCAAAAACAATACATGAGGACTTGGAAACACATTCCATAAAGTGTTTAGCCTGTTCACAAAGAACAGGTTCTGTTCACAAAGAACAGAACACTTGTAAACTGCCCAAGCTGCTCACCATTGTAGAGCAGCGTAGACAGTTTATGTCCAGCCTGTTCAGCAGACTGAACAGCTTGGGCAAAACTGTCTTTGTTGCAACACATGCAACACATAGAGCAGCTTTAGGCTGATATTGCAAATCTTTTTCACGTTTCAATAAGGCATATAACAGGCCTTAAATTCAACCTTCAAAAGCATCAACAGGTTTGATTAATAATCTCCCCCTCAGATGCAGAGCAGGTTTGACTGAGGCCTTTTTGTGCCTAACAATCTCCCCCTATTTGCAATAACCAGTCTAAGCTGGTCTTATCAAAAATCACTATATATTTTTACAGTACGTTTGCTGAAATAAAATTACAACATCAACATAAAGTAAAAGATCAGTTTATATATACACTGATTTTTTATTACATTAGAACAACACATGTTCTTACAAAAGTACAACTGATGTACTGATGTATATTACAACTAATGTAACATAGAAAATTACAACAAATGTAAATAAAGTACAACTAATGTACATTGGACTGTTTTTGTTGGGAACAGATAATGGTAAGCTTGTCCAACTGATGGACAGCTTCCATTCTTCACCTACCCAGATGGTAGATGGACTTCATCACACTGGAGGACCTTGAACATCTTTTCCAGCTCTTCTCTAGTATTCTCAAGTTCTTAAACTTCACTTCTTATGATCATGAACTTGGGATCTTCAAGTTCACCTCTCTCAAAGAAGCCTCTGAGCTGATCCCAGACGGCTGCTCTCCACTTACTAGACTGCCTAAATGAAACTGCAAGTCTGAAGGCCACAAGTTGTCTCAGATCCACTTTGTACAGATCTGATGCTCTCTGAAAGCATTTCTTCTGAGTTAAGGGATCCACAAAGAATGCCCCCAGCTCAGGCTCTTCAATAATCTTGCCATCTTCAAACTCTATTCCACTAGGCAAGCTGTGATCAACTCCCTTCATTTCAATGGCATAATCGCCTTGTTCAATCAGTGCAAGGAGTAGTTCCATTTCAGTGTCCTTCCTTGTCCTCCTGGCTTTTATCTTCGGATATGTCACAGAGACACCCTCACTTATATCAGTTGAGATCAGGCCAAGATCTTTCACTCTCTCCATTAACTTTTTCACATATGCCCTGATAGTCTTAGCCGTTTCTGACTTTGACTGGCTCAGGGCAACTACTAGTTCCACCCATTCCCTGTATCCCACTTGGGCAACATCAGTGTGATCATAAGATTCTAGCTCAGGGCCTGTTGAACCCATCTAGGTAATTTGCAGTTTCCACTGTTTGCCTTTTCTTGAAATAGGAACAGCTTTAACAATTGGTTCCTTAGCAAGTCTTCGGTCAGCAACATCATGAAACTTCTTTCTTGCCAGGTTGTCAAAATGGAATTGGATTCTAGCAGAGGGTACTTGAGTTTTGGTCACTGAGGCCAGAGCACCCTTTTCTTTTTCTGCTTCCTTTTCCTCTGCTGATCCCTTAGCAGCTTCCAGAATTTTCTCTTGCACAACAAGAGAGGACATCTTAACTTTCCTTGCCTCTTGAAGTGCAAAAGACTTAGCAGCTTTTGCAGACTCTTCTTCTTTTCTTAAAGCTTCCAGGGCTTGAAGCTGTTCTTCTCTAAACTCAAAATATTTGTGCATAGGAAGACCCATTTCTTTGGCCCTGGCTTTGTGAAATTGGATTTCTGCTGCTTTCTGCTGTTGAGGATCAGTTGCTGCTATTGCTTTACCCTTAGCTGCTGTAGTGACAGCAGCTTCAGGACTTTCCTCCTCCTCCTCTTCTTCTACTAAGATCAGATGCCTCCTTCTGCTGCTTGGCCTGCCCTCAGGAATAGATTCCTCCCCCTTAGATTGAGCAGGGATTGGAGATTCAACCTGAGTAGACTGAGCAGCATGGGAGGCACCCTCCAGTGTACCTGTTGAAGCTCCTGCTTGTTGACCAGTTTGTGCTGTAGGCACTGGTTTCTCCTTAGGAGAAGAAGTTTTCTCCCCCTTAGACTTAGTCTTAGAGGCAGACGACTTCTCCCCCTTTGAAGGAGATGGACCAGCACCTTCAACACCCGGTCTTCCTGAAGACACAAAGTCATCAGGCTTGCCAGCAGTTTTGGGAGTAGGCCTGGGGCCAACAAGGCTATTCACTAAGAATGCCAAG
The DNA here is from genome assembly GCA_020465985.1 of Centrapalus pauciflorus. Lineage (NCBI taxonomy): Eukaryota > Viridiplantae > Streptophyta > Magnoliopsida > Asterales > Asteraceae > Centrapalus > Centrapalus pauciflorus. Next base: position 27,214 of record JAANYP010001972.1, on the reverse strand, counting down.
TTGTCCTTCACCTCTGCAAGCTGGGTAAGGCAGGACTGAAAAGAAGAGGATTGTGTATCAGCAAGGGAGGTCAGCTTAACAAGGTTTTCCCTATCAGACTCGGTGAACAGCAAACTTTGAAGCTGTGCAAGATGTAATTCGAGAGAATCTTGCACATCAGCAAGGTTTGATGACACAGAATTGGAAAGGGAGCTAATGAGGGTGTTCAAGCTGGCTAAAGTAGTAGGAATAGTAGTGTTGCAAGAAGTGAGGAGAGATGACAGCTGTTGAGAAATAGCTGTCATGGAGGACACAGAGTCCTGTTGCAGTGAAAGAATAGAGGAGAGGGAGGTGGACACATTTTGCAGTTGTGCAGTGAGTGCTAACAGCTGTGGAGAATTATCTGTTTGTGGAGTGGTAGGGAAGGAGTCTTTGAACGAATCAAAGAACCTCTTAAGCTGTTCAGACACAGAGTCTAAAATAACAGAGGGTAGAGAGGTCATAGCAGTTTCTAAAGAACCAACTTTGTTGGTCAGCAGAGCAAGCTGATCCTTCAAAGGCAGGTCTTTAGGAGAAGGAGGTGTATGGGTTGACTGTTTAGATTGGGTAGATGGAGAAGATGATGATGAGGCTGGTGTATGAGGATGTGATGGAGAGGGAAGAAGAACATTTGATAGAAGCTCAATAGCCTGGGCAAAAGTAATGTGGCCCAGCTTTGAGGGGTCAAAGGGTCCTTCAGCAGCGGCTGTAGCTGCTTCGTCAGGAAAAGGGGTTGATGTTTGGGGCCTTTCAGATGCTGCTTGTGTTGCAACATCTTCATGAAGACCAGTGGTGATGCCCTCTGCAGTGCCTTGGTGTAAAAGCACCTCATCATTGGGAGATGGGATATGCATTTCAACATCAGCAGTGGTGAAACCTGCTGACAGAGTTTGCATGGAGGGAGCAGCCTCACCAGAGGGATGGTATGATCCCTGAGGTTCATCAGCTTGGGTTGTTGGTCCCTCAGCAGCTGTTTGGTGTAGAACAGCTGTATCATGGGGAGCAGAAGTTGAAGGCTGATCTACTGGTTGGTCTAGACCAGCAGGTACGAATCAAAGAACCTCTTAAGCTGTTCAGACACAGAGTCTAAAATAACAGAGGGTAGAGAGGTCATAGCAGTTTCTAAAGAACCAACTTTGTTGGTCAGCAGAGCAAGCTGATCCTTCAAAGGCAGGTCTTTAGGAGATGGAGGTGTATGGGTTGACTGTTTAGATTGGGTAGATGGAGAAGATGATGATGAGGCTGGTGTATGAGGATGTGATGGAGAGGGAAGAGGAACATTTGATAGAAGCTCAATAGCCTGGGCTAAAGTAATGTGGCCCAGCTTGGAGGGGTCAAAGGGTCCTTCAGCAGCGGCTGTAGCTGCTTCGTCAGGAAAAGGGGTTGATGTTTGGGGCCTTTCAGATGCTGCTTGTGTTGCAACATCTTCATGAAGACCAGTGGTGATGCCCTCTGCAGTGCCTTGGTGTAAAAGCACCTCATCATTGGGAGATGGGATATGCATTTCAACATCAGCAGTGGTGAAACCTGCTGATAGAGTTTGCATGGAGGGAGCAGCCTCACCAGAGGGATGGTATGATCCCTGAGGTTCATCAGCTTGGGTTGTTGGTCCCTCAGCAGCTGTTTGGTGTAGAACAGCTGTATCATGGGGAGCAGAAGTTGAAGGCTGATCTACTGGTTGGTCTAGACCAGCAGGTTTGACACCTTGTGCAGACTCAGGGTGTAAAGAAGTTTGAGTGGGGGACAGTGTGGACTCAGTATGGAGTGGAGAGGGCTCCTGTCTTTCAATATTCTCAGCCTGTTGGGAGGCTGGAATAGTTGAGGTGGTGATCTCCTTTTGTACAACTGGTTCCTGTTGGGAGGAACCAGAGGGTCTAGGCTGACTCTGGGTAGACTCAGATTGGAGTGAAGCATGCTCCAATTGGGCTGAACCTTCTCCCAATATAGGAGAGACAGCAGGGGTTGCTTCTTTTACAACTGAACCCTGTTGGGAGGGAACAGAGGAGGTGGTTGTTTTGGCTGGTTTGTTTTTGGAGATGGATTTTCGTTGGTAGTGAAAGGATGAAGTGGGTGATTGTGGAGAGGAGATGAGGGGTTCAGACTGGACAGGTTTTGAGACTGGGTCAGGAACAGTGGGGTTGGCCTGTTCCATGGTCTCTTGTGCCACAGAGGCACCAGCCACTGAGGCTTCAGGCTCAACAAATGAACCAGGGTGAGGAGTCTGCTCCCCCTCAGCCACAGAGGCTAAAGGTGCAGACTCAGACTGAGCTGTTTTGGCCTTCTTTTGCACAGGCCCAACTTCAGTGGTTTCCAGGGTCCTCTTAAAAAGTTTGGACCTGGCTTTGGATTTTCTCATGGGAGCAGCAGCTTCTGGATCTACCCTCACAGCAGAGGGTCCTTCCACCAATCCTAACAACCTCCTCATTGGTGTGGACAGAGGAGGCTCATTTGGGAGTACATGTGTATAAAATACTCTATTCCCTATAACATGAAATACAGCAGTTTTAAGTAAAGGTTGAGAATTGTACAGATGCTCACCACAATGATGCTTGAATATGAGGCTCAGAAATCTGGGGTATCGAACAGCAGCTGGACGAGTTTCTTGCTGCACCAGATTCCTCAGATTCAGGAAAATCCATTTTGCCATGTCGATGGTTGTCCCATCCACCAGCTGTAGAACAATGGGGACTTCATCACGGCTGAGTTGGTCAAAAGAACCAACTTTGCTACTGAAGATCATCATTACTAAAGCAAATAAGAAGCTGTAAGTGGGGGACAACTCCTTCCTGAATAAGGTAGCTCCAATTTTCGGTTCTGCTACACCACAGAAGCATAGCAGATTGCCCATTTGTTCATCCTCAGCTTGAGGCATGTCATAAGTTTCAGCAGTTGGAAGATGAAGCACCTCCCTGAGAAGATCAGTACTAATCTCAATGGTCTGAGTCCCATTGAGAATAGTACCCTTGATGACTTTGGTGTTGGGGTTGTAGGCACAGGTGTACCAGAACTCGTACACCATCTCCTGATACAGGACACCAGGGGATGCAGTCATTGCATAGTTCAACGGATGAACTCTTAAGAACTCCACCATTTCTTCATACCCTTTTCCCACATAGTTCTTGGGTATGGTCAGATTTGCAATATAGTTGGTGGGTTTGATGGTCAACATTGTGGTGACTGATGAGTGTTTGACAACATCATCACCAACGAACACTGGAAGAAGGGGATTAGGTCTGTGAGCCATTTGGGAAGTTTTGAGGTTTGGAGAAGTAAAAGACACTTAGTCGATTTTTAGGGTTCTTGAGGATTTCTGGAAATGATGAGGAAGACGAAGATGAAACAGTAGTTGGGTATTTATAGGATTTGAATGTGAGTGTGTATTAGAGAGAAGGTTTGGGCGGTTGATTTGAAAAGTCCATTAACGGAAAACGGAACGGTTGTCCATGTCAGACCGTTTGTCAGACCACTTGAGCCCTTTTTAATCACTAACACACGTAACCCACATTATCCGCAGTAATTAAGTTAAATAAAACCATAAATTAAGTAACTTAATTGTGAAGAAAGGTAATTAAAAACTGTTGGTCTAAGCTGTTGGTCAAACCTGTGATGAGTAGGGTCATTACAAGGTGTTCAATCCTCAAGCTGTTCATTCTTCAAACTGTGCCTTCAGCCTGCTCTCTTTTGTCAGAACAGGTTGTGTTCAATAGTTGAACGGGTTACAAGACAATGGTTTGTAAGACAGTGTGAATGAGTGAACAGGGTGAAGATTGGACCATCAGAGCAGGCTGGACTAGTAAACTGTCTTTGTTCAGTCTGTTGTATGTTCAAGCTGTTCAAGGATTTCAGAAAAATGGCTAAGTACAGAACATGCAGAGCCTGTTCTGTTTAAGCTGTTCTGAGAAACTTGATCAGTGTGAGACATACAAAGTTTTAGACCTTTGAGGACACTTAGTCACTTTTGTTTAACATGCCCAGCTTGCTGACAAGGTAATTAAACCTTGTTTCATCCAGAGGTTTGGTGAAAATGTCTGCAAGCTGTTCATTTGTGGAAATAAAACTTACCTCCACATTACCTTTCTGAATGGGATCCCTGATGAAGTGATGTCTGACTTCAATATGCTTTGTTCTTGAATGAAATACTGGATTGTTGGAAATGGCTATGGCACTTGTGTTATCACAGAGAATAGGAATTTTCCTATACACTAGTCCATAATCTTCAAGCTGATGCTGCATCCACAGAATCTGCCCACAGCAGCTTCCAGCAGCAATGTATTCAGCTTCAGCAGTAGAAGTAGGCACTGAGTTCTGCTTCTTGCTACACCAACTTATCAACTTACCACCAAGGAGTTGACATCCACCTGTTGTGCTTTTCCTATCTAGCCTGCAGCCTGCAAAATCAGAATCTGAATAACCTGTTAGTTCAAGGCTGGAGTCTTTGGGATACCAAAGACCCAAACCTGGTGTACCTTTTAGGTATCTGAAGATTCTTTAACAGCAGCTAGATGAGATTCCTTTGGATCAGATTGGAACCTAGCACACAGACAGGTGGCAAACATAATATCAGGCCTACTAGCAGTTAGATACAGTAAGCTCCCAATCATACCTCTGTAAGCTGTTACTGAAACAGCTTTGCCACTGGCATCAGCATCCAATTTTACATTGGTTGCCATTGGGGTTTTAATAGGAGAACTTTGATCAAATTTGAACTTTTTCAAAAGATCTAAAGTGTACTTTCTTTGATTTATAAAAATTCCAGTTGAGGTTTGTTTAACCTGTAATCCTAAAAAGAAAGTTAGTTCTCCCATCATACTCATTTCATACTTGGATTTCATGAGTAATGAAAAATTCTTGCATAACTACTCATTAGTAGAACCAAATATTATGTCATCCACATAAATTTGAACAAGCATAATATCAGACTTCACCTTCTTTATGAACAGTGTGGTATCCACTTTACCTCTGGAATACCCATTGCTCGTAAGGAAATCAGTAAGAGTGTCATACCAGGCTCTAGGGGCTTGTTTGAGACCATAGAGAGCTTTGTCCAACTTATAGACAAAACCTGGATGTTGTTCATTTTCAAAACCTGGAGGCTGCTTGACATAAACTTCTTCTTGCAGCTTCCCATTCAAAAATGCACTCTTCACATCCATTTGATATACCTTAATGCTCTTATGAGCAGCGTAGGCTAGATACAAACGAATTGCTTCTAGCCTGGCCACAGGAGTAAATGTTTCATCATAATCAATTCCTTCCTCTTGTCTGTAGCCCTGAGCAACTAGTCTAGCCTTATTTCTAATGATATGACCTTGCTCATCCATCTTATTCCTGAAAACCCATTTTGTGCCAATTATGGTTTTACCTTTAGGAGCAGGGACCAGCTTCCATACCTTGTTTCTCTCAAACTGATTGAGTTCTTCTTGCATGGCAGTGATCCAATTGGCATCTTTTAATGCTTCATCTACTTTCTTTGGCTCCATTAGTGAAACAAAACTAGAAAACATACAGAAGTTCCCAAAGATGTCCCACCTTGTTTGTACCCCTTTGTTGATGTCACCAATTATTTGATCATTGGGGTGACACCTGATCCACTTAGGATCATTTTTCAATAATGATTCTCCTGAGTTATTAACATCTTCAGCAGGTCCTGTTGAACAGCTCTCAAGATTTTCAGACACACTGTTGTCTTGAGCCTGTTCACTTGTTGAACATGTCTGACCACTGTTGAACATATCAGCAGTAGAACTAGGAAAATCAGCATTGATAGGTTCAGGACATGCAGTTGTAATTAAGTCAGTACACTTATTCACACAGGGTGTATTGACATAATCATCATCATGCCCATCATGATTAACAAGTTCCACACTGGGTGTAGTGGAAGCTTTTGAGTCCTCTTCACTGTTTGAATGCATCAGATCATCAAAGTTTAATTCTCCTGAAACTGATTCAGGAACAGCTTTGGTGGAAGCATTCTTGGACTCTTCAAAGGTGACATTGATAGATTCATCTATCACCTTTCTTTTGTTGTTGTACACTCTATAGGCTTTGGAGATAGCAGAGTAGCCAACAAACATACCTTCATCAGCTTTTGGTTCAAACTTTGACAGTTGATCCCTTTGATTCAGAATGAAACAGGGACACCCAAACACATGGAAGTAACTGACATTTGGCTTCCTCCCTTTGAGCAGCTCATAGGGAGTCTTGTTGAACCTTTTCACCAGTAAGGATCCGTTTTGGGTGAAGCAGACAGTGTTAACAGCTACAGCCCAGAATGATGAAGGTAAACCTGATGCACACAGCATGGTTCTAGCAGCTTCAATGAGAGTTCGGTTTCTCCTTTCAGCAACTCCATTTTGTTGTGGAGTTCTTACAGCTGAAAAGTTTTGAGTGATTCCTTTCTCTTCACAGAAGTCTTCAAGAGTACTGTTTCTGAATTCAGTACCATGATCACTTCTAAGCTGCTTCACTTGGGCAGAGTTCGGCATTTCCATCTTTTTCACAAATCCAATAATTTCTCTAGCAGCCTCTCCTTTGCTCTTCAGAAAGATTACCCATGTGTACCTGGAGAACTCATCAACCATTACTAGAGTGTATCTTTTTTCTCCTAGACTTGGGACATTTACAGGTCCAAACAAGTCCATGTGGATTAAGAAGAGTGGAGTATCAATAGAGAAATTATGTTTGGATTTAAAAGATGTTTTTCTCTGCTTGCCTTTCTCACAAGCTGTGCATAATCTATCCTTAGCAAAGGTCATAGAAGGCAAACCTGTCACTAACTCTTTCTTACAGAGTTTGTTGATGTTCTTGAAGTTCAGATGTGACAGCCTTCTGTGTCATAGCCAGTTTAGATCAGCGTTTGTTCTTGTGAGAAAACAGGTTTCAGTTGTGGGATCAGCAGATTGCATGTCCACAACATATACACCTTTCTTTCGTTGAGCACATAGCACAACTTTGCCTTGGGGATCCAATATGTAACCCAGGTGCTCATCAAAATTAACCTTGTAGCCAGCATCACACAATTGGCTTATGCTAACCAGGTTATGTTTTAGCCCATCCACATAGGCTACTCTTTTGAACACTGCAGCACCAGCTTTAAGGGTTCCATATCCCTCAGTAGATCCCTGTACATTGTCACCAAATGTGACTTTTGGCACTTTTTCATGCCTGAGATCACTCAGCAATTCTTTACAACCTGTCATGTGCCCTGAGCAGCCACTGTCCAAGAACCAAACCTGAGAAGGTTGTTTTTCCTGCAGAGTGATAAGAGAAATATTAGTCATTTTTAGGGGAACTCATCACAGAGATGAGTTCTCCTACTTCATCAACATTTGTTGATGGACTTATAATACCCACACTAATATTCCCTATTTGAATGGTATCAGCTTGGATACCACTTTCATTGACTGAGATGTTTCCAACACTGCTTGTAACAGCTATGAGAGAACTATCAGAGTCAACAGGCCTCATGTCCTCAGATTCAGGACAGTCCTTGGCCAGATGTGTCTTCTTCCCACATTTATAACATTTTCTCTTTTTAGGATTTTTGGAAGAAGAACTTTCAGAAACACATTCCGAGTTATTTTTGTTGATTATGTTAGCAGGTTTAGCAAACTTATTACTTTATGATGAATCAACAGCTTGAGTGGAGGGTTCAATAGCCACAGCTTTGTCTGTCTCTTCTTTCCTCTTTTTAGGAGGACAGATGTCAAAGACAGGAAGCTTAATTGGCTTTTGAACTTCCACAGGTTTGGGAAACTTATTCCCAAGTTTCTCAGGCTGAGCAATGGCTTTGCCTTTGCCCCTACTGAGATGTGATTTATGATGCCTATCAGCATAATCATTATTTCTGGTTTTGAAAAACTTATTCTCATTTAAAACCAGTTTACCGCTATGATTAGAAAACTTATTAGAAATCACAGCAGGTTTGCTTTCAACATGAGACTTGCCCTTGTTGAAAACAGGCTGCTTAACTTTTGAAAACTTATTTTCAAAATGTTTAGCATCAAAAGGATTATCATGCCTTTTACCATCAGCTTTGGACCCAGAACCTGTTTTGTCAACAGGTTTAGTATTCACAGCTGCAGTTTGGACATGTTTTCCTTTCTTTTGCTTGTGTGAATCAGCAGAGCACTTAACAAGCTGGTTTGATGGAGAACATACTCCAACACCAGCTTTTGAGCTAGGTTCACACGAGCTGTCAGTATCTTGAGGCCTGACAAACCTGTTTGTTGAGATTAGTTTACCATTCACTTTTTGAATAAAAGTTTTTGGAAGCTCACCAAGAGTGGATAAATCTTCTTTCAGATTATTAATCTCAACAATGGAAGCTGCTGTGTCAAGATCCCCTCCAAGATAGGCTTGAATTTGTGCAGGGATCTGTTGACTTATACAATGGCTGACTTTTTGTGCAGATTGGCACCAAGAGTCAACTATCTTTTGAAGCTTAGCATGCTTTATATCTGTTTCTCTCTTTTCTTCCAGTAAAATAGAGTTGATGTGTTTTAATTCATCAAGCTCAGTTTCCAACTTATGGAAACTGTCCAGTTTACTGGAATTTGTTTTAAGATCAGTTTTAAGCTTAGAGATTTCAGATATTAAAGCATCATGCTTCTCAACAGCAGCTTTCAAATCAACTAGCATATATTCAAACATTTTAATCTTTTCTTCAGAACTGTAAGCCATAAAATTTTGTACCTTATACATCATTATAGGATTCCAGTTCTCCAAGCTGCTGAAAGCTTCAGCTTCAGCCAGATCCTGTTTGAAACTGCTTGTTGATGGGACATCAGTGTTGGCCATCAGACATTGATTGTCTTCTTCATCAGATGATGAATCAGATTCCTCCCAGTCACAAGTTTCTGCCATGAGTCCCTTTTGGCGGTTGGAACCCACTGAGTTTTCCAATTTCCTCAGCTTAGCCATGGCCATAAGGTACTTAACCCTATAACCATCATCCTTGTTTGTCTTGTATGGTTTGGATGACTGACCAACAGCTTTTGACACACAGTCAGCAGCTATATGGCCAGTTTTGCCACATTTGAAGCACTCAGCCTTGGATTTATCAAATGCCTTCTTTTTGCCAGCACCTGAACTTCCTTGCAGCATGTTTCTTCCAAACCTTTTCTTGTTGAACCTTTTGACAAGCATAGCTATCATTTGCTCATCATCCTGTTCAGCAAGATCTGCATTATCTTCCTCATCTGACATCTCCTCCTTATCATCATCCTGTTGATCAGGTTGAGTGAACACATCACTCACCTGATTCACAGGTTGTCTCACATTAGCCACAAAGGCGGTACCTCTTTTAGACATCTCCAAGGCATTTCTCTTTTGTTGCCTTGATTGTTCATCATTTAGTAAAGATCCATACAAGTTGACAAGATCCATACTTCTTGGTACCTGAATTTCTTAAGATTGTTGAAAAGTAGTTCCATTCTTCAGGTAGGATGTCCAAAAACTTGTTCACCAGAGTAAGGCTGTCCTTAGTGATCCCAACAGCTTTGAGATCATTCACAAGAGCAGTAAACCTGGTGTAGGTTTCTGTGAGAGTCTCCTTTGGTTTTGCAAAGAAGAGTTCATACTGTCTAACAAGATTGTTAATCCTGTTATCCAGTGTGATTGTGGGTCCATCATAGACGGTACACAAAGTATCCACATCTCCTTTGCTGTCTTCATTTTCTCAACCTGCTTGAACACATCATCAGGGAGAGAAATAACCAGGTTATTCCTGGTCTTTGCATCCAGAGCTACCAATATCTTGTCTTCATCAGACCACTGAGCTTTAGCTTTCTCAAAGGTCCTGATTTCAGGAGCAGCTCCTTCAACCGCTGGAGTTATGGTAGTAACAGAGGTTGGCACATAGGGGCCCTCCATCACTATCTCTGGTAGTTGTACATCCAGATTCTCTAGATAGAGCATCATTCTGCACTTCCAGCCAGAGAAGTTTTGATGATTGAATTTTGGAGGTTTGCCCATAGAGCCATTGTCATAGTATGAGGAATTTGCAGCACTGTTGTCCATGGAAACTTGGGAGAATGAGAGATCTAGAATGACACACACTCTAAACTGCTCTGATACCAGTTGTAGATCCCGAGAGGTTCCCAAAGTATATAGCTTTAAGCTGTAGAGGGGGGTGAATACAGCTATTTAAAAAACTACACACTATTTTCTCAATGTTTGTATGTATTATCAACAAATTGTTAATTACAAACAAGCTTGAATGCGAAAAGGTTCAAGCTGAGATGACAGATACAATAGTATGTTCACTAGACTAAGACAGACTCAAACTAGTTTACAATGAATACACTCACTAAGAAGCACTCACTGTGTTTACAAGACTCAGAGGGACAGCTTATGTAGAACAACTTAGACACAAAAAAACTGTATTACACAGGCAGGCTTGCATGCATGAAAAACACACTTGCACGTTCACTCTTGGCTTCAGCACTTAGCTTTTTGGCTTGTTCTTTCTGACCTTAAAAGCTTCCTTTTATACTCACTCAGAGGATCTAAGAGAAGTTTCTTCATTGGACGAAATGAAAAAGGAGAAGTCTTGTTGAAAAGACAACATAACCTTTTCTGCACTTTCTGAAAAGCAGACTTGTCTTCTTGTGTGCAGAACTTTTGTCTTTTCACTTTGTCTACTGTTGCATTGCCTTTAACTAAATAAGGAATGTCAACTTTGCGTCTTTCTTCCTTGTAAAGGCCTATTTTGATATAAGAAAAAGGTCTGTCACCCTTTTTCAAATAACCTTTTGTCTTCATGTAACAGAACAGCTTGGGCAGGCTGAGCAGTTCTGATTTCCACTTTGTCTTCGACTTTGTAAACTGATCTTGTAGCCTAAAACAATACATGAGTACTTGGAAACACATTCCATAAAGTGTTTAGCCTGTTCACAAAGAACAGGTTCTGTTCACAAAGAACAGAACACTTGTAAACTGCCCAAGCTGCTCACCAGTGTAGAGCAGCGTAGACAGTTTATGTCCAGCCTGTTCAGCAGACTGAACAGCTTGGGCAAAACTGTCTTTGTTGCAACACATAGAGCAGCTTTAGGCTGATATTGCAAATCTTTTTCACGTTTCAATAAGGCATATAACAGGCCTTAAATTCAACCTTCAAAAGCATCAACAGGTTTGATTAATAATCTCCCACTCAGATGCAGAGCAGGTTCGACTGAGGCCTTTTTGTGCCTAACAATGATATACATGGTTCATTTTTTTTAAATTATTTATTGAGAATCTAAATCTTTCTCTATTCTTTTTTTCATTTAAGAAAAATAAAAACTAGTTGAAGTTTTTTTCGTTCGGAAAATCTAAAATCGAAATGATTTATTTCTTTTCTCCATTCAAAAAAGTTCAAAATAAGGACGTGTTGAACCTTTTTTTCCTTTGAAAAAAAAATATAATCAAAATGGTTTGTAGTTTCTTCATTGCAGATAGTTAATATAATTTTTATTTCAAAATGGTCTGAAAAAATCAAGAATTGGAATGGTTCATCGTTTTTTAGTCAAAAATAATTAAATTCCAAATGGTTTGTTGTTTTTATTGCAAAAATTGAAGCTTTATTGATTTTTCTATCTACGTTTAATTAAAAATAAGAATGCTTTTTTTTGTTTGAAAAAAATCAAGATTTGGAATGATTTATCGCTTTTTAGTCAAAAAGAAAAAATTAAGAATGGTTATTTTTTATTTTAATTTTTTGATCAAAAAACGGTGAACCATTATGATCTTTGATTTTTTCAAGCAGAAAACCATTTTAATTGTTAATTAAACATGGATAAAAATAGTCAAAAAAACTTCAATTTTTTCAATAAAAAACAGCAAATCATTCGAAATTTAATTTTTTTTACAAAAAACTTAAAAAGCGATTAATCATTTCAATTCTTGTTTTTTTCAAACCATTTAAAATTAAAAATTTTATTAAGTATTTGCAATGAAAAAACTACGAACCATTTTGATTATATTTTCTTTCCAAACGAAAAAAGCTTCAAAACGTCCTTTTTTGAAATTTTTTGAATGGAGAAAAGAAAAAAAAATCATTTCGATTTTAGATTTTCCGACGAAAAAAACTACAACTAGTTTTTATTTTTCTTTAATGAAAAAAAGAATAGAGAAAGATTTGGATTCTCAATAAATAATTAAAAAAAAATAAACCATGTATATCATATATAATCTTAAATAAATAATTATAGTAATACATATAAAAAGCTAACCTTAATAATAATAATAAACATACGAAAAAAATTAATATTTAAAACAAAAGGAATAAAAAATAAAATGTTATATTTGGATAATTAATTTATAAAAAGAAAAAGAAATAATATATATATACACACACACATATATGAAAACTGTGAAAATTAAATAAAATTATAAAAAGATTGTAACATTTTGGTCCCTGAAAGTATGATATGTACATAAATAGTCCCTGAAATTCAAAAGGACAAAAATGCCCTTGAAACTAACAGCTCAAGTTAACCGCTGTTAGTTTCAGTGACCAAAATGTTACAACTTTTCGATTTTAGGGACTTGTGGTGTAATAAAATTCTTTCAGGGACCAAAACCGTAATTTCATATAAACCACAGGGACCATTTATGTAATTTTCTCAACTTAAAATTATGATTTTAATCATATATACGTTTGGAGTTGTCTTTTAAAACTATTATGTTATGTTTAATTGTATCAAAAAGACCAATGAAAATTTCCAATTTTGCCGACCATGATTGTTTGTTGTTTTTTTAACTTAAATTTTTCATAATATACCATTATCTTTGTGATATCTTTTATTTAATCTCTTTATTTTAATAAATTTCTATTTAGTCCTCTTTTAATATTTATTATTATAATATTTTCTTACACAATTAAAGTTATCATTTTAATCATACATATGTTTGAAGTTGTCTTTTGAAACTATTATGTTATGTTTAATTGTATGAAAAAAAAAAACTATTATTAAATTTTGTAATAAATATGATTATTTTTAACATTGAACATTACTATTATAACGTTGGCAGACCCTAATCGATGTGTTAGAGATATTAACAATATAAGTTGATTTGATTTGATCGTATAACCAACAAATTAAATTGGTGATTAAAACTAATCAATGCAACAATTTCAAATTATGTTTTTGAACATTTAATTATTTAATTCTGATCAAATTTAATAAGAAATGGTTTGTAATTTTGATATTGCAAAATCTAAAAAAAAAACCAATGATATGAACCAACTAACAATATCATTTGGCCTCCTTCTTGGATATATTTTACTATATCAGCTTTTCAATTTCACTCTTTGATCCTCGTTCAGTTGGGTTTCGTTATTTGAATTGTTTGAAAAATATTTATTCATTTGTTTTTTATATTTATTTTTGTAGTTAATATTTTAGACCCCGCAACAATGCGCGGGTCTTCAATAACTAGTTATTAACATATATGGTCGATAAATTAAATAATGAATTGTCTATTAATAATTTTTGTACGTTATGACTATTTAAAATTGTAACAACCCAACTTTTAGCCCAAATAAATATCTGATTATCGAACCAAAAATGTAATTTTATTACATTACTTTGAATTATAATTTAATTAAGTCTTTGAAATATTTTAATTAAATTATATAAATATTTAAATTATGATTTATGATTTAATAAATTATTAAGATAATTAAATAAAAGATATATAAGATACGAAAGTAATAGTGGGTTAAGTAGCAAACATAACTAGTTAGAGTATATAAACGGAATTTAAGCTTAGAAAATCAGATTTCTCTCTCTCTCTAGACTCTCTCTCTAAGATTTTCTCTCTCTACTCTCTCTCTACATCTCTCTAAGATTTCTTCTAAACCGACCGTCGGATCATCAAGATTTATACGTCATCGGGAAGATCTCGAAGAATACTACAAGAATATACGGTTGCATGTAGGATTACACACGAATTTGAGGTAATTATTGACTAAACTCCCTAATTTCAAGAGTTTGGTTCAATTTTTATTAGAAACCGAAACCTAGGATTAAATAGTAAGAAATTTAGGTTGCATGTTTAAAATTTCTGAAGATTATGGTAAATTTAAGTTAACAGAAGTATCAGAAACAAAATCTACGGATTAATTCATTCAAATAAGTTCAAAATCTGAAATTTTAAGTAAAAATGTGTTTTGACAAAAATTAATCTATTTTGAATGATCTTGAATGAATTATGATGTTATGGATAAGGAAAATTGTATAAAAACACTTAATTAATGATAACACCACTTTATATTTCATTGCATGTTACTAAAAAGTGTTTTTGGGCAATTTTAATAAAAATCCGTAAGTTGCGACCTGCATATCTGCATGTGAACTCGGCGAGTTCATAGGGGAACTCGGCGAGTTCCCAAGAACACTTGAATATTTCTTCAAAAATTCATAAGTATTGGATCCGAATTCGGTTGGGACCCGAATTCGGATGAGAACCGAAATAAGTTTTGGACCTGAAATAGAACCGAACTCGGATGTGTCCGGAATCCGGTTTTGGGTCCGTACTTCGGACGTGAACTCGGCGAGTTCACCAAGCCAACTCGGCGAGTTCTCTGCGCTTCTTGTACAATTCGAATGAAGTGTCAAAATTTCGGATGGTGCCCCATCTCGGTTCATATTTCGGATGACTCAATTCGGACCAACTTCGGATGTGTCATTTCGGATGATTTAGAACCGAATCTGGATAATCCGAATTCGGATGGTCCTAATCTGAATGCAGTATTTATAATTCAAAATATATATATACAACAGATTCCTTATATAAATATGAATGATCAAATATTGAAATCAAGATCTATAAAATTAAGAAATACCATCAAATAGAAATCATATGAATATATATATGCACGATCACATATGATCAGATTTCCGAAAATGCAATCTTATGAGACTTTGAGATTAAAGACCAACGAATGAACATTGAATTTATTATTCAAATGATTCTGAGGCTAATAAATATCAATAATGATATGATTAACAGATTGAGAGCAACAGAGCCAGAGCCAGAAACTAAAAGAACACAAATAGCCAGTAACTGTGAGTTGTAGATTTCATTTTAACTGCATATTATGTGAATTGAGACTTTTGTTGCATGATTCTGATTTATTGATAATCTGATCTTGAGCTTATTGAAATATTGTCATAGTATATTTACTATGATTTGTTGAGCTGAGTATTTCTTCTTCTAGATTCGATTCTTTGACAAGTCATTTGATTGTTAAGCTTAACACCATCACTATTGCTCAGTGTTGGGTTAATGTTAGGCTTATGATGTGCTGATTTACGTGATGAAAGCACAGAGGGTAGCTAGAGCTGAGCATTCCGATGATATCCATATAGAGCTTTTACTGGTAGCTAGCCCAGTACGTGGCTGATCCCCACTAATGATGCGTGTGTATGGATTTATCATCATCCGAGCATTCCTTATGATTTTGTCTAAAAGTCTCAAGAGCAACAACAGTTTTATAACTGGGAGCTGAGCAAAAGTCGCGCATCAAAAGAGCATTAATTGGCCAATGACCCTTCGAGATTGAGCTGTGCATGAGCCTAGTGCAGTGCATATAGAGCTGAGCTGTGCATGAGCCGAGTGCAGTGCATGTGCTTCCGCGTTCATAATTGCATGTTAAATGTGAAATTCTACATTCTCACTAAGCAATTAAGCTTACCCCGTTGTTGCATTATTTTTCAGGTAAAGGCAAAGGATTAGCTGGACCTATTTCATAGGTCAGGACTTTGAAAGAGCTTGAAGTGCATTAGAACCTGTTTCAACATCTTGGTATTTGGATGATAATAGAGCTTTGGGGTTCGGGTCTAGTTTATAATATGTGATTTGATGTAATAGTCTAGATGTTTGTACCTTGCTACTTAAATTTGTCTCTGTTTATAATTTAACTTTAATTCCGCACTGTTAATTTTATCTTAGTTTCCTGATTGATATTGCATTGCTAATGGGACCTAGACTTGAGACCTTTGAGAAATCAGAGGGTCTCACATATATATATATATATATATATATATATATATATATATATATATATATATATATATATATATATATATATATATATATATATATATATATATATATATATATATATATATATATATATATGTTCTAATTAACATTACACAGATCATATGTGAATTTCACGCAAATCCGAGCACTCTAAGTGCATGAAAACACGCACCACATAAATGCACGTTCACATACATTCAAAATTATGTAAGTGTGTGTTCACATCATTTTTTAGGAGCTAGGAGATGTGAATGTATGTGAAATTTATATATGTTCTTCATAATGTTAATTAAAACATGTTTATGAAAAAAAAATTTAAAAAAAGTTTTTTTAAAGCTGGTACCTTCTGGTGCGCTGCATAAGGGTGGTACTCTCTCGAACCATATATATATATATATATATATATATATATATATATATATATATATATATATATATATATATATATATATATATATATATATATATATATATATAGATTCAAGATCAATGGGGTACCATGTTAGACTGGGGTACCGGGGAACCATTTATAGCCAATCATTTATCATTAAAATCATTAAAATATAATATAAATTTTACTTAAAATTATTTCCCACATTAATTAATGTTGGGGGTAAAATGGTATTAAAAAAAAATTAAATTAGAATCAAAGATTCTGTGTATCCCATGAAAATCTCTATTTTAGTTAATATCATTTATTACACCCATACTGAACATGTGCAATGATGACACTCCATAAACCACGATTGAACATGTTCAATAACTTCAATATTGGTTTATCACCAAAACGGTTAACAACGACAAAAAAAAACCTCCAACTGCATATGTTCAATAAGGTATAAATGAAATTGAACATTCACGAACGGTTTGAAGAAAATAATAAATACCTTTATTTGACACATCCGGTTGAACATGTTCACTAAAACCCATTGTCGAATCCAATTGAACATGTGCACTAAAACCCATTGTCGAATCCGATTGAACATGTTCACTAATACCCATTGTCGAAACCAATTGAACATGTTCATTAAAACTCATTTTGAAATTTATTATATATATGTTATGGAAGTAAATCTCTACAATTAAGGGAACTATTATATTATTAGTTGTCATCTATTATTTAATATAAATCTAATTGACTATATTACCCTTTTAAACTTATAACCAAACATGGGTGGACTCCGGTTCCCCAGTCTAACATGGTACCCCATTGATCCCGACCCTATATATATATACCGGTTCCCCAGTCTAACATGGTACCCCATTGATCCCGACCCTATATATATATATATATATATATATATATATATATATATATATATATATATATATATATATATATATATATATATATATATATATATATATATATATATGTATGTATATATATATATATATATATATATATATGTATATAGGGTCAGGTTTTATGGGGAACATGTATGCATTGTGCAACTTGGAAATCTCCATACACCGTTAGATCTATAATTTCAATGGATCAGATTCTAGTGGCAAAAGGGTAATTAAGTTAAACATTGTTGCACTGGTGCACAACATATCACGCGTGGAGGGCAAAATTGGAAGAAAGTTCATTTAGCTAAAATTCACCTTCCTTCGTTGCATACCGCGATTCTAGCCCTCCTTCCATAATTCGTATTTGCTCCAGATTTCGCTCAAGATTCCTCCTTCCATCTTTATCCCAAAAATCACTCATGCATACTCAAATAGATTAAGATTTGTTCTTCAAGTACACAGATACAATGCATACGGTTCAAGGGTTTTCAATAAAAATGGAAAAAGCAAACATTCACGTGCGAACAACCGGTTTTTTTTTTCGCCGTTGCAACTTGGATTATTTTGTTAAATGGAAGTGCATTGTTGCATATTTCCTGTACACTGAGGTGTTTAGTTCATAATCGAAGTGCGTATTTCGTAATTGAGGGTTTTTATTCCCTAGTTAGTTTTGGGTTCAATCGGTAGGGTGTTTAGTTCATAATGGAAGTATGTGTTTATGAAGGTTTGAGTTGCATCTCTTTTGAAATGCATTATGTGTTGACTTTCAATATGCATATTAAGGTAATTTCAGTATGCATATAAATTCAATTTCAATAATGTTTATGCATTGAAGACATGCATATAAATTCAATTTCAATCGGATGTCTAGCTACGGGTGTGGAGATGAAAACCGTATGAAGACATGCATGGATAGAAAGTCAAAACAAATGCAATCTATCCTAACTAAAAACTCCATGATCTTAGCAATTACCATAATATATATCCGGTTATTTGAATATTGAATATTTTAAATATCTTAATCTAACTAAATAATTGTTTAAACTTCCAATTATGCCCGTATTGCATCCTGATTTAATATATTGTGCATTTTTTGTTCCCCCGGTTCACAATGCATCGTGGTGCCCTATAGAACCTCTCTCTCTCTCTCTCTCTCTCTCTCTCTCTATATATATATATATATATATATATATATATATATATATATATATATATATATATATATATATATATATATATATATATATATATATATATATATATATATATATATATATATATATATATAAGGTAATCAAAATAACATGTACATTGAATCATCGTATTATTACGTGATTCAAAAGTATGTGTTAAATCACGGAATAACATGTTGATTTAATATACATATATGTTATTTTGATTCAACATTTTTCTCACATCTTATAAATATTTGATTTATCATACGATCTCATTTATATATATATATATATATATATATATATATATATATATATATATATATATATATATATATATATATATATATATATATATATTTGTGTGTGTGTGTGTGTGTGTCTATATACATGAAACACCCGTCCTAATTTATAAGGACTAACACAGGATCCGTAAAGTTATTACTTCCAAAAATACGGGATAATTTAAAACTTTTCATCGATAGTCATTAAGCATTCATTCAAAATCAAATGCCAAGTCAAGCGGATTACAACATAAGTCAATATACTAATACCATACATGCCAACTATTGATCAAATAGTCTACCCGACCCAAAACATCATAAGGTGGCACTAATGTAGATAAGTCTTCTACAAAAATCCGCAACTTTAAGCATCCTTCTAGCTAATGATAATTTAGCCCATCGGGCCCTTACCTTTGTCTCCACCTGAAAAGTAATTCCTCAAACGGGGTAAGCTCACAGACTAGCGAGTAACAAGGTAAAAGCATACAGTGCATATGTGTAATAACTGAAAGTACATGTAAAAGAAGGGAGACGGCACTCCCGAGAGTCGTAAGTGGGGAACGGCACCCAACCTGTGTATATCCGTAGGAGGACGGCACTCCCAATCAGTATTTCAAGGAGACGGCACTCCCTACATTATCTGTGTTGCCACACGGAGTAGCATCACAATCAATATATACTATATCATGCATGTATGTGGAAAGGGACGACGCCCCGCAAATAAACATAGAAGCAAATCATATGAATCATATAAGGTTGCTTGCGAAACTTATAATAGGAGAACAAGATCAACAAGTAATTTTGATGATAGCAATTAACAAGTAAATGCAAAGTTATGAATTCACAACATTGTTACTCACGATGTTATTGAAGTCAAAAGTCCACACAAGCCCGAGACGTCTAGCCACTAATCAACTGATACACGTCACCGATTTATACTTTCAAACCTGGAATCATAATATGACGGTCTACTATCAAACTTTCTAACTTTGTCATAATATCTAGGCTTTGTTATCTAGACCGGGGTAGTGATCATTACCAGGGTGTCATGACCATGACAGAGCCTAGTATCAAGACCACTACACTGAAATGGAAAGATGTTGTGTTTTCTGCTGGGTCATGACCACTACAGAAGGTCATGGCCACTACCTAAGTCATGACCACTACAAAAGGTCATTGTCACTACACAAGTCATGACCACTACAACAGATCATGACCACTACGCATGTCGTGACCACTACACCTGGTCGTGACCACGACTAATGTAGTTCACCCATTTTCCAGCATGTCGACCAGAAGCTATTTTTTTGACGTTTTTAACTTCAAAACCAACTTTTAACACTTATCAAATATGTATATACCTTACCAAAACAACCCCAAACATCCTTACAACATTTAAACATTAAAACTCACACATAAACATCAAATTCACCATTTAATTCTCTCTTTCTTTTCTTTTTCCTCAAGAACACAAATTTTATAAGATTA
Source organism: Centrapalus pauciflorus (assembly GCA_020465985.1). Lineage (NCBI taxonomy): Eukaryota > Viridiplantae > Streptophyta > Magnoliopsida > Asterales > Asteraceae > Centrapalus > Centrapalus pauciflorus. Next base: position 6,924 of record JAANYP010001972.1, on the reverse strand, counting down.
TCAAATCTTTGCTATAAACTTCAAATTTTCGTTTGAAATCATGAGATAACTTTAAAAACAAGTTTATAAACATATTTCTAATATCATTTAAAAATTTCAAGGTTTAAAATCATGTTTTGAAGATTCCACCATTAATGGTGTTTGAAGCTTTTTCAAGAAAAAGTGAAGAAGATGAAGACAATAAACACAAAATTAGACATTTTAAATGAATGTAAACACACTTTGATGCTCAAAATTGGATTTCACACATACACCAATATTCAAATACGAATTTTAGAGAAGAATACCATTAATTGAAGCCTCCTTTCAAGTTGCTAACTTTGTGTCTATGAAAGTAGCTCCAGGGACATTTAAAAACTATGATTTTGAAGAAGATGGAAGTAGATTATAAAGATGGAGATGTTATGATGATTTTTGCATAGGAAAATGAAGAATATGGCTTCTTCAATTTTTAACTCTAAAAGAAAGATGAAGCATGGGAGTAATGCAGGGAGTGGGGAAGGAGACGTGAAGGAGACATGCTCTGTCTCTGTCTGCTCTCTTTTTCCCCCACTGTCAATTTCGTAAACTGTCAGTATTTGCACCCGATATCCCAAAAAGTGAAATATTCGATATTATAGTCATTCTTCTCGATTTTTCGCATTCTTTCCGAATATGATGACGTAATTGCCTAATTTTGATTTTTATAAATCTCTTTATTTTTGGATTGAATATAAAATAGCAGAAATGAGTTTACCGAAATTTACGGGCGTTACAATCTCTACCCCGTTGGCTTGATCTCGTCCTCGAGATCATCAGACTTCGAATAGATGAGGGAATTTGGACAACATCTCAGCTTTAGTCTCCCAAGTATGATTCGGTCCACGATGATGCCTCCACTTAACCAAAACCATTTCAATTTCTTTGTTGCGTAACTTGTTGACCTTCGAGTCTAAGATCTTCTCAGGTTCCTCTACATAACGAAGCTTTTCATTTATCTGCACATCTGAAGTAGGCACCATCTCTTCTCTGTGATTTAGGCATTTGCGCAAATAGCTCACGTGGAATACATCGTGTACTCCGGCTAACTCAGGTGGCAAGTCAAGTCGATACGCTTGCGCACCGATGCGCTATAATCTTGTAAGGTCCAATAAATCGAGGACTAAGCTTGCCTCGCTTCCCAAACCGCATTATGCCTTTCCAAGGCGACACTTTAAGCATAACCATACTACCCACCTCAAGCTCAACAGGTCGGTGCTTCTTGTCTGCATACTTCTTTTGTCTATCTTGAGCCACCTTCATATTCTCTCTGACGATCTGGATCTTGTCATGAGTAATCTGTAGTAGCTCCGGACCACCAATAATCCTCACATAAGTCCCGATACATCTTTGTATTACCCGGATGAACAGAAAGTCGGGAATTGTGGGCCTCAGACAAAACAATATCACGAATACCCCCTCGTTTAAGTACCCAAATACGAGCATCAAATAACATAACACCTCGACTATCGGGAGAGAGGCGTTCGACATACCCAACCATACGCTCAGACTTAATGTGTTCATCGGTCAAAGCTTCAGTCTGAAATCGAATAAGTTCGACAATCATAGCGGTCTTAGCGGGAACTCGGGCTGTTGCACAACATAGAATGCCAGAGTAGGACTTGCGACTTAGAGCATCGGCCACCACGTTAGCTTTACCCGGGTGGTATAGTATTTCACAGTCATAATCCTTGATCAATTCTATGGCCCGTTGTTGACGCATGTTCAACTCTTTCTAATCAAAGATATACTTGAGACTCTTGTGGTCGGTAAATAACTGGCATCGGGTACCATACAGATAATGTCGCCATAATTTCAAGGCAAAAACAACAGCGGCTAACTCCAAGTCGTGAGTAGGATAATTCTTTTCGTAGTCTTTAAGTTGACGGGATGCATAAGCAATAACTCTACCCCGTTGCATCAAAACACATCCGAGACCGTGTAGTGATGCATCACTATAAACCACAAAATCTTCATTACCCTCAGGTACAGAAAGAATAGGAGCTTCACTCAAATGTTTCTTTAATGCCTGAAATGCTACTTCCTGCGACTCTCCCCAAGAGAACTTAACACTTTTACGAGTCATGGCGGTCAAAGGGACTGCGATTTTAGAAAAATCGCGGATGAATCGGCGATAATAGCCAGCAAGACCAAGAAAACTGCGGACCTCAGAGGCATTACGGGGTTGCTTCCAATTTCGGATGGCCTCAACTTTAGATTGATCAACAGAAATTCCCTTGCCACTAATTGTGTGGCCAAGGAACTGTACCTCATGTAACCAAAATTCGCATTTTGAAAACTTGGCATATAGTTGCTCCTTTCGCAACAACTCTAGCAACTGCCTCAAGTGCATGGCATGGTCAGATTCAGATTTCGAGTAGACAAGGATATCATCGATAAAAACTATTACCGACTTGTCAAGCATCGGACGACAGACTCGATTCATTAGATCCATAAATGCTGCTGGAGCATTGGTTAAGCCAAATGGCATAACTAGAAACTCATAATGTCCATACCTAGTACGAAAAGCGGTCTTTGGGATATCAGCCTCATTAATCTTCAACTGATGATAGCCAGACCTCAAATCGATCTTTGAGAAGTATGACGCACCTTGCAACTGATCAAAAAGATCATCGATACGAGGTAACGAATATTTATTCTTTATGGTAGCCTTATTTATCTCTCGGTAATCAATGCACATCCGAAAGGTACCATCTTTCTTTTTGACAAATAAAACCGGAGCACCCCACGGCGATGTGCTCGGTCGAATGAATCCTCGATCAAGAAGTTCCTGCAGCTGAGACATCATCTCCTATATCTCTGCAGGTGCCAACCGATATGGTGCACGAGCAATCGGGGCTGCTCCCGGCACCAAGTCAATACGGAACTCAACTTGCCTATTGGGCGGCAAGCCTGGCAACTCATCGGGAAAAACATCAGGAAATTCCCGAACAATGGGGATATCAGAAACAGACTTCTTTACTTCGGAAGAATCAATAGCATAAGCAAGAAAAGACTCACAACCTCTAGAGATATGTCTACGGGCCTCGATCATGGAAATTAGACCCATGTCTCCATTTCGACGCTCACCGAAAATATATATACAATTTTCGTGTTCAACAGGAATTCGTATCAAACGCTTCGAACATAGAATATTGGCATTATTGGCTGCCAACCAATCCATGCCTACGATAACATCGAATCCACCGATAACCATCGGAATCAAATCAATAGGGAAATTACGTTCCTCGAGATTCAAAACACAATTCTTATAGACTTCAGTTGCAAGAACAATGGAACCATTAGCGGTCTCCACAGATACAGGCATAGATAAAGTACTAGGTGTAACATTTAGATGTCGAGCAAACACATACGATACAAATGAACGATTCGCACCAGAGTCAAATAATATGCGAGCTGGTAAAGAGTTAAGGAGAAAAATACCGGTAACAACATCAGGCGTCTCACGTGCCTCATCAGCAGAGATCTGGAATGCTCTGGCCTTAGCCCTCTGGGGCTCGTATTTCTTTGGTGCAAAAGTAGTCGTTGGTGGCCTCTGAATGGTAGCACTGCTTCCACCCACACTCTGTGTCTGGCGGGGGCAATCCATAGTCTTGTGCCCCAGGGCCCCGCACTCGAAACATGCTCCTGACTTCTTCAAACAATTGGACTTATCGTGTCCAACAGTTCCACAGTACTGGCATGAAATCTGAGAGCTCAAACACTGTCCATGGTGCCTCTTCCCGCACTTCTGACAATCTCTAGGTCCTTGAGAAAATGACTTTTGCTGCTGCTGCTGAGATCTAGGATGTGAAAATGAAGACCCAGAATTCCTAGCCCGACTTTGAAACGAACGGGATGCACTCTGTTGGAATGATTTCTTAGAAGCTGAAAACCGTGACTGCGACCCTGAAAACCCAAATGATCGGGAAGGGTAATGTTGCGGCTGTCCCTCGGTGCGTGCCCTCTTGGCTGATGGTGCTGGCATCAATGCTGATGCTGATCTTAATGACTCTCTCTCTAGTCCGAGCACACAGTGATGCCTCCTCCAATGTGAGAAACTTATGTAGAATCACAAACTCACGGATCTCCTTTCGGAGTCCGTCTACAAACCGATCTACTCTTTGTGTTTCCTCAGTGATATACCTCTTAGCGAACTTTGACTTTTCCCTGAACGAAGCCTCATATTGGGAGACCGTCATCTCTCCTTGCTCCAGAAACAGGAATTCTCGCTCAATCTGTTTAACCAAATCTACCGGACAGTACTGCTCCTGAAACCTTTTGGTAAACTGAGCCCAAGTCATCATCCTGATCAAATCAGTGCCAGCTGCACTCTCTACATTCTTCCACCACGTGCCTGCTTGTCCTACTAGCAATCCAGCGGCATACTCGACCTGGTCGATTTCAGCTGTGTGGCTCAACCAAAAAGCTTTCTCGACCCGCTCGATCCACTCAAGAGCCTTGACCGGCTTCGGATCGCCTTCAAACTCTATTGCTCCGCATCCCTTAAAATGTTTGAATGTAGCGTGCTCCACACGTCTAGCTCGAGGCTCCATCACAACTCGTTCGCCACCAGTGCGATTCTGAAATCCATTATCTCCGGCACCAGACCCGGAAGCAGCAATCAAATCTCTGATCTCCTGAAAACCTCGTTGCATCTCCATACTAGTCTCAGCCATCGCGTGTCTGACATATCGTGTCACATGCTTCATGATTCGGCTTTCCTGAGCTGTTATCGGGTTAGCCTCATCCTCAGATTCAGTCTCGCGGGCTGAATCGGTATTCTCGATGTCCTCGGATTCCACTATCACTTGATCATCGTTGTCTGCGTTCTTGTTGACGCCACTCTGACTATCTTCTTCAGCCATGATTCTGAATTTTATGGGTTTAAGATTACGGATGGAAATGACGATTCATTGATGGATAAAAAGTTAAGATAATATTGAAGATTGCGGAACATATGTATATATATAAATCTTATCTTACCCTTACCCATCCTAAAGTCTACTTAAGGTCTTATCCCGTATATATCATTGCCTAGGCAAATAGTGCTCATGCAGTTCCTAGGTTTAAGACTAAGCACCTAAAGGCTGCTTAATTCACTTAAACCATTGCTCTGATACCATATTGAAACACCCATCCTAATTTATTTAGGACAGATACAGGATCCGTAAAGTTATTACTTCCAAAAATACGGGATAATTTAAAACTTTTCGTCGATAGTAATTAAATATTCATTCAAAGACAAATGTCAAGTCAAGCGGAATACAATATAAGTCAATATACTAGTACATTACATGCCAACTATTGATCAAATAGTCTACCCGACCTAAAACATCATAAGGTGGCACTAATGTAGATAAGTCTTCTACAAAAATCCGCAACTTTAAGCATCCTTCTAGCTAATGATAATTTAGCCCATCGGGCCTTTACCTTTGTCTCCACCTGAAAAGTAATTCCCCAAACGGGGTAAGCTCACAGCCTAGCGAGTAACAAGGTGAAAGCATACAGTGCATATATGTAATAACTGAAAGTACATATAAAAGAAGGGAGACGGCACTCCCGAGAGTCGTAAGCGGGGAACGGCACCCAACCTGTGTATATCCGTAGGAGGACGGCACTCCCAATCAGTATTTCAAGGAGACGGCACTCCCTACAATATCTGTATTGCCACACGGAGTAGCATCACAATCAGTGTATACCATATCATGCATGTTTGTGGAAAGGGACGGCACCCCACGAATAAACATAAGAGTGAATCATATGAATCATATAAGGTTGCTTGTGAAACTTATAATAAGAGAACGAGATTAACAAGTAATTTTGATGATAGCAATTAACAAGTATATGCAAAGTTATGAATTCACAACATTGTTACTCACGATTTTATTGAGGTCAAAAGTATATGCAAAGTTATGAATTCACAACATTGTTACTCATGATTTTATTGTGGTCAAAAGTCCACACAAGCCCGAGACGTCTAGCCACTAATCAACTGATACACGTCACCGATTTATACTTTCAAACCTGGAATCATAAAATGACGGTCTACTATCAAACTTTCTAACTTTATTATAAAATCTAGGCTTTGTTATTTAGACCGGGGTATTGATCATTACCAGGGTGTCATGACCATGACAGAGCCTAGTATCAAGACCACTACACTGAAATAGAAAGTTGATGTCTTTTCTGCTCGGTCATGACCACTACAGAAGGTCATGGTCACTACATAAGTCATGACCACTACAAAGGGTCATGGTCACTACACAGGTCATGACCACTACAACAGATCATGAACACTACGCATGTCGTGACCACTACATGTGGTCGTGACCACTACCTTAGGTCGTGACCACTACACTTGGTCGTGACCACGACTAGTGCAGTTCACCCATTTTCCAGAATGTCGAACAGAAGCTATTTTTTGACGTTTTTAACTTCAAAACCAACTTTTAACACTTATCAAATATATATATGCCTTACCAAAACAACCCAAAACATCCTTACAACATTTAAACATAAAAACACTCACACATAAACATCAAATTCACCATTTAATTCTCTCTTTCATTTCTTTTTTCATTAAGAACACAAATTTTATAAAATTATCAAATCTTTGCTATAAACTTCAAATTTCCGTTTGAAATCACGAGATAACTTTACAAACAAGTTTATAAACATATTCCTAACATCATTTAACAATTTCAAGGTTTTAAATCATGTTTTGAAGATTTCACAATTAATGGTGTTTTGAAGCTTTTCAAGAAAAACGAAGAAGATGAAGACAATAAACACAAAATTAGACATTGTAGATGATTGTAAACACACTTTGATGCTCAAAATCGGATTTCACACATACACCAATATTCAAATACGATTTTTAGAGAAAAATACCACTAATTGAAG
>JAANYP010001971.1:13486-34741 GCA_020465985.1 Centrapalus pauciflorus | reverse complement strand
AATATATTCGTGCTTACAAATAAATGCAATTAACGGTTCATGATATAAGGGCTAATGGAACCATATGTAATACATATAAGAAATATACAGTTTAGATGTCCATATGAAAACAGTGCATGTATTTCCACCCCAATAGATAGTGAAAAATAGGGGCTATGAAGACTCACCGGAATTGCGAAGGCAAAATATGCGCAAAAATGCAAATGTGCGTTGTTTGATGGGTGATGAAACCGGAGGTGTTTAACCGAGTCCTAAATGATAATAAGGACTTAATATCAATAATATATGATAATAGGTATATTTATAGATTGTTATGTCTTAAATCACCCAACATTACAAGTTTATAAATAAGATTTGCTTAAAACGTCAAGTTTATATATATATACATATATATATATATATATAATTTTCCAGCTTTTTCGGAGGTTTTTCGGCCTACTTTGAGGCTGTTTTTGACCAAGCTCCAAAATGTTTTAGACTTTGGTTTTGTAGGACATTAAACTACTATATACAAAGGATTTTTTTAGAATCGAGAATGGCCATTTTTCGAGTTGTTTAGGTTGGTGAAAAAGCTCGTTAAAAACGCTATGTTGGCCATTTTTGAGCTGTCAAACTTTCGGTTTCTCAAATAATTTCTGGAGGTCTTAAACTTCAAAATAAATTATGAAAAATTGCAGATCTATAGTTAAGACATAGATCTCACTTTTGAGACAAGAATCAACTCATTTCGTTGAGTTATGAATTAGTTATATTTTTCAAAGTCGATATAAATTTTCTGCCGAAAATCCGTAGTTTATAAAGTTAAAACAACTTATGATTCTTGTTGTTTATTTAAAGACAACTTGTATAAAAGCCATAATAGTTATAAAAACACATATATATCACATGTTTTCATAATATTAACACTTTTATAATGTGTTTACATATTCATAAACACATGTAAAGAAATAACTTAAAATAAAAACTAGAAACTTATAAACTTGAGTTTTTATGTAACTTGTTGTTGTTGGTGATTATATATATTATGCAAGACTTATATAAACATAAATGTATGATGAAATAAGTTAGTATTTACTTACTTTGATGTATTTGGAAGATGATTTTGAGTAGAAATTAAAATTCTTGCAAGGTATGCACCAAAACTCTTGAAGAACACCAATAACACTTTGAAGAACACTTGAATGAAGAATTTTTGTGGTGTGTGAGTATGATGGCCGGATTTTTGGGAGAGAAATGTGAGGTTTTTGGTGTGTTTAAAATGAATGAAAAACTTCTCTATTTATAGAGGAAATTTGGTCTTTCAAATGATGAAAGGCATGGGAGACAAAAGTTGGGTGCACTTTTTAACAAAATGATGGTGTTTAAAGTAATATTATTTAAATAAAAGTCAAACTCTAATTTGGCACATGCCCTAGGCCTTAAGGCCGGCCATATACATATATATACATGTATTTATATTTTTTTTTTGTATAAATGTATTTAGAAATGTATTCTTGTATTTTCCTTTTTTTTTGAAATTTTATAAATACTTATGGATGAATTGTTTTAATGAATTGTTTTAGTCTTGCATAATTAATGTTAAGTAATTGTATTAGTGTATGATTAGTGTCACTAATCATAATTTAGTTATGTACTTAGTTGAATTAATCCCTCATATCGTAAATCGTTCGGATTAATTGATTTCCCGATTCATCGCACCGATGAATTTGATTCAAATTGAGTTGAATTTTCTAATAAACCTTGTTAATCACTTGATTAATTTCTAATGACCACTGATAAGGCTATAATTGGCTATTAAATACAGATTAGGGCATCATTGCTAACCTGGTTTAGTGCCGGATGTTACAGTCTCCCCCTGTTAAGGGAATTTCGTCCCGAAATTAGATCGTGTTCTCCACTTCTTGAGTACTTGAGAACAGGTGAGGGTATTTTTCCCGGAACTGATCCTCGCGTTCCCACGTAAACTTAGGACCTCGCTTAGAGTTCCATCTGACTTTTATTATCGGGATCCGGCTATGCTTTAGTTTCTTGACTTCTCGGTCCATGATTTCTACGGGTTGTTCAATGAAGTTCAACTTATCATCTATTTCCAACTCGTTCATGGGTATAACGAGTGATTCATCAGCCAGGCACTTCTTAAGATTGGACACGTGGAAGATGTTATGAACGTTACTAAGTTCTGGGGGTAGATCGAGTCGGTAAGCTACCGGGCTAATTCTTTTGGTGATCTTGAATGGTCCGATATAACGAGGATCGAGTTTTCCTCGTTTCCCAAAACGGATTACGCCCTTCCAAGGCGAGACTTTTAACATTACTTGATCTCCCTCTTGGAACTCCAAATCATTCCGTCGAATGTCTGCATAACTTTTCTGTCGATCCCGCGCGATCTTTAATCGGTTACGAATCTGGGCTATCTTTTCTGTAGTCTCTTGGATGATCTCAGGTCCAGTAATCTGACTATCTCCTACTTCAGCCCAACAAAGAGGTGATCGATACTTTCGCCCGTAGAGTGCCTCGAATGGGGCGGTCTTAATGCTCGAGTGATAGCTGTTGTTATATGAAAACTCGACTAATGGCAGGTGCCTGTCCCAACTTTTGCCAAAATCGATGACACATGCCCTCAACATATCTTCCAAAGTCTGAATCGTTCTTTTACTCTGACCATCCGTTTGCGGATGATAGGCTGTGCTCATATCTAGGCGTGTACCCAGTGCTTCTTGCAATGATTGCCAAAATCTTGATGTGAACCGGCTGTCCCTGTCTGATATAATTGATATTGGCACTCCATGCCTTGAGACGACTTCTTTAAGATAGATTCGTGTTAACTTATCCATCTTATCAGTCTCCTTGATGGGCAGGAAATGTGCGGTTTTGGTAAGTCGATCCACAATCACCCAAATGGTGTCATAACCTCCAGAAGTTTTTGGCAACTTGGTGATGAAATCCATGGTGATGTTTTCCCACTTCCACTGGGGTATTTCTGGTTGAACCAATAATCCTGATGGTTTCTGGTGCTCAGCCTTAACCTTCAAACATGTTAAGCATTTGCTGACGTAGGTAGCAATGTCAGCCTTCATATTTGGCCACCAGTACATTCCTTTCAAGTAGTGATACATCTTATCTGACCCTGGATGAATAGCATATCTTGTCTTATGTCCTTCATCCATGACCAGCTTCCTTACTCCCCCGAGTTTTGGTAACCAAATTCTGCCCATGAAGTATCGACATCCATCTGGCTTGATTTGAAACTGCTTATCCATCCCTCTCAAGGCTTCATCCAGTAGATTACCCTCCTTAACTGCTTCTTCTTGTGCCTTGCAGACTTGAGAGTTTAGGTTTGACTGCATAATCATGACCAAAGCTCGAACTCTTAATGGCTTAACCCGTTCCTTTCGGCTTAGGGCATCAGCCACGACATTTGCCTTCCCCGGATGATAACGAATTTCGCAGTCATAATCGCTAAGTAGTTCAACCCAACGACGCTGTCTCATATTTAGCTCTTTCTGATTTACAATATGCTTAAGGCTGTTATGATCTGTGAACACCGTGCACTTAGTTCCATACAGGTAGTGCCTCCATATTTTGAGAGCAAACACCACTGCTCCAAGCTCCAAGTCATGAGTTGTATAATTCACCTCGTGAATTTTGAGCTGCCGTGATGTGTAAGCAATGACTCTATCCCTTTGCATGAGCACACAACCTAATCCATTGTGTGAGGCATCACAGTAGACCACGAAATTTTCAGTCCCTTCAGGTAAGGACAGAATTGGTGCACTACACAACCTTTGCTTTAACTGCTGAAACGCTTTTTCTTACTCTTCACCCCAGATATACTTCACATCCTTCCGAGTCAATTCTGTTAAGGAACCTGCTATCTTTGAGAAGTTTTCGATAAATCGCCTATAATAACCGGCAAGTCGTAGAAATTGGCGGATTTCCGTGGGGGTTCTAGGAGTCGCCCAGTTCTTTATGGCCTCGATTTTTGATTGATCAACTTGGATTCCCTGGCTGTTGATCACATGTCCAAGAAATTTAACTTCTCGCAACCAAAATTCACATTTCGAAAATTTGGCGTATAACTGTTCCTTCTCTAACAACTCCAATATCAGCTTGAGGTGGTGTTCATGCTCCTCCTTATTTCTGGAATAGATGAGAATATCGTCTATGAACACTATTACAAATTTGTCCAGATACGGTTTACACACTCGATTCATAAGGTCCATGAATACGGCTGGTGCGTTAGTCAAACCGAATGGCATTACCTGGAATACGTAATGTCCATAACGAGTTCTGAATGCTGTCTTGGGTATGTCTTCTTCCCGAACCTTTACTTGATGATAACCGGATCGCAGATCAATCTTAGAGTAGAAGCTAGATCCCTGTAGTTGGTCAAACAGGTCATCAATTCTGGGGAGAGGGTAGCGGTTCTTTATCGTTAACTTGTTTAGCTCTCGGTAGTCTATGCACATTCTGAAGGATCCGTCTTTCTTTTTCACGAACAAGACCGGAGCTCCCCAAGGTGAGGAACTTGGTCGAATGAATCCTTTATCCATCAACTCTTGTAATTGATTGGATAGCTCTTGCATCTCAGAAGGGGCTAGTCTATATGGGGCTCTTGCGACTGGTGCAGCTCCCGGCACCAAATCGATTTGAAACTCTACTTGCCTAGTTGGCGGAAGTCCAGGCAAATCTTACGGGAAGACCTTCGGATAGTCACGAACCACTGGAATATCCTTGGGTCGCTTCTCCTCCGACTCTTTTTCTACAATTTGCACCAGTACTGCATGACAACCTTTCCTAAGGCACTTTAGTGTTCTTAGGCCGGATATGACATTCAACTGTCGATTCTTTCTTTCTCCTTGGACTGTTAGGAACTTCTTCTTGTGGAGTGGCATCCGTACCACTTTCTTACCACACAAAATCTCGGCATGATTGTGTGACAACCAATCCATACCAACTACTACGTCGAAACTTCCGAGTTCTATAGGCATCAAGTCTATTTTAAAGGGATGATCTGCCAGCTTCTGTGTGCATTCCTTAATGATACTACTTGCCTCTATTATTTTACCGTCAGCCAGTTCTATAGTATAAGAGTTGTCTAAGGGAAAATGAGCGGCATTCAATTGCTTACTAAACTTATCAGATATAAAGCTCCTATCAGCCCCAGTATCAAAGAGTACGTAAGCATAAATGTCATTTAAAAGAAACGTACCTGATACCACGTGGGCATCTTGACGAGCGTCACCTGCTCCCAACACAAAAGCTCTACCCTGAGCTCCTCCACCATTCCTCAGCTTCGGGCACTCACTCTTGAAGTGCCCAGTAACTCCACATTCAAAGCAGCCTTTTTGATTGCTGCCACTAGTTCCCGGGGCTCCAGATTTACAGTCTTTGGCCATATGCCCCAAACGTTTGCATTTCTCACAGTGGGTTGGACAGGGACCCTGGTTGTGATGGAAGGTGCATTTAGTGCAAAAAGGCTTGGTACCGGTATAATCTCTTCTTGGCTCAGCTCCAGCTGCGTAAGCCTTAATGGTCTCGGGCTTTTTGGATTGTGAACCCGCATTCTTCCCCGTCTTGTCTTCCCACTTTCTTTTGTTCTCCCCGGCCTTGGCTTCATTTCTCCGGGCTACTTGGTCCATAAGATTATTGGCCATCCTGATGGCATCCTGCAGGGTGGATGGGTTTGAGGCAGTCACATTACCTTGAATTTGAGGAGCGAGTCCCCAAATGTAACGTTCAATCTTTTTGTACTCCGGGGTCACCATTTGAGGGCACAGAATGCTTAGCTCATGAAATCGGTTGGTGTACCCTGTCACATCTGTTCCCTTCATCGACAGGTTCCAGAACTCCGATTCCATTTTCTGGAGTTCGTTCCTCGGACAGTACTCGTCCGTCATCATTTGCTTCAACGCGGACCATGTGAGCTGGTAGGCTTCATCGATACTTACAGACTGGACATAGGAATTCCACCATGTGAGGGTGCTATCTTGTAGGGTGTGAGTAGCAAACTTCACCTTATCTCCCTCAGCACATCCGCTGACGCGAAAGACAGATTCTAACTTCTCAAACCATCGTATCAAGCCAACGGCTCCTTCAGTTCCGTTGAAATACCGGGGTTTGCAACTTAAAAATCCTTTAATTCCACAACCTTTTGCGTGGATTTCCGTTCCTCCCGTGGTGCGGCTAGCACCACCATCTCCATTTGCTGAGCTATTCCTATTTGCCTCATACGTGGCTATAGCGGCAACCACTCTTTGTGCGACTAGCTCTTCAATGTCAGCAGCGTTCATTGCTCGTTTCGGCGGCATTATCTTAAAATTTTAAAGAAAAAGCATAGTGTAAGAAATTGAATCTTAAAGAGGTAAATTTCCCTTAAAGCACAATACTATAATCATCAAACACAGTTTCATAAATAACTTGCAATTTTCATTCATTAATCATTCGAAATTTCCTTACATTAGGGGCGGGTTAGTACCCGAAAATTTTGTCCTATACTATTACATGATATTTTTCCTACTATTACAAAGATAAATAGAAGTGCCCTAAGTGTGGAAGTGATCGGGGGTCTCTCCCTTTTCCATTGCGTTGAGGCGCTGAGTTAGCTCCTCGATCCGAGCTTGGCTTTCGGCTAGTTGCTGCCGAAGCTCATTCAGGCCATTCTGTTGAATAGCAAGGGCGTGCTGATTAGCCCAGTAGATGTTGGAGTTTTGCAACTCCTCCCGCTCTAGACGAGCGGTCATCCCACCGATATCTAGGTTAAGTGATCGGATATGGTGGTCATGCCTAGTCGACCGTGCTATCAGAAGTGGTATGGTTTGCTCGGTAGGATCTTGGGTGAGGGTCGGGACAGGTGCGGAGGATGGTCCTCCTATCTCGAAGTTGGGAGGATTTCCCTCCATCTGCCTCCATTCGCGGAGGGTCTCCGGTATCGAGGTCCATCGCCGGGCGTCTACCCGTCGGTGTGGTGGTGGGGGATTGGGCTGGGGAGTCAGGACAGGAATAGACTCCCTTGTTGGTGGGTTCACCCGCTTTCAGGGTGAGTACAGCATTTTGGGGCCGTTAGGGTATGGCCTGTACGGCTTATAAGACGGCTCGGCTTGATGGTATGGAACGCGGGCAGGGACCGCTGGGGGCAGTGGATCTTCCTCCATTGGCTCCTCTTCCGTCTCCCACATCGGATCTTCCGAGGGGTCCTCTTCTTCCGAGGTGTCTTCCTCGTGGAAAATCTCAGTGGCCGTAGGGCTAGCAGGAGTGTACTCCTCCTCTGAATCTGATATGATGATTGTTTCCGGATGGGACATGATTTCTGCTATCAAAGTCCATTCATAGTCTTTTAGTTAGTTACAAGTTACAAAATATTTTCTAAAATTAGTAAATCTTATGTGCAGTTATAGTCTAGGGTACTAATGCAACCTAGTTCACCATAACTATGGCTCTTATACCAATCTTGTCACACCCTGCTACCCCGGTTGGCAGCGAGGCATGACGAGTGCGGAAGCGTAACCATAATCATAATGAACGGCCACTATATGGACGTTTTTTAAAATACATCATTGAAACTTGAAAATATAGCAATGTTTTACATAGACTGATATGAGTAAAGGAGTTCGCAAGATACAGAGATTTAATTACATAATTAAAGTATCCAAAATAATGCAGCTAAATCTCCATTAATTTGAATATGCATGCGACTCCATGGATGCGGAAGCTTGAAAGTAAAATACGTCTGAGGCACACGTGCCTTAATTACCTGAAAATACATGCTAAAATACGTCAACAAAAATTGTTGGTGAGCTCATAGGTTTACGCGAAAAGACCAGTTGTATGGACATTATCAGATGAATTGAATTTATAAAATCATAAATTGCGCGTATGTATTACATAAACCATCATGCAACCGAAGCTTAATTAGAATGAGTTTGCCCTGTGCAGTATTCCCATACGTAATACCGTGTGTTGAATATATATGCAGTCGCTGTTAGCCGAACCGAGCTAACCCGAATGGGGGACATGACTCCCGACAGATCTATCCACGATATATTCGCGCTTACAAATAAATGCAATTAACGGTTCATGATATATGGGCTAATGGAACCATATGTAATACATATAAGAAATATACAGTTTAGATGTCCATATGAAAGCAGTGCATGTATTTCCACCCCAATAGATAGTGAAAAATAGGGGCTATGAAGACTCACCGGAATTGCGAAGGCAAAATATGCGCAAAAATGCAAATGTGCGTTGTTTGATGGGTGATGAAACCGGAGGTGTTTAACCGAGTGCTAAATGATAATAAGGACTTAATATCACTAATATATGATAATAGGTATAATTATAGATTGTTATGTCTTAAATCACCCAACATTACAAGTTTATAAATAAGATTTGCTTAAAACGTCAAGTTTATATATATATATATATATATATAATTTTCCAGCTTTTTCGGAGGTTTTTCGGCCTACTTTGAGGCTGTTTTTGACCAAGCTCCAAAATGTTTTAGACTTTGGTTGTCTAGGACATTAAACAACTATATACAAAGGATTTTTTTAGAATCAAGAACGGCCATTTTTCGAGTTGTTTAGGTTGGTCAAAAAGCTCGTTAAAAACGCTATGTTGGCCATTTTTGAGCTGTCAAACTTTCGGTTTCTCAAATAATTTCTGGAGGTCTTAAACTTCAAAATAAATTATTAAAAATTGCAGATCTATAGTTAAGACATAGATCTAACTTTTGAGACAAGAATCAACTCATTTCGTTGAGTTATGAATTAGTTATGATTTTTCAAAGTCGATATAAATTTTCTGCCGAAAATCCGTAGTTTATAAACTTAAAACAACTTATGTTTCTTGTTGTTTATTTAAAGACAACTTGTATAAAAGCCATAATAGTTATAAAAACACATATATATCACATGTTTTCATAATATTAACACTTTTATAATGTGTTTACATATTCATAAACACATGTAAAGAAATAACTTAAAATAAAAACTAGAAACTTATAAACTTGGGTTTTTATGTAACTTATTGTTGTTGGTGATTATATATATTATGCAAGACTTATATAAACATTAATGTATGATGAAATAAGTTAGTATTTACTTACTTTGATGTATTTGGAAGATGATTTTGAGTAGAAATTGAAATTCTTGCAAGGTATGCACCAAAACTCTTGAAGAACACCAAGAACACTTTGAAGAACACTTGAATGAAGAATTTTTGTGGTGTGTGAGTATGATGGCCGGATTTTTGGGAGAGAAATGAGAGGTTTTTGGTGTGTTTAAAATGAATGAAAGACTTCTCTATTTATTGAGGAAATTTGGTCTTTCAAATGATGAAAGGCATGGGAGACAAAAGTTGAGTGCACTTTTTAACAAAATGATGGTGTTTAAAGTAATATTATTTAAATAAAAGTCAAACTCTAATTTGGCACATGCCCTAGGCCTTAAGGCCAGCCATATACATATATATAGATGTATTTATATTTTTTTTTGTATAAATGTATTTAGAAATGTATTCTTGTATTTTCCTTTTTTTTTTTGAAATTTTATAAATACTTATGGATGAATTGTTTTAATGAATTGTTTTAGTCTTGCATAATTAATGTTAAGTAATTGTATTAGTGTATGATTAGTGTCACTAATCATAATTTAGTTATGTACTTAGTTGAATTAATCCCTCATATCGTAAATCGATCGGATTAATTGATTTCCCGATTCATCGCACCGATAAATTTGATTCAAATTGAGTTGAATTTTACCTTGTTAATCACTTGAGTAATTTCTAATGACCACTGATTAGGCTATAATTGGCTCTTAAATACAGATTAGGGCATCATTGCTAACCTGGTTTAGTGCCGGATGTTAGATTCGTGAAACCGCCAAAAATTTGATTTTTTCAAAATTTCCGATTACTTGTTTTTAAGATAAAAAACAATGATTTCGACTGAAAAGATGAGCTAAAATGAATATTTGCCGATAAATTTGCTCGAAAATCTCTGAAAACTTCAAAAATGCGTGAATTATCCGAAAGAATGCCGAGAAACCCTGTGAATGTTCAACCAAATGAGAAGAACACGAAGAACAATCACGATGGCTCTGATACCACTTGTAAGGTCACCACATCTACGGATCGGATCTAGGCGCGACGTCGTCCAACGAGTGCGGAATCCTCGTTAGACGCTTAACGGATCGATCAAGCGCGGAAAACGGAGGCAAACACAATGCTAGCCGATATGAACATGACCCCACCCAATGTATCGCTCCAAGAACTCTTTGAAAACCTTTCTAGCTCGCACGTGCACGAAAACAAGCTCTGAAATTCATTTTTCCTGAAAAGTTGTGAAATAATCTGATTAAGTTCAAATTATAATCAATTATGTTCGTTTAGGCCTAAGCCCACAAACTTAATTAAGTTCAAGCCCAACTCCTACAAACTTAGTCTAGCTAAGTTCGTATGATGTGACTTAAGTTCGTGGCTTTAGCCTCAAGAACTTATCCTCACAATCAAGAACTTATCTTTACAATCTAGATCTTAACATGCAAATGTAGACATCAAATAGAATCAAATACACATGACATGTATTAATAAAGCCTCATCTATTATATATTAATATCTATTAAACATCTAGACTGCCATCGTCACACAGGGTGTACCAACAAAAATACTACTAAACTAAGGCCAAACTAACTTAATAGCCCTAACAAAACGTTTACCGCTCCCCAGCAACAGCGCCAAAATCTGAAGAGCCGCCGTTATGGACCGTAGAAATAATCAAAACTACCTACTAGTGTAGGGAAGTAAGGGTCGAATTCGAACGAAACATTTAGGTTTATTAGGGTTAATTTGTTAGTTTTTTTATGAATAAGGAAAGCGATTTAAATTGTGAGTTGGATTGTTTGGCAAAGTGATTAAAACTAAACTACTACAAATCAATGGCAAAAGATAGAGAACGATTAAATAACATATCAAATTAAATATAACCATTTACGAATTTACTACATCGTAAGTAATTAGTTAATTGAACATTATGCAATGGTCACATAGACATAACAAATTACTCAGTTATATTAATCATGAACATTTTAATCAATAACTCTCGGCATAGCGCGTACAATATTCATTACTTGTCTTAATCCTTAAACTATTGTTAGGCACAAAAAGGCCTCAATCAAACCTGTTCTATATCATAGGGGGGGATTTTCAATCAATATGTTTAATACACTTAAGGGTATAATTTAAGGTTGTTTAATTCCTTATTGAAACGTGATAAGTGATTTGCAATATTAGCCCAAAGCTGCTTACCCTGTTGCTTAGTTGTAACTTGGCAGATTGCTCAAGCTGTCCTATACTGTTGGACAGGTTTGGCATAAACTATCTACGCTGTTCATATCTATTGAACAGCTTAGACCCAAGGGAAGTGTTCTGTTCTTTGTGAACAGTTTGTACACTTTATCGAATTTGTTTCCATGTCATCATGAGAAGTCTTGGACGTGAAGATCAGTTTACATGTCGAAGACAAAGTGGAAAATCAGAAACTACTACCATTGCCTAAGCTAATTTGATACATGAAGACAAAGAGTATATTCGAAATGGATGACAGACCATTTTTATATAAAATGGCTATACAAGAAGGGGAAAGGATTAAAGTTGAAATTCCTCTTTAAGGTAAAGTAGCCTGCAATAGAGATAAAAAGGAAAAGATAAAGATTCTGAAACATAGGGACAAATTCTGTTTTGTCAGAACGTGCAGAAAAGCAGTCATGTCTTTTTGTTAAGGCACTCCACTATCTCTGCATCCAATGAGGAAGCTTCACTGGGATTCTCTGAGTAAATATAAAAGGAAGCTTCTAAGGAATTGTGTTTTCATGCATGCAAAGTCTGCTAAGAAAAAAATAGTTGAGTGTGTCAAAGTTGTTCTTATTCTAAGCTGTATGCCTGTCTTGTAAAACAATGAGTGCATCTTAGTGAGTGAATTCGTTGTAACTAGTCTAAGTGAGTCTTAGATTAGTTGTTCATCTGTTGTTTCTCTCATCTCAGTTTGAACCATTCCGTAGTTCAAACCTGTTAGTAATTAACATTGTTAATATACACATACAAACATTGAGAAAGAGTGTTGAATTTTAAATAGATGTATTCACCCCCCCCCCCCCCTCTACAGCTTACAGCAACATACTTGGGAAACCTTTTGGGAGCTAGAACTTGTATCACAGTAGTTTAGAGTGTGTGTTAACTCTAGATCTCTCATAACTCCCTATTTCCTACCATGGAAAACAGTGCTGCCAACTTCATTTCTTACTTTGACAATGGGTGAATGGCAAAACCTCCAAAGTTCAATCATCAGAACTTTTCTTGCTGGAAGTGCAGAATGATGCTCTATCTAGAGAATCCGGATGTGCAACTACAATAAATAGTGATGGAAGGTCCCTATGTGCCAACGTTTGTCACTACCATAACTCCGGTTGTTGAAGGAGTTGTTCCTGAAGTCAGAACTATTGAGAAGGAAAAAGCTCAATGGTCCGATGAAGACAAACGTCTTGTTGTCCTTCATGCTTAAGCCAGGAACAACCTTTTAAACTCTCTACCTGATGATGTGTTCAAATAGGTTGAGAAGATGAAGACTGCAAAAGAAATGTGGGATACTTTGTGTACCGTCTATGATGGTCCCACTATCACATTGGATAACAGGATCAATAATCTTGTTAGACAATATGAACTCAAAGCAGTTGGGATCACTAAAGTCAGTTTAACTCGGGTGATCAGATTCTTGGAGATACCACCTGAGAAATGGAACTACTTCTCTACTATCCTCAGAAACTCAGGTATCATCAGAAACATGGATCTTGTAAATCTTATGGATCCTTGCTAAATGATGAACAATCAAGGCAACAAAATATAAATGCCTTTGAAATGTCCAAGAGAGGAGCAGCCTTAGTGGCCAGCATGAGATAACTGGTTAATCAGATTTGTGATGTGTTTACACAAGCTGATCAATAGGCTGATGATGAATTCGAGGCAATATCAGAAGAAGAGGACTGTGAAGACTATACTGAGTTTGATGATGAGCTAACGATTGCTATGTTTGTCAGATATTCAATAAGAAAAAGTTTGTAGGAAAATGCTACGAAGGAAATCAAGTGCCATAAAAAAGAAGGCATTTGACAAATCCAAGGATGAGTGCTTCACATGTAGCAAAACTCGCCATATAGTTGCTGACTGTGTGTCTAAAGATATTGGCTCTTCCTCTAAACCATAAAGACAAACAAAGACGATGGCTATAGGGTTAAGTACCTTATGGTAATGGCAAAGCTAAAGAAGTTAGAAGACTCTGTGGCGTCTAACAAACAGAAGGGGATGATGGCTGAAACCTGTGACTGGGAGGAATATGATGAAAAAGACAACGACTGTCTGGTGGCCAATACTGATGCCCCCTCAACAAGTAACATCAAACGAACCTAGCTAAAGCTGAAGATCTCAGCACTTTAGAGAACTAGAATCCTGCCATGATGTTTAAGGTACAAAACTTTAAGGATTACAGCTCTGAAGAAAAAGCTAAAATGTTTGATTATTTACTTGTAGATTTAAAAGCTGCCAATGAAAAGCATGATGCTTTGAAGTCTGAAATCTCTAAGCTAAATGCTAATCTTGAAATAAAAACTAATGAACTAAACAGTCTTCATGAGTTGAAAAATGAACTTGATTAAGTAAAACACGTCAACATCATTTTATTAGAAGAAAAGAGAGAAACAGATTCAAAGCATGCTAGGTTTCAATAGGTTATTGACTCTTAGTGCTCAAATCCAAGCCTATCTTGGAGGAGATCTTGATACAGCAGCTTCTATTGTTGTGATTAAAAATATGGAAACAGACATATCCTCTCTTGGTGAGCTTCTAAATACTTTTATCCAAAAATTAAATGGAAAGCTGATCTCAACAAATAGGTTTGTCAGGCCTCAAACACTGACAGTCTATGTGAAAAAGCTACAAAGACTGATGATGAAATGTGTTCTCCATCAAACCAACCTACTAAGTGCTTAGCTACTTCACATAAACAAAAGAATGGAAAACAAGTTAAAACTGCACCTTTGACCACTAAACTTGTCAACCAGACAACAACTGGGTTAAAGCTGATGGCAAGAAACCTGTTAATCCATTCAATGCTGAATACTTTGAAAAGAATATTATAAGAGGAAAGCAGCCTGCATCCAACAAGGGTAAGTCTCATGTTGGAAGCAACTCTGCTGTGATTTAATATATGTTTTTAAATCATAGTGGAAAACTGGTTATAAATGAAAGAAAATTTTTTGATAAAACTAGAAATGGTGACCACATTACCACAAGTAGGGCAAAGCCGTCACAGCTCAGTAAAGGCAAAGGAAAAGGCATTGTTCAAACTGAGAAAACAAGAAATAAGTTTTTCAAACATGTGGAAGGACAAAAGACAGTTAAATTACATGTATTTGATTTTTGTCCTCCCAAAAAGAGGAAAGAGGAAACAGACAAAGCTGTTGTTGTTGTCCAATCCACTCAATCTGTTGGATCATCAAAAACAAATGAAACATTTGAAAAACCTGTTGAGAAATCCATCAGAGATAAACCAGAATGTGTTTCTGGGATTTCGTCTACCAAAAAGTCTAAAAAGAGAAAATGTTACAAATGTGGAAAGAAGTCTCATATGGGCAAGGACTGTCCTGAAACTCAGGACTTAAGGCTTGCTGACAACGTTAGCTACAATATTGCAAATACCAGTAGTATTGGAATTTTGATTGTCACTGACGAGAGTATCTCAGTTGATACAATCCAAATTTTGAATATTAGTGATGTTCTTAGTGGTCCATCAACAAATGTTGATGAAGAAGGAGAACTCCTCCTTATGATGAGTTCCCCTAAAAACTAATATTTTCCCATGTCACTCTGTAGCTTAAACAACCAATCCAGGTTTGGTACTTGGATAGTGGCTGCTCTGGCCACATGACAGGTTGCAAAGATTTGCTGAGTGATCTCAAGCCTGAAAAAAGGCCCAAAGGTCACCTTTGGTGACAATGTCTAGGAATCCACAGAAGGATATGGAACCCTTCAAGCTGGTGCTGCAATCATCAATAGAGTAGCCTATGTGTCTGGGCTAAAATATAATCTTGTAAGCATCAGTCAACTGTGTGATGCTGGCTACAACGTTAACTTTGATGAGCACCTGGGGTAAATACTGGATTCCTAAGGAAATGTTGTGTTGTGTGCACAAAGAAAGAAAGGTGTATATGATGTAGATATAAAATCTGTTGATCCAACACCTGAAAACTGTTTCATCTCAAGAAGCAATGCAGACCTCAACTGGTTATGGCATAAAAGGTTATCACACCTGAACTTCAAGATTATCAACAAACTCTATAAGTACGAGTTAGTAATAGGTTTGCCTTCTATAACTTATATTAAGGATAAACTCTGCACAACTAGTGAGAAGGGTAAGCAAAGAAAAACATCTTTTAAAATCTATACGTAATTTTTCTATTGACACACCTCTCTTCTTAATCCACATGGACTTGTTTGGACCTGTCAGTCTCTCAAGTCTAGGAGGTAGAAGATACACTCTCGTAGTGGTTGATGAGTTCTCTACGTACATTTAGGTGATCTTCCTAAAGACCAAAGGATAGGCTGCTAGAGAAATTATTAGATTTGTCAAGAAGATGGAAGTTCTGAACACTGCCAAAGTCAAGCAACTTAGAAGTGATCATGGTACTGAATTCAAAATTAGTACTCTTGAAGAATTCTGTGAAGAAAGAGGAATCTCTCAAAACTTTTCAACTGTGAGAACTCCACAACTGTTGGGAATTCGTATCGTTTCTCATAAAAACATAGATTTTTAATCATATTAAATGCACAACGGAAGTCTTTTAAAATCACGAATTCCGTACACAGATCATCAACTATACATAAGATAAGTAAACTGGAAAGCAATAAAAATTCGTACCTTTGCATTCGATAACAAGAATGCATGAATGAGATGCTTTCGGTATCCACCAGTGATGACACGATCGAGCGGCGCCAAGTATGCAATCAAACACACCAAGAACGGGAAAACCAAACGCGACTGTGGTTTGGTACGGCCGAAGCACACCACACACACACCTTGTGTGTGTGTGCGACGTCATTCACAAAGAAATAGGTCACACACCACCACACATTGCGTGTGATCCATGTATATATATCACTATATCTATATCTCTGTTTATGGGTCGTGTGTGTGTGTGTGTATATATATATATATATATTATTAATTAAGAGTTTTAGCTTTAATCAAACTCTAATATAATATTATAATATATATCTTGTAGGTCCCGAGAGGTTCCCAAAGTATATAGTTATAAGCTGTAGAGGGGGGGTGAATACAGCAATTTAAAAACTACACACTCTTTTCTCAATGTTTGTATGTATTATCAACAATTTGTTAATTACAAACAAGCTTGAATGCGGAATAGTTCAAGCTGAGATGACAGATACAACAGTATGCTTACTAGTCTAAGATAGACTCGAAGTAGTATACAATGAATACACTCACTAAGAAGCACTCACTGTGTTTACAAGACTTAAGGAACAGCTTAGGTAAAACAGCTTAGACACACAGAAGCTGGTTTACAGAAGACTTGCATGCATGAAGATCATACTTGCACGTTCACTCTTGGTTTAAGCACTTAGCTTTCTTCGCCTTCTTTCTGACCTTAGAAGCTTCCTTTTATACTCACTTAGAGAATCTCAGAGAAACATCTTCATTGGACAGAATGAAAAGGAAAAGTCTTGTTGAAAAGACAACATAACCTTTTCTGCACTTTTCTGAAAAGCAGACTTGTCTTCATATGTGCAGAACTTTTGTCTTTTTACTTTGTCTACTGTTGCATTGCCTTTAACTAAATTAGGAATGTCAACTTTGCGTCTTTCTTCCCTGTAAAGGCCTATTTTGATATAAGAAAAAGGTCTGTCACCCTTTTTCAAATATCTTTTTGTCTTCATGTTACAGAACAGCGTGGGCAGGCTGAGCAGTTCTGTTTTCCACTTTGTCTTCGACTTTGTAAACTGATCTTGTAGTCAAAAACAATACATGATGACTTGGAAACAAATTCCATAAAGTGTTTAGCCTGTTCACAAAGAACAGGTTCTGTTCACAAAGAACAGAACACTTTAAAAATGCCCGAGCTGCTCAACAGTGTAGAGCAGCGTAGACAGTTTATGTCCAGCCTGTTCAGCAGACAGAGCAGCTTGGACAAACTGTCTTAGTTGCAACACATGCAACTTATAGAACAACTTTAAACTGATATTGCAAATCATTTTCAGGTTTCAATAAGGCATATAACAGGCCTTAAATTCAACCTTCAAATGCATCAACAGGTTTGATTATAAAATCTCCCCCTCAGATGTAGAACAGGTTTGACTGAGGCCTTTTTGTGCCTAACAATCTCCCCCTATTTGCAATAACCAGTTCAAGCTGGTCTTATCAAAAATCACTATATATTTTTACAATACATTTGCTGAAATAAAATTACAACATTACAGTAAAGTAAAAGATCAGTTTATATATACACTGATTCTTGACTATACTAGAACAACACATGTTCTTACAAGAGTACAACTAATGTACTAATGTATTTTACAACTAATGTAAAAGCAAAAATTACAACTTATGTAATAATGTACAACTAATGTACAGGATGTACAACTAATGTACAAGGTATTTGGACTGTTTGAGTTGGGAGCAGAAAACGGTAAGCCTGTCCAACTGATGGACAGCTCCCATTCTTCACCAACCCAGATGGTAGATGGACTTCATATCACTGGAGAAGGATCCTTAACCATCCTTTCCAGTTCTTCCCTTGTATCCTCAAGTTCCTCAACTTCACTTCTGATGATCATGAACTTGGGATCATTGAGTTCTCCTCTTTCATAGAAGCCTCTGAGCTGATTCCAGATGGCTGCTCTCCATTTGCTAGACTGCCTGAAAGAAACTGCAAGTCTGAAGGCGGCAAGTTGTCTCAGATCAACTTTGTATAGTTCTGAGGCTCTTTGGAAGCACTTCTTCTGAGTTAGGGGATCTACAAAAAATGCCCCCAGCTCAGGTTCTTCAATAATCTTGCCATCCTCAAACTCTATTCCTTTAGGCAGACTATGATCAACTCCTTTTATTTCAAGGGCATAGTCTCCCTGTTCAATCAGCGTAAGGAGTAGTTCCATCTCTGTATCCTTCTTTGTCCTTCTGGCCTTTATTTTGGGGTATGTCACAGAGACACCCTCTTTTACTTCTTTTGGAATCAGGCCCAGCTCACTTACTCTTTCCATCAGCTTCTTGATGTATGCCCTGATAGTCTTAGCCGTTTCTGACTTAGACTGGCTCAGGGCAACTGCCAGTTCCACCCATTCCCTGTATCCCATCTGTGCAACATCAGTGTGATCGTAGGATTCCATTTCAGGGCCTGTTGCAACCATCCTGGTGATCTGAAGCTTCCACTGTGTGCCTTTTCTTGAAATGGGAACAGCTTTGACAATCGCTTCCTTGGCAAGCCTTCTAGTAGCAACATCATGAAATTTCTTTCTAGCCAAGTTGTCAAAGTGGAATTTGGCTCTGGCAGAGGGTACTGTTGATTTGGTCACAGAGACCTGAGTACCTTTCTCTACTTCCTTCTCTTTTTCTCCTGCTGATTTCCTGGCAGCTTCCATTATTTTCTTTTGCACCTCCAAGATAGACATTTTAATTTTCTTTGCTTCTTGGAGGGCAAAGGACTTAGCAGCTTTGGCAGATTCTTCTTCTTTTCTTAGTTCCTCCAGAGCTTGAAGCTGTTCATCCCTAAACTCAAAGTATTTGTGCATAGGGAGGCCCATCTCTTTGGCTCTGGTCTTGTGAAATTGCATTTCTGCCTGTTTCTGCTGCATAGGATCCTTAGCTACCGTTTCTTTTCCTTTAGCTGCTGCTTTAGTGACAGCAGCTTCAGGAATTTCTTCTTCTTCTTCTTCTTCTGATAGAATAAGGTGCCTCCTTTTGCTGCTAGGCCTGTCCTCAGGAATGATTTCCTCCCCCTTAGACTGAGCAGGGTTTGGAGAGACAGCCTGAGTAGGCATAGTAGCTTGAGAAGCACCTTCAGCAGCACCTGTTTCAAAAATCTCTGCTGGCTGACCAGTGTGAGTTGCAGACACTGGTATCTCCTTAGGAGATGAAGTTTTCTCCCCCTTAGACTTAGTCTTCGAGGCAGATGACTTCTCCCCCTTTGAAGGAGATGAAGCAGCGACTTCAACACCTGGTCTGCCTGAAGACACAAAGTCAGTAGGCTTGCTTGCAGGTTTAGAGGATTTAGGACCAACAAGGCTGTGCACTAAGTAAGCCAAGTTATCCTTCACCTCACTAAGTTGAGAAAGACAGGTTTGAAGAGAAGATTTGTGGGAATCAGCAAGAGTGGTCAACTTAAGAAGATTTTCCCTATCAGACGCTGTGACCAGCAGAGATTGCAGTTGTGCAAGATGAAGTTCTAGTGAATCTCGCACATCAGCAAGGTCTGATGATACAGAGTTGGATAGGGAACCAATGATGGTCTGTAAGCTGGCCAAAGTGTTAGGAAGAGCAGAGTTGCAAGAAGTGAGGATAGATGACAGCTGTTGGGAAATGGCTGCCATGGAGGACACAGAGTCCTGTTGTAAGGAGAGGATAGAGGAGAGAGAGGTGGATACAGTTTGCAGCTGTGCAGTAAGTGCAATTAGCTGTGGAGAGTTGTCAGTTTGGGGAGTGACTGGGAAGGATTCTTTAAACATATCAAAGAATCCTTTGAGCTGCTCAGACACAGAGTCTGAGATGATGGATGGAAGGGAGTGCATGGTGTTTTCCAAAGAACCAACTTTGTTGGACAGCAAAGAAAGCTGATCCTTCAAAGGCAGGTGTTTGGGAGATGGTGGTGTATGGGAGGATTGTTTGGAGTGGGTAGAGGGAGACGATGATGATGAGGCTGGTGTATGAGGATGTGATGGAGAGGGAAGAGGGACTTGGGATAGAAGCTCCATAGCCTGGGCAAAAGTAAGATGGCCCAGGTTAGAGGGATCAAGAGGTCCTTCAGCAGCGGCTGTAGCTGCATCACCAGGAGAAGGTGATGATGTTTGGGGCCTTTCAGATGCTGCTTGTGTTGCAACACCCTCATGAAAACCAGTGGTGGTTCCCTCTGCAGTGCCTTGGTCTAAAGGCACCTCATCATTGGGAGATAGAATATGCATTTCAACATCAGCAGTGGTGAAACCTGCTGATGGAATTTGCATTGAGGGAGCAGCCTCACCAGAGGGATGGTATGATCCCTGAGTTTCATCAGCTTGGGATAGTGGTCCCTCAGCAGCTGTTTGGTGTTGAACAGCTGAATCATGGGGAACAGAAGTTTGAGGCTGAGCTGCTGATTGGTCTATATCAGCAGCGTGGGCACCTCGTGCAGACTCAGGGTGTGAGGAGATATGAGTGGGGGACAGTGTGGACATAGTATGGAGTGGAGAGGACTCCTGTCTTTCAATATCCTCAGCCTGTTGGGAGGCTGGGATAGTTGATGTGGGTATCTCCATTTGTACAACTGGTTCCTGTTGGGAGGAACCAGAGGGTCTAGGCTGACTCAAGGGTGACTCAGATTGGAGTAAGCAGGCCTCCAATTGAGCGAGACCCTTCCCCAACAATAGGAGAGCAGCTGGAGTTGTTCTTTTACAAATGAACCCTGTTGGAGAAAACAGAGGAGTGGTTTTGTGGGCGTTTTCTTTTTGGCTAGTGGATTTTCTTTGGTAATGACGGATGATGTGGGTTGTGATAATGGAGAAAAAGGGGAATGCGGGGGAAGGAGTATTCTGTCTGGACAGGATGTGAGACTAAGGCTAGGAACAGTGGGGCTGGCCTGTTCCATCGTCTCTTGTGCCACAGAGGCACCAGCCACAAAGGCTTCAGGCTCAACAGATGAGCCAGGGTGAGGAGTCTGCTCTCCCTCAGCCACAGAGGCTAAAGGAACAGACTCAGACTGAGCTGTTTTGGCCTTCTTTTTCACAGGCCCAGCTTCAGTTGCCAGGGTCCTTTGACAAGCTTGGACCTGGCTTTGGATTTTCTGGTGGAAGCAGTCTCTGGATCCACCCTCACAATAGAGGGTCCTTCCACCAAACCTAGCAGCCTCCTCATTGGTGTTGATAGAGGAGGCTCATTCTGCAGGACTGGAGTATAGAAAACTCTATTCCCTATAACTGGGAATGCAGCAGTCTTAAGAAGAG
>JAANYP010001971.1:0-12817 GCA_020465985.1 Centrapalus pauciflorus | reverse complement strand
TAACAACTGTCTCCTCTAACAACCACTTCTTCTTATTCGATACGTGGAAGGTATTGTGCATGCTGCTAAGCTCTGGTGGTAACTCTAAACGATAAGCTACGAGTCCAATCCCCTTTAAGACTTTGTATTGCCAACGTATCGAGGGTTTAATTATCCTTGTTTCCCAAATCTTAACACGCCCTTCCATGGCAAGACTTTCATCAGTACTTGTTCTCCTAATTAGAACTCAAGGGATTTTCTATTTTCATCTGCATAACTTTCTTACCATCGCAGGCAACTTTTAGTCAGTTCTGTAACTGTACTATCCTTTTGGGTAGTTTTGTGAATGGTCTTAGGGCCAGTGATTTGGCTATTTCATACTTCTACCCGACAAATCGGCGATTGACACTTTCGCCCCTAGAGGGCCTCAAACGGAGCAGCTTTAATACTCGAGTGATAACTATTGTAGTTAATAATTCCACTAAGGCAAGTGAGTATCCATTACACAGGCTCTTAATGTGTGTTCTAGGGTTTGGATCGTTATATTATTCTGATCATTGGTCTGAGGGTGATAAGTGGTACTCATGTCCAAGTTTGTATCCAAAGCTTGTAGTAATAATTTCCAAAAGTCTAGATGTAAATCTGCTATTCGTATCCGAAATGATTTAAATAGGCACTCCGTGTCCAGAGATAACTTCCTTGAGGTACGTTTGGACTAGCTTATTCATTATGTTGTTCTTCTTGATTGGTAGGAATGTACGGATTTTGTTAGGCGGTCGACTAATACTCAAATGCTCTCTTATGTTTTTCTTAACTTTGGAGCATGTTAGGAATTTGTTGACATATGTGGCAATGTCACCCTTCATGTTAGGCCACCCGTACATCTTCTTAAGGTCATGATACATTTTATCGGATCCGAGGTGAACGACATATCTTAATTTATGCCCTTCATCCATAGCCAGCTTTCTCATTCCACCAAACAAAGTAATCAGATTGTATTCATGAAATATCGATTTTTATTAGCTCTTATCCTAAACTATTTATCCACTTGTATTCTTAACGGCTTGGCTCATTAGTTTTCCTCAGGTGATAACGAATTTTCACGGTTGCAATTACTTATTAGTTCCATCCAACGTTACTACTTCGTATTCGACTCTTTCTGGTTCAAGATGTGTTAGAGGATCTTATGGTCTGTGAATACAATACACTTCATACCGTACAACTAATGTCTCCAAGGATAAAGACTACTGCTTCAAGATCCAGATCATGCGTTGTGTAAATCACCTAGTGAACCTTAAGTTTTCATTAAGCATAAACTATGACCCTATCTTTCTATATCAACCCATTGTGTGAAACGTCACAGTAATCTACAAATTTCTTGCTTCTCTTGGATAAAATAAGCGCACTGCGCAGTTTGTGCTTTAATAACTGATACGATGTCTTCTGATTCTCGCCCCAATCATACTTAATGTCCTTTCGGGTCAGTTCTATTAGAGCTCCGGTGATCTTTGAGAAATTTTTGATAATTGCCTATAATAAGTGGCGAGTCTTAAGGACTGTCGTATCTCTATGGGGGTTCTAAGAGTTGACCAATTACTGGTAGCCTCGATCTTTGCGGGGTCGACATGGATCCCTTTACTATTGATCACGTGACGGAGAAATCTTACCTATCTTAGCCAAAAGTCAAACTTAGAAAGCTTGGCATGTGGTTGTCCTTTCTTTAATAACTCTTGAATCAGCCTTAAATGTTTGGTCGTGCTCCTCCTTGCTTTGCGAGTAGATTAAGATGAATAAAATCACGAATAAGGTTTTCACACCCAATTTATGAGGTCCATGAATATCGTCGCGGCACTGGTTAATCCAAACGGTATTAATAGGAATTTATGATGACCGATACAGAATCTGAAGGCTGTCTTTGGAATATCTTTCTTGCGAACTCTAACCTGATGATAACCAGACCCTAGGTCGATCTTCAAATAGAAGCTTAATTCTTTGGTCAAACAAGTCATTGATCCTTCTGAGCGGGTATCGGTTCCTTTAGTTTATTTAGCTCTTGGTAATTGATGCACATTCTGATGGTTCTATCCTTCTTCTTTATGAACAAAACTGGAGCTCATCCAAAGCGAGGAACTCAGTTTGATAAACCCCTTTATCTAAGAACTCCTACAGTTGGTTGGACGATTGTTACACTATTGATGGGGCTAATCGACATGGTGCTCGAGCCACTGGTACCGCACCTGATACTAGGCTGATTTTTGAATTTGACTTGTCTCGATGTTGGGTGTTCATGTAAGTGTTCTGGAAATACTTTGGGGTAACCATAAATAATAAGAATATTTTCGAGTCGCTTTTCCTTTTGCTCCCTCTCTATCAACACTTCAGGGTCCTAATGCTATAGATGATGCTTACTTTGGTATTTCTTGCTTTGCGTTGGACAGTAAGGACCTTCTTATTGGCTAAAGGTATATGAACCGTCTTCTTGTTGCACACTATTTCTGCACGATTCTTCGAAAGTCAATCCATGCCTATGACCACGTCAAAACATCCCAGTTTGACGGGCATCAAGTCTATTTCAAAGAGTTGGCCAACTAATTCTAAGGAACATCATCTACTTATATTATTCGTCTTAAGCGTCTTACTGTCATCAACTTCAATAGCATAACTGGCACTTAATGGTGTAAGAATGGAATTTATCTGCTTACTGAACTTAGTAGATATAAAGCTCCTATCAGCACCGGTATCAAATAGTAGAAATGCATAAGTGGTATTTAATGGGGTAAGAGGATAAGTCTATGGGTTTGAAATTTCTTAGGTAGATTGTCGTATTACA
This sequence comes from Centrapalus pauciflorus, assembly GCA_020465985.1. NCBI lineage: Eukaryota > Viridiplantae > Streptophyta > Magnoliopsida > Asterales > Asteraceae > Centrapalus > Centrapalus pauciflorus. The sequence goes on along the minus strand of JAANYP010001971.1, from coordinate 10,008 downwards.
TATCCTCATGCTCCTAGTTATAGATAAAACTTATTTTTTTTTTTTTCATTAAAATGTTGGATACCTAATCTTTGTACATGATATGGTCGGAATTTTCCGATAAATTCTTAAGCCTTACACACCCTAAGATGTATCAGATGGTAAATCCTAGAGAAATACTATAAAAGGGTACTAAGTATGAGATGCCTCCGGGGTTTCCTCGTACTCCAGAGCGTTAAGTCGTTGGGTTAGTTCTGCACTGCGGGCTTTAGGCGCTGTCACAATTCCTTGATTCCGTCTTGTTGAATCGCCTGAGTATTCTGGTTGGCCCAAGGTTTATTGGTGGTTTGTATTGCTTCCTGCTTAATCCTTGCAAAGATCTCACCGACCTCTTGGTGGATTTTGTTGAAATTGGAGGTCGTTTCTGGCGACCCTTGCCACTAACAGGGGCATCGTTTGTTACATAGGTTTCTGGATAAGTGTCGGCACTTGAGAGGAAGATGGTGTTCCGCCTTCAAACTGGTTTTGGATCCCTTCCTCGTTTCTCCGCTCTTGGAGAGTGTGAGGCATCCATCCCCACTGTCTTACGTTCACTTATCGTTACAGTTGCGGGCTTGGCTGATGAGTAGGTACCAGGATAGACTCCCGTAGTGCTAGTCACACCCTTTACCTAGGGGTGAACTTCCTTAATGGTCCATTGGGATGGCTTCTGAATAGGGTGTAGGGTGGCATATGTGGTGGTGATGGTGGAGCAATTTGTGTTGCAGGGCCACAATTGCCCTCCTTGTGCTTTGACGAGTCCATTACATCGTCATTGATTTAGTCTGGGTGGGTTCCCGATCCAAAGTACACCTCAGTGTCAGCTTGGCTTCCTTGTCCCATGGGTGAGAATTCATCCTCTAAATCAAAGAGGATAATAACCGTATTGTTCGACATGTTATTGTCATCAGGGTCCATATATGTGTTCACAGTTCTTGAAAAACTTTAGTTTTTGTAACAGTTATAGTCTAGGTACTAATGCAACCTAGTTCACTATAACTATGGCTCTGATACCAATCTGTCACACCCCGTTACCCCGGTTGGCAACGAAGCGGTGACGTCGCGGAAGCGTAACCATAATCATAACGAACGACCACTATATGGACGTCTTTCAAAAATGCATTGATTTAACTTCAAATATAAATATTGTTTTACATAACCAAAATACAGCGTAAGAAGTTCTTAAAATACTAAAATTTAAATACACAATTTAGTTTATCCGAAAAGATGCAAATAAATCTCCGAATTTGAAAACGATGCGACTCCAAAATGAACGGAAGCCTTGGAATACTTCCGATAAATGTGCATGTCTCAAACACCTGAAAATACATGCTAAAATACGTCAAAAAATTGTTGGTGAGCTCATAGGTTTACGCGAAAGGACCAGTTGTCTGGACATTATCAGATGAGTTGAATTTATAAAATCATAAATTCCGTGTATGTATTACATAAACCATCATGCAACCGAAGCTTAATTAAAATGAGTTTGCCCTGTGCAGTATCCCCGACTGTAATACCGTGTGTTGAATATATATGCACTCGCTGTTAGCCGACCCGAACTAAGCCGAATGGGGGGCATGGCTCCCAATAGATCTATCCACAATATATTCGCGCTTGCAAATAAATGCAATTAACAGTTCATGATATGAGGGTTGATGGATCCAAACATGTAATACATATAAGAAATAAACAGTTTTGATGTCCATATGAAAATAGTGCAGGTATTTCCACCCCAAAAGATAGTGAAAATAGGGGCTATGAAGACTCACCGAGCGTGTGATGGCAAAAACGAGCGAAAAATGCTTTTTTTTTTTCGTAAGTTGATGGATGGTGCACCGAGCGAGATTAATCGAGCCCTAAATGATAATAGGGACTTAATATCTCTAATATATGATAATATATATATTTATAGATTTTTATGTCTTAAATCACCCAACATTACAAGTTTATAATTAAAACCCGCTTAAAACGTCGAGTTTATATATATATAATTTTCCAGCTTTTTCGGAGGTTTTTCGACCTACTTTGAGGCTGTTTTTGACCAAGCTCCAAAACGTTTTAGGCTTTGGTTTTCTAGGACATTAAACTACTATATACAAAGGATTTTTAGAATCAAGAGCGGCCATTTTTCGAGATGTTTAGGTTGGTGAAAAAGCTTGTTAAAAACCCTATGTTGGCCATTTTTGAGCTGTCAAACTTTCGGTTTCCCAAATAATTACTTGAGGTCTTAAACTCCAAAATAAATTATGAAAACTTCCAGATCTATAGTTAAGACATAGATCTAACTTTTGAGACAAGAATCAACTCATTTCGATAAGTTATGAATTAGTTATGATTTTTCAAAGTCGATATAAACTTTCTGCCGAAAATCCGCAGTTTATAAACTTGAAATAACTTATGATTCTTGTTGTTTATTCAAAGACTACTTGTATAAAAGTTATAAAACACATATATATCACATGTTTTCATAATATTAACATTTTTATAATGTGTTCATATATTCATAAACACATTTAAAGAAACAACTTAAAAACATAAACTAGAAATTTATAAACTTGAGTTTTTATGAAACTTGTTGTTGTTGGTGATTATATATATTATGCAACACTTATATAAACATAATGTAAGATGAAATAAGTTAGTATTTACCTACTTTGAAGTGTTTATAGTATGATTTTGAGTAGAAGTTGAAATCCTTGCACGATATGCACCAAAACACTTGAATTTCTTGAAGAACACTTGAAGAACACTTGAATGAAAAGGTTTTTGATGTGTGTGTGTGTATAGATCCGGTTTTTAGAGAGAAAAAAGAGGGATTTTGGTGTGAAATAATGAAAGGGAAGCTCTCTATTTATATGAAAAGTCTTGGTCTTTCAAATGGAGGTTGAGTGCACACTTGGTTGAATTGAAAGAGAATGGTGAAATGAAAGGGAATGGAGAAAGGAGATTTGATGTAGATGGTACATGGTCTTCTTAATATAAAATTGAAAATCAAGTGTGTGTGTGTGTGTGTACTATGAGGGCTGGCCATGTGAAGGTATTTTCCATGTATTTTACATTTTTTTTTGTATAAAAGTATTTAGAAATGTATTCTTGTATTTCCCTTTTCTTGTAATTTCATAAATACTTTTAGATGCATTGTTTTAATGCATTGTTTTAGTCTTGCATAATTAATGTTAAGTAATTGTATTAGTGTATGATCAGTGTCACTAATCATAATTTAATTATGTACTTAGTTGAATTATTCCCTCATATCGTAAATTGATCGGATTAATTGATTTCCCGATTCATCGCACCGATGAATTTGATTCTAATTGAGTTGAATTTTCTAATAAACCTTGTTAATCACTTGATTAATTTCTAATGACCACTGATTAGGTTATAATTGGTTATTAAATACAGATTAGGTCATTGTTGCTAACCTGGTTTAGTGTCGGATGTTACAACTTGTTTGGACCAGTCAGTGTCCCAAGTCTAGGAGGAAAAAGATACACTCTAGTAATGGTTGATAAGTTCCCCAGATTTACATGGGTGATCTTTTTGAAGAGCAAAGGAGAGGCTGCTAGAGAAATCATTGGATTTATCAAGAAGATGGAAATGCTCAACTCTGCTCAAGTAAAGCAGCTTAGAAGTGATCATGGTACTGAGTTCAGAACCAATACCCTTGAGGACTTCTGCGAAGAAAGAGGGACCTCACAGAACTTTTCAGCAGTAAGAACTCCACAACAAAATGGAGTTGCTGAAAGGAGAAATAGAACTCTCATTGAAGCTGCTAGAACCATGTTGTGTGCATCTGGTTTACCTTCATCATTCTGGACTGAAGCTGTCAACACTGCTTGCTTCATCCAAAATAGATCCTTAGTGGTGAAAAGGTTCAACAAGACTTCCTATGAAATGCTCAAATGGAGAAGGCCAAACATTAGCTACTTCCATGTGTTTGGATGTCCCTGCTTCATTCTGAATCAAAGGGACCAACTGGCAAAGTTTGAACCCAAAGCTGATGAAGGTGTGTTTGTTGGATATTCTGCTATCTCCAAAGCCTACAGAGGATACAACAACAAGAGAAAGGTGATAGATGAATCCATCAATGTCACCTTTGAAAAGTCCAGGAGTGCCTCCACCAAAGCTGTTCCTGAATCAGTTTCAGGATGTAGGTCCCAAGAGGTTCCCAAAGTATATAGTTATAAGCTGTAGAGGGGGGGTGAATACAGCAATTTAAAAACTACACACTCTTTTCTCAATGTTTGTATGTATTATCAACAATTTGTTAATTACAAAAAAGCTTGAATGCGGAATAGTTCAAGCCGAGACGACAGATACAACAGTATGTTCACTAGTCTAAGACAAACTCAAACTAGAATACAATGTATACACTCACTAAGAAGCACTCACTGTATTTACAAGACTTAAGGGAACAGCTTATGTAAAACAGCTTAGACACACAGATGCTGGTTTACACAGAAGGCTTGCATGCATGAAAATCACACTTGCACGTTCACTCTTGGTTTCAGCACTTAGCTTTCTTCACACTTCTTTCTGTCCTTAGAAGCTTCCTTTTATACTCACTCAGAGGATCTAAGAGAAACATCTTCATTGGACGGAATGAAAAAGGAGAAGTCTTGTTGAAAAGACAACATAACCTTTTCTGCACTTTCCTGAAAAGCAGACTTGTCTTCACATGTGCAGAACTTTTGTCTTTTTACTTTGTCTACTGTTGCATTGCCTTTAACTAATTTAGGAATGTCAACTTTGCGTCTTTCTTCCTTGTAAAGGCCTATTTTGATATAAGAAAAAGGTCTGTCACCCTTTTTCAAATAACCTTTTGTCTTCATGTTACAGAACAGCGTGGGCAGGCTGAGCAGTTCTGTTTTCCACTTTGTCTTCGACTTTGTAAACTGATCTTGTAGTCAAAAACAACACATGATGACTTGGAAACATATTCCATAAAGTGTTTAGCCTGTTCACAAAGAACAGGTTCTGTTCACAAAGAACAGAACACTTTAAAATTGCCCAAGCTGCTCAACAGTGGAGAGCAGCGTAGACAGTTTATGTCCAGCCTGTTCAGCAGACAGAGCAGCTTGGACAAACTGTCTTAGTTGCAACACATGCAACATATAGAACAGCTTTAGACTGATATTGCAAATCATTTTCAGGTTTCAATAAGGCATATAACAGGCCTTAAATTCAACCTTCAAATGCATCAACAGGTTTGATTATAAAATCTCCCCCTCAGATGTAGAACAGGTTTGACTGAGGCCTTTTTGTGCCTAACAAATACATCAATATATTAAGTTGCATGTTGATTTAAGTAAGTTTTGGGAAAATTTATGAAAAATCCGTATGAGTATAAGTATGAACATGAAGAACAAAAATCTGGAAATTTATGAACATGAAGGATCCGAACCAGATAAGTCCGAATTCGGATGAAACCATTCTCGGATGGTGCTCTCATTTCGGATGCTTTATTCGGATGGGAAGTGGTCCGAACTCGGATGATCCGAGTTCGGATGATTCAAATCGGTTGCTAACATATTGATGTACATTTTGGACCTTACTTGAATTCGGACCTAGTATCCTAATTCGGATGTTGACCCAAAGTTTCGAATATGTAATAATTCGGATATATGCCCAATTCGGATAACATCAATTTCGGTCTTATGTCCGAATCCGGATGGTGGCTTCATCCGGATCCGGATGATCCGAATCCGGGTCCTCAATCCGGGTGGATCCGAAATTGATGGCCCGAAACCCAATTTTATGTATTAGAGTGATTTGAGAATAAATAAGTTATCAGAATCAGATGAAATTTAAGATTATAAAGATTAAAAGACAAAAGATGACGGCCTTGATAAGACAAGTTATCAGATATCAGAATCAGATAGAATTACAGATTTTAATGACCAAAAGAAATAATGAAATTCCATGATAATGATGATGATAAAGATGATGAAATTGACATGATATTATCATGAATGAATTTGAACAGGTTCAGTATATTCTGAACAAAGATTTAAAGACTTAAAGACTTGAAAGCGGGTCTCTGATTTGAAAAGAATTGACAGATTACAGATTGACAAAATCCTGAGATAACTCAGGTGGCAGATTCATATATCTGTTTGACCAAGACCCAGACCTGTGAGTTATAGATATTCAGATTGAACATGCATAGATCCGGTTGAGATATATTGATGCTGTTAGATTTATTGACATTCATTTATCAGCTGGAATTGAGACCTGTGCACACCATGGATGGGTGTTGCCCAGTGGATCATGATAGCTATTTGATTATCTTTTCATATTGCATTTAATATTGCTTCAGACTTTGCTTTATGATTCATTGCTATCATGATTTCTAAGACATACGCTTCCATTATTGATCAGACATTTGATAGAATTGATTCAGCTTGACTAGCCTTATGGTCTATTGTTCTAGACCCGGCTATTTCACCAGTTCTTATGAACTTGGTAATGACCTCCGATGTTCCGCCATATTGACTTACTGGTAGCTAGCCCAGTATGTGGCTGATCCCCACGATTTAAGCGTGAGTGTGGCTTGAACATCATCCGATCTTATGATACTATATCTCAATCATGAGGGCTGTAGCGGCAGCCAAGACATATCACGCTAAGACTAATGACTCCGCTTGACACGCATGTTGATATTGAAAATCTATAAACTCACTAAGCGTTGCTTACAGATGTTGCATTAATATTTTACAGGAAAAGCCAAAGGAAAATCACCTGCAGGACCTAGTACTTAGGTCATTCAAGATCCAAGTTTTGAAGCTTTCTTAGACCACTACTCAACACACTTTCTGGTACTGATTGGAAGACAACAAATGTGGTGGTTCTGGGTAGACTTGATGTAATGTATGATATTATGATTAGATAAGATGTTACCCTTTTATAACTTTATTTTGAAATATGTAAAGTAAATCCTAATCTTGTAATGTACTCGTAATTTTATTATTCCGCAATTTAATTACCCTATCTTAGCATGGTTGATATCGTATTGCATGAATTTGGGACCTAGACTAGTGAGCACTGCCCCGTAAGGGGTGGTCTTCACAGGATGGTATCAGAGCCCTAGTTTGAGTGAATCAAGTATTACGTAAGTATACTTGATCTCAAACTGAAGCAATACATATGTATCAATCATTTAGGTGGTTTGAACTGAGATAGGATGTACAGACTGTTAGGATGGGAAAAAGGGTACATAGATCTAAGTCTATAAACTGATAGTTAATTGATTTTAATTTTCAGTAGAAGATGTCAGGATCAGGATCAGGTGATATTCCCAGCAACATGAACCCACAACAGATGTTTGAAATGATGCAACAACTCTTAGCCCAACACTCAGAACAACAGAACAAAATAATGCAAGAACAGTTTCAGGCCAGAGATGAGGCCGAAGCTAAAAGACGCGAAGAAAAGAAAAATAAGAGAAAAGAAAAGCAAGTCCAGACTAATGAATCTGATTCTGATAAATCTAATCCTGAAACCCAAACTGCTCAGCCAAAAGGCTGCAAATTTAAGGATTTTAAAGCTAGCGGTGCATTGAATTTTGAAGGAACAGTGAATCCAATTCAGGCGATGGATTGGATTAGTCATACCGAAGAGATCTTTAGAATCTCTGACTGCTTAGACTCCAAGAAAGTAAGTTATGCATCCGCGTTATTTGTCGGTGCTGCACGTGCCTGGTGGAAAACCCAGAGAAGCATATATGGCGAAGAAATAATCCAGACTTTAGAATGGGAGCAGTTTCTTGATATGTTCAATACAAAGTACTGTCCAGTCGATCAAAAAGATAAAATGGAAGTCCAATTAATGCAACTGACTCAGGGGACAAAGACTGTTAATGAATATGAGCACGAATTCTCAAGACTATGCGGCTACTCTTCCTATCAAGTAGCTACCGAGGAAAGAAAGATGAATAGATTTCGTGTAGGACTCAATCCTAGATACAGACATCCGATGAGCGCGATCAAATACAAGAGTTACTTGGAAATGGTAGAAGCGGCTAGACAAATCGAGCGAGGATACTTAGAGTACGGCGATCAGCTCTATGCTCCGTCTACTAACCCGATGAATCCGTCTCCTCCAAAGAAATAGCGATTTGGCAGATTCTTTAGGCCGAATAAGTCTCAGTCCCAACAATCTCAGCATAGTTCACAACAGAAAGCACAAGTTTATTCCCTAACGAATGAACCACGATTCTGCAAGAGATGCAGAAAATCACACATGGGGTTGTGCAATCCAGAAGATGTTACTTGCTTTGCGTGCAATATGATCGGTCACAGCAGTGAGGAATGTCCACAGCAGGGACGAGGATGTGCGAAGTGTGGTAAGAGAGGACACTTCATGTACCAGTGTCGAAGCGGATCACGTTATCAGTCTCAATCATCAGCAGGAGGTTCTACGGGGGAAAGTTCTGCTGCAACGCCGACTGCACGGACTCGAGCTTTCCAAATCACAGCCGAGGAAGCAAAAGAAACACCTGATGTAGTTACGGGTATGTTTTTACTTAACTCGATTCCGGCTCGTGTATTATTTGATTCTGGCGCAAGTCGTTCTTTCATATCAACCTCTTTTGCACGACAATTATGTAAGATTCCATCAAAGCTTTCCGTGATACTAGACATTGAGACAGCCAGTAACAATTTCGTTATGGCTGATTCCGTTTATCGAAACTGCACACTACTTGTTGATAATATCGTATTTAATCTCGACCTCATCCCGATTCCGTTAAAAGCATTTGATGTCATCATCGGCATGGATTGGCTAATGAACAACGAGGCTACAATTATCTGCAACCGGCGAGTCATCAGAATCAAGTCTTCAGACGGCCGAGTACTTGACATCAAGGGCGAGAAGCGAAAAGGTGATCACTGCTTCATTTCTGTTGATAAAGCTAATAAGTATCTATCCAAGGGTCACGAATCCTATCTGTGCTACGTTTTATCTGAATCCAACTCTGAAAAGAAGTCTTTATCTGATATTCCTATCGTCTGTGAGTTCCCAGACGTATTCCCTGACGATATTTCCGGAGTGCCACCGGAACGTCAAGTCGAGTTTAGTATTGACTTGGTTCCTGGTGCGGCTCCTATTGTAAAAGCTCCATACAGACTTGCACCTGCAGAAATGCAAGAAATGTCTAAGCAACTGCAAGAGCTGTTAGAGAAGGGGTTTATCCGACCGAGTTCTTCTCCGTGGGGTGCACCAGTTCTATTTGTTAAAAAGAAAGACGGAACCTTCCGTATGTGCATCGACTACCGCGAGTTGAACAAAGTCACCGTAAAGAATAAATATCCTTTGCCCAGGATCGATGATCTGTTTGATCAGCTACAAGGAGCCAGCTATTTCTCGAAAATAGATCTCCGTTTTGGGTATCATCAACTGAAAGTAAGAAATGAGGATATACCGAAGACAGCCTTCCGTACAAGATACGGTCATTACGAATTTCTCGTGATGCCGTTCGGCTTAACGAATGCACCAGCGGCATTCATGGATCTCATGAATCGCGTGTGCAGACCAATGTTGGATAAATCCGTTATCGTGTTCATAGACGATATTCTGATTTACTCCAAAACGGAGGCTGATCATTCCGTTCATCTGCGACAGTTGCTAGAGTTGTTAAGAAAAGAAAGACTCTACGCAAAATTTTCTAAATGTGAATTTTGGCTCAGACAGGTATAAACTCTATTATATATGTCTTGAGCTGTTTTCCTTAACTATTCTATGATTCACATCAGAATTTGAATTTCTATTTTGATTCTTATAGATCCAGTTCCTTGGCCATGTTGTTTCTGGCGAAGGGATTTCCGTTGATCCTTCGAAAGTCGAGGCTGTTCAGAAATGGCAAACGCCTCGTAATGCCTCTGAAATCCGAAGTTTCCTTGGATTGGCCGGTTATTATCGGCGATTCATAAAGGACTTCTCAAAGATTGCTGTGCCGCTTACGATGCTAACACGAAAGAATACTCCTTTCGT
>JAANYP010001970.1:65000-108576 GCA_020465985.1 Centrapalus pauciflorus | reverse complement strand
CGAAAAATATGGCCATCGGCATTTAGTGGAACGGTCCGCCATATGTCCGTTTTCGATTGTACTGCAGTATCAGCCAAGGAATGTTAAATAACTCAAATAACTTTCTAGGCAAATATCCAGTCCGGACCAGTTTTGGGGTTCATGTGTATAACTTGTGACTTCAATATTATACACATCGCCACATTAGACCACAGTACCACTCGTTTTGTTAAAACCCCGTTTGTTTGGTGAGTTTGGCACATAACCTAGGAAGTATCCTTCGTCAGCCTTTTCACCAAACTTCGGTTGATGTTTTGTCCTTAAAAGTGTACATGGTACTCCAAACGGTTCGAATCCAGTTAAGTTAGGTGGCCTTTTATTCAAAATTTCATAACATGTTTTGTTCAATGATTTGACTGTAAGGACTCTATTTAAAATATGGCACGCGGTATTCACTGCCTCCCCCCAAAACATGGTAGGAAGCTTTGAATCCGAAAGCATGGTCCTTGCAGCCTCAATCAAAGTTCTGTTTTTACGTTCGGCCACCCCATTCTGTTGAGGTTCATATGGTGCACTGAATTGATGCACGATGCCCTTTGATAGGCAATATACACCAATTACAGAGTTTTTAAATTCAGTCCCATTATCACTACGAATATGTTTAACCCTTGTTCCGTAGGAATTCTCCACTTGGTCTAAGAACCCGATGAGCTTTGTAGCCGTCTCGTCCTTCGTACCTAAAAAGAAAACCCATGAAAACCGTGAGTAATCGTCAGTGATAACTAAGCAAAACCAACTACCTCCAATACTCCTTTTGTTGATAGGGCCAAAAAGGTCCATATGCAACAAATCGAATGTCGAGGTTATGGAGTTCAGCTTCTTGGACTTGTGTGTCTTTTTATGTTGCTTGCCCTTCATGCACGGTAGACACTTGTCTTCAAACTGAAAGCTCTTCAGAGGCACACCTTGCACCAAACCATTCTTCGTTATGTAGTTCATTTTCCTTAGGTGCAAGTGAGCCATGCGTCTGTGCCACAAAACGATTCCGTCTCTGAAGCTTTTGATAGTAAGCAGATCGGACCCATCGAATTATCTGGCTTGTTCATATCGAGCATGTACAAGTCATTCTTCCTTGGAGCCCGCATCAATATCCAATCTTCAGGTATTTTGAATCCCGGCTTTAGCACTAACGCCTCAGTGTCAGTAAATAACACCGAGTTCTTCTTATCACAGATTTGAGATACACTAATGAGATTATGAACCAATTTATCAACGTGATAAACTTGATCCAATGTAATCGTCCCATTAGTGACTTCTCCAGTTCCAGTGATATTTCCTCCTTTGTTGCCCGCGAATGATACAAATCCCCTATTACCCCCTTGAAGTCTGTGAGAAGACTTCGTTCCCCCGTCATGTGCCTGGAGCAACCACTGTCGACGAACCACCTGTTGTTTGGACCGGTAGTTATCTCCTGCACATGAAAGAAAATAGGTTAGTTATCACGGGGAACCCAAGCCATGACTGACTTGGTAATACCATTCTCGTCCACATACGTGAATTCTTTCAAGTACCCATCTCGCCTTTCAGGTGACTTGGGCCTTTGAACTGAATTCTGTTGTGGTGCCGAGTGATTTAGATTCACTCTTTGCCTTTGAGTAGGCATTTGTTGTGGTGCTCTAGAATAAGTCTTATTATACTGCATTTCAGACTGTGATCCCTGAGCTCTTACCGGAACATAATGTCTAACGGGAGTATGTGACCTAACTGGAGTGTGTGACCTGCTAGGTGTTGTGCTCCTATAGACTTGTTGAGGTGCTGACCTAGATTGATTAATGACACGATTCGGTGAATTTGTCCTAACCACTTCTTTTGGTCCAACCTTAACCGGTGTTTGTTTCACAACAAGTTTTGGTGCGGCCTGCACAGTTTTCTCGGTAGGTTGAGAACTACTGCTGCTTGCCACAGTTGGTGAGGGCTTAACAGGTGTTGGGTTCACTGTCTTAGGGGTAACATCTGCTTTCCTATTTGGACAGTGAGAAGCAACATGCCCTTTCTCGTGACATCTAAAGCAAGACATCTTATCCATGGACTTTTTGGTTGGTCCCTTAGATCTAGGTGTCTCACTAGTGTCTACTTCCTTTGGTACATCTACAGTGTCTGTCTCTTCGACCTGGTCAGCCCATGAAATTTTCTGTTTTCCTGCAGGTGTTTCACTGGAGGAAGACACAAATTTCACTTTCTTGACCTTGACAGTAGAGTCAGTCACCTTAGGTGTATTTTCAACTGTAGACTCAGGTGTCGGTTCAGGTAGGTCCTCTAAGTCTACTGAGTTGTCAGTTTTCTCCTGAGGCTGAGGCACATAGTTTGCATTGAACGGTGGAGGAATCTCGTGAAAACCTAGACCTACAGGCTTCTTAGACTGTCTTTGGGCATCTAAGACTTTCCCTAGGTTTAGGCTCGAATTCCTAAACTTTTCCAGCTTGCTATTTGCCTCTGCTACCTTAACCTTGGTCTCGGCTAGCTCTATGTCCTTATCCTTCAGACTTTTGGTCAAGGCCTCTACGTGCTCATACATAAGCTCTATCCTAACACACTGCTCACTCAGTTTGTCTTTTAGAACTATTACATCTTGAGCATCAGCCTTAAGTTTTTCTTTTAAATCTTGCTTTATATCATTTAGGCTAGCATTTTCAATTTTTAAATTTTCAATTTGAGCAGCTATGGTCTTATGTGAGTCTAAGACTAGATTTAACCTATCGTTAGAACTAACACATAAAGCACATAATTCACGAAATAGAGAATAAGAAAGACTAACCTTAGAGTTATCAGATTCCACGTTGGCCATCTGAGCAGCAAACTCCAGCACATTCTGATCATTCGCCTTCTCTACCCACATCGGACTGCTGTCCCGTGTGGTCTGCTCATCCATATCACATCCAGTTTCAGTAACTTCAGCCATGAATGCTCTAGCATTGGACTCAGGATGTGAACTCCAGTCATAGGTACCATCTAGCTGTCTGTCAGAAGTGACATTGGATATTAGACCCGCTAGATTGGCTTGACCAGAATTTGAACTCGGAAGGTATCTCTGTTGGGACTGATTTTGGTACTGTCCTTGATGCTGATTCTGTCCTTGGTATGATTCTACCTTCGGTCTTTGACACTCCCTGGCGAAATGTCCCAATCCCTGACAGTTGTAGCATTTGACCTTAGACTTATCAAATCCTATCCCTTTGTTGTTCATTTGCAGATTCCTCCCAGTTCTCTTAATGAATCTTTTAACCCTCTGGGTCACCATGGCCAGTTGCCACTTAAGATCCATTTCCTCTAAGTCATCAGGGTCGACCTGATCGTAATCTTCATCCCAAAGAGCCGGATCATTGATCTTCCCTTGAACACAATTTCCATAAGCTGCCACAAAGGAAGCAAGCAGATTTAAATGTTCTTCTGCGGACTTTGCGCTCATGGGCATCTTCGAATAGCTCTGACTGGTCGATGCCTGTTGGACTTGAGGTTGCGGTTCTTCCGATCTTCCTAACCCTAAGAACGCGCGATTCAGTGAGTCTTCGGACTCTGGTGGCGATGACGTTTCTCCGGTGAAAAACGCTGTAGCACTCTTCTGATCAGCTGTCACTGATGATTTAGATGTCTTTCCAAAATACATCGCCGGATTTTGGACTTGCTCGTAATCAGTCTCAGCCTTTATCATCTCGAAGTGATATGCCCTCAACGTTCCCACGATGTCATCCAGCGATTGAGCATAGTATTTGTCTTCATTAAGCTTAATCATTGCCACGTACATAGCCCATTTGGCTGGTAGGGCATCAAGAAGCTTGTTGTTCTTGTCACTGTCCGAGTACTCAATGCCATGACTTTCAAGCTCTGTTATCAGATGATAGAACCTTGTGATAATATCATCTAACTGTTCATCCTTAAGAGCCTTGAAAATCGCAAACTGTTGGGTCAACAGCTCTGTACGCTTTCTACGTACCCGTGGATTACCCTCACACCTTTTCTGGAGAGATTCCCAAAGTTCTTTCGACGTCCTTTGAGTCCGAAATGTATGCAAGATATCTTGAGGTAATGCCATACGGATAATGGAGAAAGCCTTGTTTTCAGCTTCAAATAGTTTCTTGTCATCCTCTTTCATCATCTGGTATGACAGAACCTTTTGACGGCCTTCTACCTCAGATACTGGTGGAATGTACCCTTCATCTATGCACACCCACATGCGCATATCGTTGAATCGTACAAAATCCGTAAATCTGTCCTTCCACCAGTAATAATCCTCAACTTTCATCAGCTTTGGCGGTGCATTTGCCTTCCCAACTTCGTGATCCATCTCAAGGAATTTCTGAAGGTTTGACATGTTTTCTGAAAGAATTTGAATTTGAACGTAATTAATTTAATTTGAAACTGATTTAGATTAACTTATTCGAATCTAGATAGATTCGAAACTAATTAATATTAAATCTTTTGAGATTAAATTCGATTAAGTCTTAAAAGTCAAGTAGATTCAAAATAATGTCAGATTCGAGGAACTCCTTAGATTCGAAGTTATATCAGATTCGAAGGACTCTATAGATTCGAAGACCCTTAGAATCGAAGGCACAGTGGAGTCGAATGACAGCAGATTCGAAACACTAGATTCGAAATAATACTAGATTCGAAATAAACTCGACACTAAACTAGACTCGAGATCCTATTCGAATGAAGCAACAGATTCGAAACAAAGTAGATTCGAAACACTCTGAAATTGACTCGTAAGGAGCGTATTTTGGTTAGACTCGAAAATAAAGTAAAACCCTAATTACCCCTATAGATTCGAGCGCCGCAAACTCGAAAAACGGCTAACACTTTGATTTTTTGACGTTTTATAGATTAAATCACTATTTTTCAAATGAAAAATAATGATTTCGACCAAAAACGTGAAAAACGATAAAGTGTTTCCCGAATATGAATTTGCTAAGCTCAAAAACACGTTTTTGAGAGAAAAACCGTCCAACTAGCGTCAAGAAACCTAAAATGTATCTGATGAACACGAAGAACACCAAGAACACTCCGTAGTCTCTGATACCACTTGTAAGGTCTACCAATGCAAGATCTATCTAGACGCGGATCCGTGAACGAGTGCGGAATCCTCGTTGACGGTTAGACGGACAACTCTCAACCAACGGAACACGAAGACTATTAGACGCTGAACGAACGACACACGAACGATCCTACGTACTAATTCTCTCCGAAACGGCACTCACCTAGCTGATAATCTCGAGATCGCCTCTTGCTCAATTCCTCACGAATTCTGCAAAAAGTCCCTTAATCATTCGAGTCTATCCCTAATTATAGGCCCTGATTCGAGTCTGTTGTGGGCCAACCTCGAATCTGGCCTAAGGCCCATTCGAATCTGTCCATCTGACAGATTCGAATCTAGCCTATTCGAATCTAAGGACTCATTCGAATCTATCACAGATTCGAATGTATCCTTTTATGCAATTCGAATCTAGCCTTTGACATATATAACTAAGTGTTTGAAACTTATGTTTTAACTTATGCTTGAGTTAATCTTTGACCTTTATGTTTGAACTTCTTGTAATATGTTACATCAAGTTCAAACACACAATCAATAACAGACAAACACATATTAAACATATATATCAAAATACTTGGTTAATACTCAGAATATTACCTAAACCATAATGCAGATCGATTAGACTGCTATCGTCACACAGGGTGTACCAACAATAAGTGAAGGGGTGAAATGTGCCAAGAGTTGAATGATGGAAATAAAAAGGGGAAAATTATCATTTCCACCCATTTTGAAGCAAATACACTCTCTCACTAGAACTCTCTCTCTCTCTATCGGCTCTCTCTCTCTCTAAATTCGAAGATCATCAAAAGTTGAAATTTGAAGCTGGAAATTTGGATTCAGATTGCATTCAAGGAACTAAAACATCTGCAATCATCGAATTAAGGTAAAAATTTCATCAACACTTCGATTTTGGTGGTTTTGGTTCGGTTTTTATATGAACCGAAAATTTGATTTTTGGAGATTCAAATGTTAATGCATGTTTGGTTTTATTATGGATTAGTTTAAATCTAGTATATATGATGCTAGATATCAAGTTTCAGGTTCTGATTCGACCTGTAAGTATGATTTTTAGAGATTTGTGTGTGTTTTTAGTGTGTGTTCGAATGGATGAATAAAAATGGTCAAAAAGGATGTAGATTGGTATGAAAGCATGCTAATGTAAGTGTTAAAATGGTTGAAAACAAGTATATTTTAGTTGGTGTAAGTTATTTCACATACTGAGTAAGTGCAAAAATGACTTGGATTAAAATCTGGAAAATATTCGAAACTGCATAAATTCGAAGGGGGTCCGAATTCGGATCCGAGATCAACTCGGATCTGGTCCGAATTCGGATGGCCTCGAACTTAGGACGAAATCCGAATTTGGGAAGTACAAAAACTGAAATAATTTCTAAGTGTTGGGATCCGGATTGGTCCGAATTCGGATGGGGTCCGAAATTTGCAATTGTCCGAATTGGGACCTAATGGGGTCCGAAATTGGCATTGTCCGAACTTAACATGGGGACCGAATTGGGGTCCGAATTCGGGTGGGATCCGAATTCGGACATGGATCCGAAATGGGGATCAGATATTGCAAAAATCTATAAATTATTGTTTATGAAATTAAACAAGATATTGACACGATATGTTGTTACAACTGACGTACAGGTCCCTTGTGGTGTTGTTTAACCCACAGTGGGGTACTTTGTGGATCCGGTTGAAAGCCCGAAGAGAAATAAAATTGATTAAAGATTTAATACGCACCCACTGTGAGTACAGTAGATTTCGCATGGTTATATTTGTTTTATGTTAGCTTTGCCTGCTGAGACGTGTTGTTTCATTTGTTTGGTTGGAATTTTACTAACTTGCGTAGATTTAGATGCACATTCTTACTTGTTGCATGTCCGTTCGATTGTTGTGCATCTAGTGATGGACCGGTGGGTCGCATCGATTACTCTGATGTTACTGTGCTATATGACCTGGAGCTGATCCCTCCTAGGCCCGGTAGGCAGTATGTCATCCCCGATCGTACGTTTTTCTCAGTGGTATGTTTAAATGCCGAGCTGTGAGCTCGAAGGGGCTGCGGCTCTGGTCCGTACTTTGTGTACGAAGAGGATATCCGATGTTGGTCATCTGTGTTATCCTTGGGCTTCATAAAAATTTATAAAATGCGCAATCTATGTATTCACTAAGCATTCGCTTACGTTTTAGTTGTTGTAATTTTTACAGGAAAAGGAAAATCAGCTGCGGGACCATCTAGCTAGGCTGTTGTTTAAAGTGAATTGAAGACTCAGTTGCTTATTTGGTAACATATTGTTGAGATTAATGTTGTAATAAATTTGGGACAATGTAATGTAACGGAAGTTGTTAGATATAGACATGTAACCTTTGTAGCACTGTAGAGTGATTTGAAACTGTTGTAATACTTTAATTTGTACTTTAAATGCTTCCGCACTTTAATTAAGTAATCAGATCATTATGTAATTGATGTGTTGGTGATTAATCCTGGGTGTCTTGTTAATGGTGGTTGTTGTGGCAAGGGTGTCACACCCCCTGTGCAGCAATGATGGACATTTGATATTCCAACATGGCTACAACAGGTTTCAGCTTGGGATCCGTCAAAAGCATGAGTTGCAGACTTGTCTCAAGATCAGAAAACACTAGGGGTGCTTGTGATCTATCACTGACATTAAGACCAGAGGTAGAAACTTCTGGGCCCCTCTTTTCTTGGTTCTGGGGACTTCCAGCTTGTGTTTGCACACTTGCTGTTGCCATGAGCGTGGTCTTAACTATGTTGGCCCTGTCCTGTGCCTCTTGTGCAGAGACATCAGTAGTGCCAGCCACAGAACTCACATGAATCATCTCTGAAGAGATGTTCACCTCCTGAGAGAGGATGAGAGTTTCCTCAAGTGGTTCCCTTTGGATATTCTGTGCAGAAGTATCCTTCTGCACAGGGATATATAGCTCTTGTTGATGGGAGGAGGAGGAAGGAGCTCCTGGTCCCCTTTTCCTTTTATATAAGAATTTTAGAGGGCGTCTTGGATGTACAGAAAGATCAGAAGGAATTTGTGTATCATGAGGAGTGGGTTGGGGTCCTGGGGGTGAAGCAGGAATGTTGGGCTGTGTCTGCTCAGGACCCTCTCCTCTGTTTCTTGGAATGATGTTCATCATTGCAGAGGGCAATGGAACATCTACACTGACAAAATTGGCACTTGGCTTTATCAGCCTTTTGATTGAAGACAATGAGTGCCTATGGGAAACATGTATCCGTTTATGTAAATGTGGAGTTGTGCAGGTGTGTGCAATAATTTCTGCCAAAAACCTAGGATACATCAAACATTTCCCATTCTTTAGGGAATGATGCCTTAACATTCCTTGAAAGATCATGTTTGAAAAATTGAACTGTTGGCCAGTAGAAAAGCACACTAAAGCAGTGGCAATATTTGAAGAAAACTCAGACCAACCAGTTCTTTTGGGGCTTAAACATTGCTGAATAATGTGCACAAGGTATTTCCATTTAGGAGAAAAATGTGCCTTAAGAAAAGTAAAAGAATCAGCAGGACCCCTATAACCAATATTTTGAAGACCAAAATGTAAAGCTTGAAGGGATAGGTCGGTCATACCTGAGGCATCTTGAAGATGCAAGTGATGTCTGATGGATTCCTCAGTGATATTGATGACAGTTCCATCAATCTTGGATAGGAGAGTAGGCACTCCATTGATGGTTTGAACAGATGCATGATTCCAAAACTGTTCAATATGGGAGATGTATATAGTAGGGTTTATGGTCAGGGCATAGTGGATATGGGAGTGCCTGAGGAAATCCATCATTGCATGAAACGGTTGAAGTTCAGAGTGTTTTAGGGTGTATGGGAGGCAGTTATGCTCCTTTACAAACTCCATTGATGAAGAAACGATGGTTTAGGGTTGGAAAGAAGAATGTGTGATTCGTTCAGAGAGAAAGCAAGAGGCCGTGGAAGAAGAATTTGTAACTGGTAGTTACAACTAAACGAAGTCGGGACCTTTAAAGGTTTCGAAAAGGTTGGGTCCCGCGCACACATTTGAAAAATTAACCAAATACCCTGCACACTTTGACAGATCAAGTGAAAATAACTAGCAGTCCGAGAAAATGAACTAGCAGCATGAGAAAATTCTCATGCTGTTAGTTTGAAATTTTGCAACTTTTCAATGAAACAGTGTCTCCCCCTCAAATAAGCATACTGTGTAGATAATAATGAAAAACAATTAATCCATGTTTACCATACCAATATTTGATACTAGGAAAGTGAACCTTCCCACATCAAAAGGTTTTGTAAATAGATCAGCTAACTGATCATCTGTATGTATTTTGGTAACTTGGATTAACTTCTTTTCATTACAGTCTCTGATGAAGTGAAATCTGATTTCTATATGCTTGGTTTTTGGGAATTTCACTGGGTTTTGCACAATGCTGATTGCACTTGAATTGTCAATATAAATATGAGTGGATAAGAAATTCATACCATAGTCTCTTAGTTGATTTTGAATCCACATTAGCTGCTACGTATTCTGCTTCAGTGGATGATGTGGAGATAGTTGTTTGCTTTTTGCATTGCCAGGAGACCAGTCTTGCTCCTAAGTATTGACATCCACCAGTTGTGGATTTCCTGTCAATGTTGCATCCACCATAGTCACTGTCAGAATAAGCAGTTAGTTCAAAAGGAGAGTCTTTAGGATACCATAGGCCTAAATGTGGTTGGCCTTTAAGATATCTAAAGATTCTCTTAACAGCAACCAAGTGAGAATCCTTTGGAGAGCATTGAAACCTAGCACACACACAGACAGCAAACATAATATCAGGTCTGGAAGATGTTAGATACATGAGAGATCCTATAAGAGATCTGTAAAGATGAATGTCCACATCTATGCCATCTTTGTCTGTATGGAGCTGTTTGTGAGGATCCATTGGAGTGCTTGCAATCTTTGTGTCTTGATAGCCAAACTTTTCCAGTATGTCTTTCACATACTTTGATTGACTTATGAAAAGACCAGTAGGCTTCTGTTTAACCTGCAGCCCTAGAAAGAATGTGAGTTCCCCCATTGAACTCATTTGAAACTTTTTGTGCATTAGGGCATCAAACTCTTTGCACAAACCATCATTGGTTGAACCAAAGATGATGTCATCAACATAGATTTGGACAAGCAGAATCTCATCTTTGATAGACTTAGTGAAGAGTGTTTTGTCCAAAGTGCCTCTCTTGAATTCATTCTGTAGAAGATATGATGACAGAGTGTCATACCATGCTCTGGGGGCTTGGTGAAGACCATAGAGAGCCTTGTCTAGCTTGTACACCATGTATGGATACTTGTAATCTTCAAAACCAGGAGGTTGACACACATATACTTCCTCTTCAATTGTCCCATACAGAAAAGCAGACTTGACATCCATTTGATACACTTTAAATCCTTTGAAGCTTGCATAGGCTAGAAATAGTCTGATGGCTTCAATTCTTGCTACTGGAGCAAATACATCATCATAATCAATGCCTTCTTCTTGAGTGTACCCTTGTGCTACTAGTCTTGCTTTGTTCTTGATGACTATCCCTCTCTCATCCTTCTTGTTTCTGAACACCCATCTTGTACCGATTGCTCTCTTACCTTTAGGAAGATCCACCAGAGTCCATACATTCTGAATTTTGAACTGTAAAAGCTCTTCTTACATAGCTTCAATCCAGAATGAATCTTTTAATGCTTCTGATTCCTTTTTGGGTTCTAGTTGAGACATGAAACAGGCATGTTCAAAAGCAGCTAGACTGAATTCAGGGACTGCTTGTTCAGCAGCAGCAGTCTCATTGTGAACCATTTTCCTTGTTTGAACAGGAGTGCTTGGATCACCCAGTATTTGATTGAGAGGCTGATACTTGTGAACCCTTAGTGTGGGCTCTCTCTCTCTTTTTGAAAAGAAGTTCCAAGATTTGTATCATCTCCATCAGAACTAGTAAAAGGATCAGCTTCAGGAACAGCCTGTCTGGAATCTGGGACTGTGTCCCTTTGTGTTGGAGTTGTTCTCTCAGGACTTGGGAGTGGCAGTTCAGTATCTGGATGTGCATCAGGTTGGGCATTCAGGACCCCTGGAGGATCACATGACAGAAGTGGTAGAGAGGTGTAATCATCCCAACTTGTTGAATCTGCAGTAGTCTGAAATTTTGTGCCAACAGCTTGAGAAGATGTATTGACAGCATGAGAATTTGTGTTAGCAGCTTCAACCCTGTATGCATCAGCTTCTGCAGTATACTCAACAAAGCTCAGAGAATGTGTTAGTGAATCTAAATCAAACAACCAATCAGGACCAGTGCCTTTGATATTAGCAGTATTTTCATTAAAATTCAACATTGGCACTTTCTTCAATTGTTTTAGACACACTGTTGTATACTCTATAGGCTTTGCTTTGAGTTGAGTGTCCCACAAAGAATCCTTCTTCAGCTTTACTTTCAAACTTTCTTAAGTGAGTTTTAGTGTGAAGAATAGTACATGGGCATCCAAAAGGCTTGAAGAAAGCAATTAGGGGACTTCTGTTATGGAATAACTCATAGGGAGTTTTCCCTTTTGATTGAACAACTTGAACCCTATTTAGAACATAACAGGCTGTATTAACAGCTTCTGCCCAGAAAGTCATTGGCAGATTTGAATCAGCTAACATTGTTCTAGCAGCCTCAATTAATGTTCTGTTCTTTCTTTCAGCTACACCGTTTTGTTGTGGTGTTCTTGGTGCACTATATTGTCTAGCAATGCCTTTGGACTCACAGAAACTGTTTAGAATGTGGTTTTTAAATTCAGTTCCATTGTCTGATCTTATCACCTTAACTTTGGAATTTGATTGGTTTTCTATCTTAAGGATAAAAGACTTAACTAGCTCAGCAGTTTCATCTTTGGACCTAAGAAAGTAAACCCAAGTAAATCTGGTGAAGTCATCAACAATGACTAAACAGTATGCCCTTTTATTCAAACTCAACACAGATGTTGGACCAAATAGATCCATATGTAGCAATTGAAGGACAGATGAGATTGAATTTACTTCTTTGGTCTTATGAGAAGTTTTGTGTTGCTTACCTTTAAGGCATGCTACACAATGATCATCACAAATGAACTCCTTTTGTGGTAAGCCTCTTACCAGATTTTTTTTGACTAAAGCATTCATGGACTTGAAGTTCATGTGACACATCCTTCTATGCCAAAGAGCAGACTCATTTGATGATGCTTTGGATATTAAACAGCTTAATGTATTTGATTTAGATAAGAGATCTGTGTCCAGGCAGTAAACATTGTCCTTTCTTGGTGTTCTTAGTAAAACAAGATTTTCAGGAACTTTGAAATCTTTTGAAAGAACAATGCACTCAGAATCTGTGAACAGAACAATGTTTTGTTTGTCACAGATTTGAGAGACACTTAATAAATTGTACTTAAGCTGTTCAACATACAAAACATCATGGAATGTCATGTTGCCTGCATTAACAGTACCTTTACCTGTAACCTTACCTCCTTTTGAGTTGCCTCCAAATGCAACAAAACCTCCATCAAAACCTTTGAAATTTGACAAGCAGTCAGAGTTGCCTGTAATGTGCCTAGAGCATCCACTGTCCAGATGCCATCTTGTTCTATGAGGAGACCTGTGGTTGCCCTGCACAAATAACAGCTTAGTTAGTAGTGGAGTAAACCCAAACCAAATTGGTTTTGGGTTGGCCTTGTACATTGACATAACTAAATACTGTTTTTGACTTCTTATATTTAGTGAGATCAACTGATGGAGTCTTTGGAGAGTATTTGGTGATTATTGAGGTATCCAACTATTTTGATCATCTTTTCTTCTAACAGTCTTAGATGGTTCACTAGCAGCTCCAGATTGATGCTCAGCAGTTTGAGCTGTGTTTGTAGTGCTAACAGTTTCAGTTTTTGCACTAACAGCATCAGATTTTGTCTTAACAGTCTGATCTTTTGCATTAGCAGTTTGAGCATCAGATTTGTCCTTGACACACCATATTTGTTTAAAACTTGATTTAGGCTTTGTCAAAACTTGTTTTTGATGGATGGACTGTTTTTTATTAATTTTGTAAAACCTGTGATCAACTGTTTTCTTTGGAACTGCTGTGGAAGGTTTCACTTTTGAGTGTTTTTCCTGAATAAGATTTGATTTTGTGTGAGACACAGTCTGTTTTGCAAACAGCTGGTTTGTAAAAACAATCTTTGGCTAAGTGATTCTTCCTTCCACAGTGAAAACATCTTTTGACAGTTTGAATTGGAGAACCAGACTTTTCTGCCAATTTCTGGTTCTTGTTTCTCTGATTTCCTCTTACCTGCTGTTGTTTAGGAAACTTTTGAACACCATGCTTTTGGCATGTGCAGACAGAAGCAATTTTACCTCTTTTATTTCCTTTTGATGAAGATGCAGTGTTACAGTTAGAATGTACAGAAACTTGTGGAGTAGCATTGCATACACTCATCTTCTCTTTTCCTTTCTTACTGGGGGCTTGGACCTCTATGGGTGCACTCATTGTATCACAGTCTCTATTTTGACTCTTATCTTCCTTTAATTCAGGGCTGTTACCAAAAATAGGATCTACAATAGTCATAGACTCATCTAGTGGTTCATTGACAAGTCTATCAGCAACCTCACTCATTGGATGAATGTACTTGTTATTGTATGGAGGTGGAGTAGCTCTGTATCCTATTCCTTCTTTGGGATTGACCTGAGGTTTCACTCTATCTTTAAATTGGACTTCCATTAGGTGTTCCAGCTTTTGATTTGCTAACTTGAAGTTTCCTAGATCTATGTTAACAGATTCTAGT
Organism: Centrapalus pauciflorus; assembly: GCA_020465985.1. NCBI lineage: Eukaryota > Viridiplantae > Streptophyta > Magnoliopsida > Asterales > Asteraceae > Centrapalus > Centrapalus pauciflorus. The sequence goes on along the minus strand of JAANYP010001970.1, from coordinate 94,706 downwards.
TTCTTATTAGCCTCAAACACCTTTTGTTCAGTCTCTTCTACCTTTTTATTCAGAGATTCTATTTTCTTATTTAGCTCCTTTTTCTCCCACTCATGATAGGTTCTATCATACCCCATTTGAATCTCATTATCCTTATAATCATTGATCTGTTTTTCCAGATCTTCTATGGCTTGCATGTATTCATATCTCCTTTCTTCCATCTTAGCTAGAGTTTTGCACATGCTCTCATTATGATCTCTGTACTTTTTAACCATATTTTTGCATGATTGAGAGCAGAGTTTAGAATTTACCTCAGTGGGTAGTTCAGTGGAGGAGACATTTGATGTTTCTGCCATTAGAGCTTGATTTTGAAATTCTTCCTCTGTCTGATCACTCCAGTCAAACACATTGTCTTCTTGAGAGACAAGTGCTGTTGATGATGATATTTGAATGGGCTGTGAAGTCTTTGATGGCTGTTGACCTTGAGATCTACATTCTCTGGCAAAGTGACCAAGCTTATGGCATTTATAGCATTCCACTTTTGATTTATCAAAAGATGGTTTGCCTTCTGTCTTGGCTTGAAAGTTGGTCCTTCCAGTTCTTTTCAGAAATCTTTTGGCCCTCATAGTCAGCATTGCATGTTGCCACTTTAGATCCATCTCTTCAAGATCATCTGGATGAATTTGTTCCAAGTCTTCAACATTTAGAGCAAATAATCCATCATTGGCAACAAAAGCCTCATAGTGAGTTTCAGCAGAATTGCCATCACCACCTGAAAAAGAATCACAGTTATTATATTTTTCAGAAGACAGAAGAGCAGTATTGTGATTATAAGAAAAGGATTTCTTTTTAGCATCAATCTCAGTCTCAAACACTCTTAAACTGTTATACAGATCATCCAATTCTATCTCATCAAGAGTGTCATTTGTTCTCCATTGTGCAGCATAGACTGTCCATGCTTCTCCAAGAGATCTGAGAAACTTTCTGTTGACTTCATCTTGATCCAGATTGACCTTTGCACTTTCCAGTTCACTTATCAGTTTGTTGAACCTGTCAAAAATTTGAGTAAGGTTTTCATTCTTGCCACCAGAAAAGTTTTCATACTGCTGTTTCAAGAGGTCCTTTTGGTTTCTCTTGGTACTGGCATTACCAGACTTTTCTGCCAATTTCTGGTTCTTGTTTCTCTGATTTCCTCTTACCTGCTGTTGTTTAGGAAACTTTTGAACACCATGCTTTTGGCATGTGCAGACAGAAGCAATTTTACCTCTTTTATTTCCTTTTGATGAAGATGCAGTGTTACAGTTAGAATGTACAGAAACTTGTGGAGTAGCATTGCATACACTCATCTTCTCTTTTCCTTTCTTACTGGGGGCTTGGACCTCTATGGGTGCACTCATTGTATCACAGTCTCTATTTTGACTCTTATCTTCCTTTAATTCAGGCTGTTATCAAAAATAGGATCTACAATAGTCATAGACTCATCTAGTGGTTCATTGACAAGTCTATCAGCAACCTCACTCATTGGATGAATGTACTTGTTATTGTATGGAGGTGGAGTAGCTCTGTATCCTATTCCTTCTTTGGGATTGACCTGAGATTTCACTCTATCTTTAAATTGGACTTCCATTAGGTGTTCCAGCTTTTGATTTGCTAACTTGAAGTTTCCTAGATCTATGTTAACAGATTCTAGTTTCTTATTAGCCTCAAACACCTTTTGTTCAGTCTCTTCTACCTTTTTATTCAGAGATTCTATTTTCTTATTTAGCTCCTTTTTCTCCCACTCATGATAGGTTCTATCATACCCCATTTGAATCTCATTATCCTTATAATCATTGATCTGTTTTTCCAGATCTTCTATGGCTTGCATGTATTCATATCTCCTTTCTTCCATCTTAGCTAGAGTTTTGCACATACTCTCATTATGATCTCTGTACTTTTTAACCATATTTTTGCATGATTGAGAGCAGAGTTTAGAATTTACCTCAGTGGGTAGTTCAGTGGAGGAGACATTTGATGTTTCTGCCATTAGAGCTTGATTTTGAAATTCTTCCTCTGTCTGATCACTCCAGTCAAACACATTGTCTTCTTGAGAGACAAGTGCTGTTGATGATGATATTTGAATGGGCTGTGAAGTCTTTGATGGCTGTTGACCTTGAGATCTACATTCTCTGGCAAAGTGACCAAGCTTATGGCATTTATAGCATTCCACTTTTGATTTATCAAAAGATGGTTTGCCTTCTGTCTTGGCTTGAAAGTGGTCCTTCCAGTTCTTTTCAGAAATCTTTTGGCCCTCATAGTCAGCATTGCATGTTGCCACTTTAGATCCATCTCTTCAAGATCATCTGGATGAATTTGTTCCAAGTCTTCAACATTTAGAGCAAATAATCCATCATTGGCAACAAAAGCCTCATAGTGAGTTTCAGCAGAATTGCCATCACCACCTGAAAAAGAATCACAGTTATTAGATTTTTCAGAAGACAGAAGAGCAGTGTTGTGATTATAAGAAAAGGATTTCTTTTTAGCATCAATCTCAGTCTCAAACACTCTTAAACTGTTATACAGATCATCCAATTCTATCTCATCAAGAGTGTCTTTTGTTCTCCATTGTGCAGCATAGACTGTCCATTCTTCTCCAAGAGATCTGAGAAACTTTCTGTTGACTTCATCTTGATCCAGATTGACCTTTGCACTTTCCAGTTCACTTATCAGTTTGTTGAACCTGTCAAAGATTTGAGTAAGGTTTTCATTCTTGCCACCAGAAAAGTTTTCATACTGCTGTTTCAAGAGGTCCTTTTGGTTTCTCTTGGTACTGGCATTACCAGCAAACCTCTTCTCTAAGGCATTCCAAAGAGAATGAGCAGTATAAAATTTTTTGAACTGATGTTGATAAGCATTAGGAATGACTATTTGTAACAGTGTAAGTGCTTTTACTTCATTCATTCTAGCCTTCCTTTCAAGTTCAGTTTTTGGAGGAGTTTTGACTGGTTTTCCCTCTTCATCAAGTTCTGGATCAACTACAGGAGGAAATTCAACAGCTTCCCATATGGCATAATCAATGAATTGAATATGCTGTTGAATCCTGAGTTTCCACATCTCAAACTCAGTGGGCTTGAGCATAGGCACTTTGAGTCCTTGCCCAGATCCACTGCTGCTGTTTTCAAATTCCATTGCAAAACAATTAAATATTTAAAAGAAAGTTTTTTACTTTGAAAAACAAAGAGTAACCTGGTTTGAAAAACCTGATTTGAACAATCTGGTTTGACAAACCTGGCTCTGATACCACTTGTCAGGATCTAAATATGAATTACCAAGACTAACTGATTTGAATTTATCAGAGTATAAATCAATAATCTTGCTTTGAATCAAAGTTTAATCAAGAAGTTTGCGGAACAACACTTAATTATTTCAACAAAAACTTTCAGAATCAATAATGAATAAACACACAAGAAGTAATCAAGACTGTTTGTATTGCTGAATTCAATGATTACAATCACCTCTAATCTGTTTGATTAGACGAAGAACACAGACTGTTCTTAGGGTTTTACAACCTTAGAGGCTTATGAAAACTTAACCAACAAAGCAATTACAGACTCAAAATATGCAGAAAACTCCTATACAATAGAAAGACCTATTCTATGTATTTATATTGCTTCTTGATATGTTTCCTTGACGAATAATGACTTCTCTGGTAGTAGATATGCTGGAGTCTTCACATAGATATCGTTTCCTGAAAATCAGCACTTTCTGTTTCTGAAACTGTTGAGCAGCTTGAATCCCTTGACAGCATGAGCAGAGCAGCTTGAGTTGTTTTGCTCTGGCAGCTTGAACTTTTACACTAGCAGCTCGAGTTTCTTCAACTAGCAGCATGAACTTTGTATTTACATTTAAAAACTACTAACAGTCTGAGAAGTTTAACTAACAGCTTGAATATACTTAAACTATGTCCCAACACCCACCAAGAAGGGAGTCTATTCCTGTCCCGACTCCCCAGCCCAATCCCCCACCACCACACCGACGGGTAGACGCCCGGCGATGAGGCTGGATACCGGAGACCCTCCGCAAATGGAGGCAGATGGAGGGAATTCCTCCCAACTTCGAGATAGGAGGACCATCCTCCGCACCTGTCCCGTCACTCGCCCAAGAGCCTACCGAACAAACCATACCACTCTTGGTCGCACGGTCTACCAGGCATGATCACCAGATTCGGTCCCTTAACCAAGATATCGGGAGGATGATCGCTCGTTTAGAGCGGGAGGAGTTACAAAACTCCAATATCTACTGGGCTAACCAGCATGCTCTCACCATCCAACAGGATGGCCTGAATGAGCTTCGGCAGCAACTAGCCGAAAGCCAAGCTCGGATCGAGGAGCTGACTCGGCGCCTCAACGCGATGGAAAAGGGAGAGACCTCTGATCACTCCCACACTTAGTGCACTTCTATCTATCTTTTTCATAGTAGGAAAAATATCATGTAATAGTATAGGACAAAAATTTTCGGGTAATAACCCGCCCCTAACGTAAGAAAATTTCGAATGATTAATGAAAAATTGCAAGTTATTTATGAAATTGTGTTTGATGATTATAGTATTGTGCTTTAAGGAAAATTTACCTCTTTAAGATTCAACTTCTTACACTATGCTTTTCTTTAAAATTTTAAGATAATGCCGCCGAAACGAGTAATGAGCGCTGCTGACATTGAAGAGCTAGTCGCACAAAGAGTGGCTGCCGCTATAGCCACGTATGAGGCAAATAGGAATAACTCAGCTAATGGAGATGGTGGTGCTAGCCGCACCACGGGAGGAACTGAAATCCACGCAAAAGGTTGTGGAATTAAAGGATTTTTAAGTTGCAAACCCCGGTACTTCAACGGAACCGAAGGAGCCGTTGGCTTGATACGATGGTTTGAGAAGTTAGAATCTGTCTTTCGTGTCAGCGGATGTGCTGAAGGAGATAAGGTGAAGTTCGCTACTCACACTCTGCAAGATAGCGCCCTCACATGGTGGAATTCCTATGTCCAGTCTGTAAGTATTGATGAAGCCTACCAGCTCAAATGGTCCGCCTTGAAGCAAATGATGACAGACGAGTACTGTCCGAGAAACGAACTCCAGAAGATGGAATCGGAGTTCTGGAACCTGTCGATGAAGGGAACGGATGTAGCGGGGTACACCAACCGATTTCATGAACTGAGTACTCTATGCCCTCAGATGGAGACCCCGGAGTACAAGAAAATCAAACGTTACATTTGGGGACTCGCTCCTCAAATTCAAGGTAATCTCACTGCCTCCAACCCATCCACCATACAGGATGCCATCAGGATGGCCAACAATCTGATGGATCAAGTGTCCCGGAGGAATGAAGCCAAAGCCGGGGAAAACAAGAGAAAGTGGGAAGACAAGTCTGGAAAGAACACAGGTTCACAATCCAAGAAGCCCGAGACCATCAGGGCTTATGTAGCAGGAACTGAGTCAAGAAAAAGCTACACGGGTACCAAGCCTTACTGCACCCAATGCACCTTTCATCACAACAAGGGTCCCTGCCCAACTTGTGGAAAATGCAAGCGTATTGGCCATATGACCAAAGACTGTAAGTTTGGAACCCGGGGCGTCAATGGCGGCAATCAAAGAGGCTGCTTTGAATGTGGAGTTACTGGGCACTTCAAGAGTGAGTGCCCGAAGTTGAGGAATGGTGGAGGAGCTCAGGGGAGAGCTTTTGTATTAGGAGCAGGTGACGCTCGTCAAGATCCCCACGTAGTATCAGGTACGTTTCTTTTAAATGACATTTATGCTTACGTACTCTTTGATACTGGGGCTGATAGGAGCTTTATATCTGATAAGTTTAGTAAGCAATTGAATGCCACTCCTTTTCCCTTAGACAACTCTTATACTATATAACTGGCTAACGGTAAAATAATAGAGGCAAATAGTATCATTAAGGAATGCACACTGAAGCTGGCAGATCATCCCTTTAAGATAGACTTAATGCCTATAGAACTCGGAAGTTTTGATGTAGTAGTTGGTATGGATTGGTTGTCACACAATCATGCCGAGATTTTGTGTGGTAAGAAAGTGGTACGGATACCACTCCACAAGAAGAAGTTCCTAACAGTCCAAGGAGAAAGAAAGACCCGACAGTTGAATGTCATATCCGGCCTAAGAACATTAAAGTGCCTTAGGAAAGGTTGTCATGCAGTACTGGTGCAAATTGTAGAAAAAGAGTCGGAGGAGAAGTGACTCGAGGATATTCCAGTAGTTTGTGACTATCCGAAGGTCTTCCCGGAAGATTTGCCTGGACTTCCGCCAACTAGGCAAGTAGAGTTTCAAATCGATTTGGTGCCGGGAGCTGCACCGGTCGCAAGAGCCCCATATAGACTCGCCCCTTCTGAGATGCAAGAGCTATCCAAGCAATTACAAGAGTTGATGGATAAAGGATTCATTCGACCAAGTTCCTCACCTTGGGGAGCTCCGGTCTTGTTCGTGAAAAAGAGAGACGGATCCTTCAGAATGTGCATAGACTACCGAGAGCTAAACAAGTTAACGGTAAAGAACCGCTACCCTCTCCCCAGAATTGATGACCTGTTTGACCAACTACAGGGATCTAGCTTCTACTCTAAGATTGATCTGCGATCCGGTTATCATCAAGTAAAGGTTCGGGAAGAAGACATTCCCAAGTCAGCATTCAAAACTCGATATGGACATTACGAATTCCAGGTAATGCCATTCGGTTTGACCAACGCACCAGCCGTATTCATGGACCTCATGAATCGAGTGTGTAAACCATATCTGGACAAATTTGTAATAGTGTTCATAGACGATATTCTCATCTATTCCAGTAATAAGGAGGAGCATGAACAACATCTCAAGCTGATCTTGGAGTTGCTAGAGAAGGAACAGCTATACGCCAAATTTTCAAAATGTGAATTTTGGTTGCGTGAAGTTAAATTCCTTGGACATGTGATCAACAGCCAGGGAATCCAGGTTGATCCATCAAAAATCGAGGCCATAAAGAACTGGGCGACTTCTAGAACCCCCACGGAAATCCACCAATTTCTAGGACTTGCCGGTTATTATAGGCGATTTATCGAAAACTTCTCAAAGATAGCAGGTTCCTTAACAGAATTGACTCGGAAGGATGTGAAGTATATCTGGGGTGAAGAGCAAGAAAATGCGTTTCAGCAGTTAAAGCAAAGATTGTGTAGTGCACCAATTCTTTCCTTACCTGAAGGGACTGAAAATTTTGTGGTCTACTCTGATGCCTCACACAATGGATTAGGTTGTGTGCTCATGCAAAGGGATAAAGTCATTGCCTACGCATCACGACAGCTCAAAATTCACGAGGTGAATTATACGACTCACGACTTAGAGCTTGGAGCAGTGGTGTTTGCTCTCAAAATATGGAGGCACTACCTGTATGGAACTAAGTGCACGGTGTTCACAGACCATAAAAGCCTTCAGCATATTCTGAATCAGAAAGAGCTAAATATGAGACAGCGTCGTTGGGTTGAACTACTTAGCGACTATGACTGCGAAATTCGTTATCATCCGGGGAAGGCAAACGTCGTAGCCGATGCCCTGAGCCGAAAGGAACGGGTTAAACCCTTGAGAGTCCGAGCTTTGGTCATGACTATACAGTCAAACCTAAACTCTCAAGTCCGCAAGGCACAAGAAGAAGCAGTCAAGGAGGGCAATCCACTGGATGAAGCCTTGAGAGGTATGGATAAGCAGTTTGAAATTAAGCCAGATGGATGTCGATACTTCATGGGCAGAATTTGGCTACGAAAACTCGGAGGAGTAAGGAAGCTGGTCATGGATGAAGGGCATAAGACAAGATATGCTATCCATCCAGGGTCAGATAAAATGTATCACGACTTGAAAGGAATGTACTGGTGGCCAAACATGAAGGCTGACATTGCTACCTATGTCAGCAAGTGCTTAACATGTTTGAAGGTTAAGGCTGAGCACCAAAAACCATCAGGATTGCTAGTTCAACCAGAAATACCCCAGTGGAAGTGGGAAAACATCACCATGGATTTCATCACCAAGTTGCCAAAGACTTCTGGAGGTTATGACACTATTTGGGTGATTGTGGATCGACTTACCAAAACCGCACATTTCCTGCCAATCAAGGAGACTGATAAGATGGATAGGTTAACACGAATCTATCTTAAAGAAGTCGTCTCAAGACATGGAGTACCTGTATCAATTATATCAGACGAAGACAGCCGGTTCACATCAAGATTTTGGCAGTCATTGCAAGAAGCACTGGGTACACGCCTAGATATGAGCACAGCCTATCATCCGCAAACGGATGGTCAGAGTGAAAGGACGATTCAGACTTTGGAAGACATGTTAAGGGCATGTGTCATCGATTTTGGCAAAAGTTGGGACATGCACCTGCCATTAGTCGAGTTTTCCTATAACAACAGCTATCACTCGAGCATTAAGACCGCCCCATTCGAGGCACTCTACGGGCGAAAGTGTCGATCACCTCTTTGTTGGGCTGAAGTAGGAGATAGTCAGATTACTGGACCTGAGATCATCCAAGAGACTACTAGAAAAGATAGCCCAGATTCGTAATCGGTTAAAAAATCGCGCGGGATCGGCAGAAAAGTTATGCAGACGTTCGACGGAAGGATTTGGAATTTCAATAGGGAGATCAAGTAATGTTAAAAGTCTCGCCTTGGAAGGGCGTAATCCGTTTTGGGAAACGAGGAAAACTCAATCCTCGTTATATCGGACCATTCAAGATCACCAAAAGAATTGGCCCGGTAGCTTACCGACTCGATCTGCCTCCAGAGCTTAGTAACGTCCATAATACCTTCCACGTGTCCAATCTTAAGAAGTGTCTGGCTGATGAATCACTCGTTAGACCCATGGACGAGTTGGAAATAGATGATAAGTTGAACTTCATTGAACAACCTGTAGAAATAATGGACCGAGAAGTCAAGAAACTAAAGCATAGCCGGATCCTGATAATAAAAGTCAGATGGAACTCTAAGCGAGGTCCTGAGTTTACATGGGAACGCGAAAATCAGTTCCGGGAAAAATACCCTCACCTGTTCTCAAGTACTCAAGAAGTGGAGAACACGAGCTAATTTCGGGACGAAATTCCCTTAACAGGGGGAGACTGTAACATCCGGCACTAAACCAGGTTAGCAATAATGCCCTAATTTGTATTTAATAGCCAATTATAGCATAATCAGTGGTCATTAGAAATTAATCAAGTGATTAACAAGGTTTATTAGAAAATTCAACTCAATTTGAATCAAATTCATCGGTGCGATGAATCGGGAAATCAATTAATCCGATCAATTTACGATATGAGGGATTAATTCAACTAAGTATATAATTAAATTATGATTAGTGACACTAATCATACACTAATACAATTACTTAACATTAATTATGCAAGACTAAAACAATTCATCCATAAGTATTATTAAAATTTCAAGAAAAGGAAAATACAAGAATACATTTCTAAATACATTTATACAAAAAAAAAATATAAATACATGTATAATCATGTATATGGCCGGCCTTAAGGCCATAGACATGTGTTGAATTAGTAGTTGACTTTTAATTAAATAATATTACTTTAAACACCATCATTTTGTTAAAAAGTGCACTCAACTTTTGTCTCCCATGCCTTTCATCATTTGAAAGACCAAAATTTCTCTATAAATAGAGAAGTCTTTCATTCATTTTAAACACACCAAAAACATTTCTTTCCTCTCCTTAAATCCGGCCAACATACACACACATCACAAAATTCTTCATTCAAGTGTTCTTCAAGTGTTCTTAGTGTTCTTCATGAGTTTTGGTGCATACCTTGCAAGAATTTCAATTCCTATTCAAAATCATAATCCAAATACTTCAAAGTAAGTAAATACTAACTTATTTCATCATACATTTATGTTTATATAAGTCTTGCATAATATATATAATCACCAACAACAAGTTTCATAAAAACTCAAGTTTATAAGTTTCTAGTTTTTATTTTTAAGTTGTTTATTTAAATGTGCATATGAATATATGAACACATTATAAACATGTTAATATTATGAAAACATGTGTTATATAACTTTTATAACTTTTATACAAGTAGTCTTTGAATAAACAACAAGAATCATAAGTTGTTTTAAGTTTATAAACTACGGATTTTCGGCAGAAAATTTATATCGACTTTGAAAAATCATAACTAATTCATAACTCAACGAAATGAGTTGATTCTTGTCTCAAAAGTTAGATCTATGTCTTAACTATAGATCTGTAATTTTTCATAATTTATTTTGAAGTTTAAGACCTCCAGAAATTATTTGGGAAACCGAAAGTTTGACAGCTCAAAAATGGCCAACATAGCGTTTTTAACGAGCTTTTTCACCAACCTAAACAACTCGAAAAATGGCCGTTCTTGATTCTAAAAATCCTTTGTATATAGTAGTTTAATGTCCTAGAAAACCAAAGTCTAAAACATTTTGGAGCTTGGTCAAAAACAGCCTCAAAGTAGGCCGAAAAACCTCCGAAAAAGCTGGAAAATTATATATATATAAACTTGACGTTTTAAGCAAATTTTATTTATAAACTTGTAATGTTGGGTGATTTAAGACATAAAAATCTATAAATATGTATATATCACTATATATTAGAGATATTAAGTCCTTATTATCATTTAGGACCCGTTTAATCTCGCTCGGTGCATCATCCGTCACTTTACGCTAAAAGCTTTTTACGTTAGATTTTTGCCATCGCAATTCCGGTGAGTTCTCATAGCCCCTATTTTCACACTGTTATGTTTTGGGGATGAAATACATGCTTCGTTTTTATATGGACACGGAAATATCTTCATTTCTATTATGTATTACACATTGGGTTCCATTAGCTCTGATATCATGAACCGTTAATTGCATTTATTTGTAAGCGCGAATATATTGTGGATAGATCTATTGGGAGTCATGTCCCCCACTCGGGTTAGTTGGATTGGCTAACAGCGGGTGCATATATATTCAACAAACGGTATTACGTATGGGAATACTGCACAGAGCAAACTTATTTTAAATTAAGCTTCGGTTGCATGATGGTTTATATGTAATACATAACAAGGAATTTATGATTTTATAAATTCAACCTCTATTATTGTTGTCCATACGAGTCAGATTTACGTGTAAACCTATGAGCTCACCAACAATTTTTGTTGACGTATTTTAGCGTGTATTTTCAGGAAATTAAGGCAAGTATGCCTCGGACGTATTTTACTTTCAAGCTTCCGCATCCATGGAGTCGCATGCATATTCAAATTAACGGAGATTTAGCTGCATTATTTTGGATATTTTAATTATGTAATTAAATCTCTGTATTTGTGCGAACTTCATTTCTCATATCAGACTATGTAAAACATTACTATGCTTTAAAACTTTAACGATGTATTTTAAAAACGTCCATATAGTGGTCGTTCATTATGATTATGGTTACGCTTCCGCACTCGTCACGCCTCGCTGCCAACCGGGGTAGCAGGGTGTGACACCGATTGGCAGCGAGGCGTGACGAGCGCGGTGTGACACCTTTGCCACAACAACCACCAATTACAAAACACCCAGGATTAATCACCAACATAACATTACATAAATGATCTGATAACCTAATATAAGTGCGGAAGCATTAAAACATATAATTAAAGTAGTGCAACTGTGACAAACACCCTACTGTGCTACAAGGTACCCAATTCTAAGTCTACAGACTCAAAAGTTTATTACAATCATCCCAACATATTATAACATTTGTCCCACAACATAATTACCGATTAAATAGCAGATATCTTCCAAATCTTCCCACACGGCCTAACTAAAAGGTCCCGCTGTAGATTTTCCTTTACCTGTAAGATAAAAATAAACAACTGGGGAATAAGCGGATGCTTAGTGAATACAAAGATTACGCATTTTATAAATTTTTATGAAGCCCAAGGGTAACACAGATGACTAACATCGGATACCCTCTTCGTACACAAAGTACGGACCAGAGCCGCAGCCCCTTCGTGCCCAAAGCTCGGCATTTAACCATACCATCTGAGACAAACGTACGATCGGGGATGACATACTGCCTACCGGGCCTAGGAGGGATCAGCTCCAGGTCATATAGCGCAGTAACATCAGAGTAATCGATGCGACCCACCGGTCCATCACTAGATGGACAACAATCGAACGGACATGCAACAAGTAAGAATGTGTATCTAAATCTACGCAATTTTGTAGAATTCCAACCAAACAAATGAAACAACGGGTCTCAGCAGGCAAAGCTTAACATAAAACAGATATAAACATGCGAAATCTACTGTACTCACAGTCGGTGCGTAATTAAACTTTAAACGATATTATTTCTCCTCGGGCTTTCAACCGGATCCACCAAGTACCCCACTGTGGGTTAAACAACACCACAAGGGACCTGTTATATTAATTACAACAATACCACGAGTCAAAAACCGTTTAAATTCATAAGACCAAGTTTTGTAAGTTTTGCAATATTTTCCCCCATCTTGGGTCTATGTCCAAATTCATAACACAATTAAGTTTGAACCCATCTCAAGTTATATCTTGTCCTTTGTATAACTCTTGTCATTTTATGTGTTGTTTATAAGTTTCATTCAAAATACTCGAGTTTAGAGAGTAGATTTCTCAATTTTAGGCATTAAACTCGAATTTAATGGGTTAGATTCGAACCCACCTTCGAATCTATTGACTAAACTCGAATCTATGCATAAACTCGAACCCATATTCGAGTTTGGGGGTAGATTCGAACCCCCCTTCGAATCTAATGATATACTCGAAAACACACTCGAATCTAGTACCAAAATCGAGTTTGTTCTTGCATTTCGACTGTGTTTTTGATATTTTCGAGTTTGTTCATCTTACAACTTAAAAACATACATTTCTAAGCCTCAAGTCACCGATATATCAAGTATGATGCCTAGTTTCGATCCTATTATACATATACTTTCATATTCTTGCAATATTTCAAGCAAAACAAGCTCCAATTCACACAAAACAACAGATTCGAATTCTAAGTTCTTCAATACCGAAATAAACAAACTTAAAAGGTCGATTCTTACCTCAATCCGTACGAAATCAGAAATCCAATTGCAGATTGTTGTAGTACTCCTCGAGATCTCTTCGTTGACGTATAAATGTCGATAATCGGCCTGTCGGTTTGTGAGATATCTTAGAGAGATGTAGAGAGAAAATTTCTAGAGAGAGAATGTAGAGAGAGAGTGAAACTATAGAAAATGAGAGGTTTTGGCCATTTTATTCCCATTTTCACCATTTTGCACATTTCACCACTCGACTTAACCGGTTCCATAAAATACTGATTTATTCTTAAAATTATCATTAATAACTTTTAAATTCATAATACTCCATAACAATGATTCCGAGTTCAAATTTTCTTAAAATAGCAACAAACTTTCTTAATATCCCAAATACATAATAATTGCTCAAATTTCAACTTAATTATATATTTTCCACTTAATTAACCCAATTACAATAAAATAAATCCGAGGATGTTGCAGCATGGGCTCCACCACGCTCAAGTTCGTCCTCGAAGTTACTCGGATTCAAACAGTTGTGGATATTTTTTTAACATTTCCGCCTTTGTCTCCCACGTGTGATTTGCTCCTTTATGATGCTTCCAACGTACAAGCACCATTTCAATCTCTTTGCTCCTTAGCTTTTTCATCTTGGTATCCAATACGCATTCCGGCTCCTTAACATACCGGAGCCTTTCATCAATCTGCAATTCAGTATGGTCGGCCCAATATTCGTTACCAGTCGTAAATGACTTTCGGAGACTTCCAACATGAAATACTGGATGTATGCCTGACATCTCTTCAGGCAACTCCAGGCGATACGATTGATTTCCAACTTTTTCTACTATCTTAAAGGGACCAACAAATCTCGGAGCCAACTTGCCCCTCTTCACAAAACGAGTAACACCCCTCATGGGTGATACTTTCAAGTAAACCCAGTCATTCACTTCAAAGTTGATAGGTTTGTGCCTTCTGTCATAATAACTCTTCTGACGATCCTGGGCCGCTTTCATGTTCTGCCTAATCAACTGTATCTTCTCGTTTGTTTCTTGAAGCAAAGCCGGCCCAGCAATCGGTGTTTCTCCAGTTTCTCTCCAACACGTAGGAGTCCTACATCTCCTCCCATACAAAGCCTCAAACGATGCTTTCTTGATCGTCGCATGATAGCTATTATTGTACGAAAACTCTATCAGTGGCAAATGTTCATCCCAGTTGCCACCGAGATCTAACACACACGATCTCATCATGTCTTCCAAAGTAAGGATTGTTCGTTCACTTTGGCCATCAGTTTGCGGACGATAGGCTGTACTCATTGCTATTCTCGTCCCTAACCCTTCTTGTAGTGCCGACCAGAAGTTTGAAGTAAATCGGCTATCTCGATCCGACACTATGGACTTAGGCACTCCATGCCTAGAAACTATCTCGTCCATATAAATCTGAGCTAACTTTTCCAGTGAATAACTTTCTCTAATCGGAATAAAATGTGCGGACTTAGTTAACCGATCCACTATTACCCAAACTGCATTGTGTTGACGCCTAGTCTTCGGCAGCTTTGTAACAAAATCCATAGTAATGTGCTCCCACTTCCATTCCGGAATGGGAAGCGGTTGCATACTGCCGTATGGTTGCTGATGTTCGGCTTTCACCAGCCGACAAGTTCTACATTGTTCAACATACTGGCCGATATCCTTCTTCAATCCCGGCCACCAAAAATCTGCCTTTAAGTCATTGTACATCTTTGTGCTCCCGGGATGTACAGAAAATTTTGATTGATGCGCTTCTTCGACGATCACATTCCTCATACCACCATATTTCGGCACCCAAATTCTTCCGTACACACCTTTTAAACCAGACTCGCTCGTTTCCATATTCTTTAGTTGTATCCTAACATCCTCAGCACCAATATTCTCATCTTTCAAGGCTTCTTCCAAAGCGGCCTTGACATCATCTATAATAGTAGACGTTAACATAGTAGATGTCATCATATAGCAGCAATCCTTAGCATAAGCTTTCCGGCTCAAGGCATCGGCTACTACATTAGCCTTTCCGGGATGGTACAATATCTCACAATCGTAGTCTTTAATAAGCTCCATAGACCTACGTTGTCTCATATTAAGTTCCTTCTGATTAAAGATATACTTCAAGCTCTTATGGTCCGTGTAAAGTTGACACTTAGTACCGTACAGGTAGTGCCTCCATAACTTCAAAGCAAATGTTACCGCAGTCAACTCGAGGTCATGAGTCGAATAATTCTTCTCATGATGCTTCAATTGTCTTGAAGCATACGCTATAACATTCCCACGCTGCATCAATACAGCGCCTAACCCTAACCTCGAAGCATCAGTATACACCACAAAGTCATCATTGCCTTCAGGTAAGGCATGTATCGGCGCCTCGCTTAACGCTTTCTTCAGAACCTCAAATGCTTCTTGCTGTATGGTTTCCCAAACAAATGGTGCATTCTTCTTTGTTAATGCAGTCAGAGGAACTGCAATCTTCGAAAAATCCTTTATAAACCTCCTATAATATCCTGCCAACCCCAGAAAACTTCTAACTTCAGTAGCAGAACACTGCGGTTCCCAGTTCTTTATCGCTTCAACTTTGGCTGGATCCACAGAAATCCCAGCCCCCGAAATCACATGCCCTAGAAATTGTATCTGTTGCAGCCAAAACTCGCACTTCGAAAATTTGGCGTACAACTTTTCTTTCCTCAACAACTCTAACAGCTCCCTGAGATGTTCAGCATGCTCAGTCTCAGACTTAGAGTACACCAGAATGTCATCAATAAATACTATTACCGACTTGTCTAACATCGGTCGGCATACTCTATTCATAAGATCCATAAAGACAGCCGGGGCATTGGTTAACCCGAAAGGCATAACCAAGAACTCATAATGCCCATAACGCGTTCTAAATGCTGTCTTAGGCACATCCTCTTCTCGAACTTTCAGCTGATGGTACCCCGACCTCAAATCAATCTTAGAAAACACGCTCGCCCCATGTAACTGGTCAAACAAGTCGTCTATCCTTTGCAGTGGATACTTGTTCTTAATCGTCAACTTATTCAGCTCCCGGTAATCTATGCACATTCGCATTGTGTCGTCCTTCTTTTTAACAAACAATACCGGAGCTCCCCACGGCGATGAACTCGGCCGAATGAAGCCCTTGTCCAACAACTCCTGGAGTTGTGTCATCATCTCTTTCATCTCGGTTGGGGCAAGGCGATATGGAGAGCGAGCTACCGGTGCAGCTCCGGGGATCAGATCAATTCGAAACTCAACTTGTCTCTCATGCGGCACGCCAGACAAGTCTTCCGGAAACACATCCGGGAATTGTGAAACAACCGGCACATCGGCCAAAGTTCTCTTCTCAGCCTTAGCATCAATCGCGTATGCTAAGTAAGCATTACACCCCTTTGCAACAAGCTTTCGTGCTTTTGCAATGGTCAACAAACACAAATCCCCACTTCTCCTATCCCCGTAAATACAAATCTCACGCCCCTCCGGAGTGGTTATCTTTATCATTCGGTTCTTACATACTATATGGGCTTCATTCTCGATCAACCAGTCCATCCCGACTATCACATCAAACTCACTGAACTCAATAGGGATCAGGTCCAAATTGAAGACTACATCTTCAATTACTAATGTGCAATTACGGTATACGTGATCTACCTTGACTAGAGTGTTGCTAGCAGTTTCTATGTCAAGAACAGCAGATAATCTAGATAGTGGCATGGCAAGTCTTTGTGCAAACATAGTAGAAACAAACGAACGATTTGCACCCGAATCAAATAAAACTCGTGCTGGCATAGAATTAACTATGAACGTACCCGTAACGACCTCCGGATTTTCCCTTGCCTCCTCTGCGGTTATCTGAAAAGCACGAGCCGGTGCCCTCTGTGACTGACCCCGGCGGTTAACTGAACTACAACTCGAACCTCCAGACGATCGTGTTGATGATGGGGCAGCAGCTGCTGGAGCATTCTTTCTACAGTTCCTACTATAATGTCCCCACACCCCACACTTATAGCAAGCATCACCCTTCCTTGGGCAATCATTCTGAAAATGACCCAGTTCCCCACAGCAAAAGCAAGCGCGTCCGTTAGTGCATTTGCCAAACTGCTCCAGATGACACTTATTGCAGTACTGCGGCTCGGTGTTGATGGAATAAGCACGAGCACGACCACGATCAGAAGAACCAGATTGTCGGTGATATGATTGTGGAGGCGAGTACTGTGAAGACCGGGAAGAACCAGAATATCCTCCCTCACGCTGGCGCTTCGGCGGTGACGGTTGTGTTGGGTTGGTGGAAGCAGCAGCAGACCCAGTCGAGTAGCCCGACATAATCAAAATTTGCTCTACATTTCTGGCAGCCTCAAGTAAACCAGCAAATGTAGGGTAACGAACGTTGCTCATAACCCTTCTTATCTCAATATCCAGACCAGCCTCAAACCTGGTCACCTTCCTTTCTTCAGTATCAACTTGATGAGGCGCAAACAGACTCAGCCTCGTGAATTCCACAGCATATTGGGACACCGTCTTAGTCCCCTGCACCAGCGCCATAAACTTCGCTTCCAACCTTCGGCGCTCATCAACTGGACAGTATTGCTGAATGAATAGGTCCTTGAACTCAGCCCAAGTCATAACAGAAACCTTCTCCAGTGTCAAAGCATTCACCATAGCATTCCACCACATAATCGCATCATTGGTGAACATTGCGGTAGCATACCGAACCATGTCCTTCTCAGCACAGTCGCTGATTCGGAATGTTCGTTCAGTTGCTGTTATCCATTCAAGTGCGGCAACAGCATCTCCTAGTCCATTAAACTCCACGGCCCCATTTCCTTTGAAGTCCTTGAAACGACAACCTTTGGGCTTGTTAGACGACCCAGTGTTGTCATCTCGTTCCTCATTGTTACCCCCTTCTATCTCCTTGTTCTTTCTCTTATCCTCTCTTCTCTTAGCATCGGCCTCATCTCGAGCCCGAAACTGATCGTGTATCATCTTCATCTGCTCAGCCATCATGGCTAGCATCATCTCTCTGGCTTCTTCGGGTGTCATTCCTCCTCCAGACATGTTCTAAAATAATAAACACATAACTTGTTTAGTAACATGTCATCAGTTTAAAGACACCACTCATTTATCCCGTATGATAGTCAATCACTTATAATTACTAGATCATAACCTATCTTATTTCAGATCATTACTTAAACCACTACATATCATTACCTAATATTTGAGATCAAGACCTCACGGACACTTGAATCTCAAACTACTGCTCTGATACCATCTCGTGTGACACCCTTGCCATAACAACCACCAATTACAAAACACCCAGGATTAATCACCAACATAACATTACATAAATGATCTGATAACCTAATTTAAGTGCGGAAGCATTAAAACATATAATTAAAGTAGTGCAACAGTGACAAACACCCTACTGTGCTACAAGGTACCCAATTCTAAGTCTACAGACTCAAAAGTTTATTACAATCATCCCAACATATTATAACATTTGTCCCACAACATAATTACCGACTAAATAGCAGATATCTTCCAAATCTTCCCACACGACCTAACTAGAAGGTCCCGCTGTAGATTTTCCTTTACCTGTAAGATAAAAATAAACAATTGGGGAATAAGCGGATGCTTAGTGAATACAAAGATTACGCATTTTATAAATTTTTATGAAGCCCAAGGGTAACACAGATGACCAACATCGGATACCCTCTTCGTACACAAAGTACGGACCAGAGTCGCAGCCCCTTCGAGCCCAAAGCTCGGCATTTAACCATACCATCTGAGACAAACGTACGATCGGGGATGACATACTGCCTACCGGGCCTAGGAGGGATCAACTCCAGGTCATATAGCGCAGTAACATCAGAGTAATCGATGCGACCCACCGGTCCATCACTAGATGCACCACAATCGAACGGACATGCAACAAGTAAGAATGTGCATCTAAATCTATGCAAGTTAGTAGAATTCCAACCAAACAAATGAAACAACAGGTCTCAGCAGACAAAGCTTAACATAAAACAGATATAAACATGCGAAATCAACTGTACTCACAGTGGGTGCGTAATTAAACTTTAAACGATATTATTTCTCCTCGGGCTTTCAACCAGATCCACCAAGTACCCCACTGTGGGTTAAACAACACCACAAGGGACCTGTTATATTAATTACAACAATACCACGAGTCAAAAACCGTTTAAATTCATAAGACCAAGTTTTGTAAGTTTTGCAATATTTTCCCCCATCTTGGGTCTATGTCCAAATTCATAACACAATTAAGTTTGAACCCATCTCAAGTTATATCTTGTCCTTTGTATAACTCTTGTCATTTTATGTGTTGTTTATAAGTTTCATTCAAAATACTCGAGTTTAGAGAGTAGATTTCTCAATTTTAGGCATTAAACTCGAATTTAATGGGTTAGATTCGAACCCACCTTCGAATCTATTGACTAAACTCGAATTTATGCATAAACTCGAACCCATATTCGAGTTTGGGGGTAGATTCGAACCCCCCCCCCTTCGAATCTAATGATATACTCGAAAACACACTCGAATCTAGTACCAAAATCGAGTTTGTTCTTGCATTTCGACTGTGTTCTTGATATTTTCGAGTTTGTTCATCTTACAACTTAAAAACATACATTTCTAAGCCTCAAGTCACCGATATATCAAGTATGATGCCTAGTTTCGATCCTATTATACATATACTTTCATATTCTTGCAATATTTCAAGCAAAACAAGCTCCAATTCACACAAAACAACAGATTCGAATTCTAAGTTCTTCAACACCGAAATAAACAAACTTAAAAGGTCGATTCTTACCTCAATCCGTACGAAATCAGAAATCCAATTGTAGATTGTTGTAGTACTCCTCGAGATCTCTTCGTTGACGTATAAATCTCGATAATCGGCCGGTCGGTTTGTGAGATATCTTAGAGAGATGTAGAGAGAAAATTTCTAGAGAGAGAATGTAGAGAGAGAGTGAAACTATAGAAAATGAGAGGTTTTGGCCATTTTATTCCCATTTCCACCATTTTGCACATTTCACCCCTCGACTTAACCGGTTCCATAAAATACTGATTTATTCTTAAAATTATCATTAATAACTTTTAAATTCATAATACTCCATAACAATGATTCCGAGTTCAAATTTTCTTAAAATAGCAACAAACTTTCTAAATATCCCAAATACATAATAATTGCTCAAATTTCAACTTAATTATATATTTTCTACTTAATTAACCCAATTACAATAAAATAAATCCGAGGATGTTACACGCGGAAGCGTAACCATAATCGTAACGAACGACCACTATATGGACGTTTTCAGAAAATACATCGATTTAACTTTAAAATAAGGAATGTTTTACAAACCGACATGAAATGTAAATAGTTCGCAAAAATACAGAGATTTGAATACATAATTAAAAGGTTTATAACAATGCAAATAAATCTTTGTTGGTTGATGAAAATATTGCGACTCCAAAATATTCGGAAGCCTCAGGTTGCTACTGATGAATGCGCTCGTCTTAATTACCTGAAAATACATGCTAAAATACGTCAACAAATTGTTGGTGAGTTCATAGGTTTACGCGAAAAGACCAATTGTATGGACATTAACAGATGAGTTGAATTTATAAAGCATAAATTCTATGTATGTATTACATAAGCCATCATGCAACCGAAGCTTGACTAAATGAGTTTGCCCTGTGTAGTATCCCCGACTGTAATACCGCGAGTTAAATATATATGCATTCCGTTGTTAGCCAGTAAGACTAACCTGAATGGGGGACATGACTCTCAATAGATCTATCCACAATATATTCGTCTTACATATTGTTGGGTACAAATTATATAGAGTTAAAAACAATTAATTTGTAAAAGTTCAGGGTTCATTATGTAAATACTCAATAGTTGTAATTGAGTATAAATATACATGAGTGTGTACTAATTGGAGTATGTGTGAAAATAGAAAAGCTTGCAAATGATACGGATTAGAAGTTTGTTGTGCAAGTAAAGAAAAGAAACTTCAATGTAATATCTCTCTCATCTATTAAAGCATTCGATATTTTGTGATTATGTTAATTGTTCATATGAATGTGTTTATATTAATATGAATCGCAAGAAGTAGGTTTCACAATTGGTATCAGAGCCAAATATGGCAGAGATTTGAGTGAATTTTGATTCTGATTTTGAAAAATTTCGAACACTGTTTGATTCCATTTTTTTCGAAAATTAGAAAATCAGTTATGGTTTTTGATTTTGTGGATGAAATGTTCTGAAAATTGAATCGAAGGTGAAGGATTTAAAGTCGAATCCATTGTGATAAGCATCAGTTTTAATTCCAAACACACAAGATTTAATTTGGATTTTACGGACTTTTTGAAAAAGTGTGTGTTCTTGAGGTATTTTGATCGATTTTTGGTTTTAATCGAAAATTACCCAAAGTTGTTTCACAAAAGTTGTTTTTGTGTGAAAAACGCACACTCGATCATAATTTGAGGTCATTTGGTGAATTTTTGTTGAAAAATTTTGAACTTGATTTTTGTTAGTTTCTGATCAAACTCGGGAAACACTGAATTCATAGTGTTAATCGAGTTGTACAAAGAAGTGATCGAGTTTGTTTAGCTTTAACCGAGTTTTATAAAGAAAGAATCGAGTTTGCTACTTAGTTGATCGAGTTTTATCAAACTTTGACTGAGTCTGATCAAGCTTTGACCGAGTTTTATCAAACTTTGACCGAGTTTGATCAAGTTATACCCGAGTTTGATAATAGTGTCAACCGAGTTTGACATAGAGTCATTCGAGTTTCATACTTGTTTTATTCAAGTTTCGTCTTTCTTTAATCGAGTTTCAAGCTTTGTCAACCGAGTTTTATTGTTAATCGTTCGAGTTTAACCCTTAACCATTCGAGTTTGTTTCTCCTTTGACCGAGTTTTATGCTTTATATTTCGAGTTTGGTTTCTTTATTATTCGAGTTTGACTATTTGATCTTTGCTGCTTAAATTGACCATAACTTTTGACTGGAACATCGTTAGAGGGCCTACCATACGTCAAATCGAAGCTTAAACCGGTTCGGTAAATTTTCAAGGCCCAATTCCACTCCAGAAAAAAGTTACGGGCATTTTTCTGCTGAAAATCTAAAATTTCAACGTCAAAAAGTCAAATCAGAGCTGATTTTTAACAAATTAATCATTCAAGATTCATTTTTCTTCAATCAAGATTCATTTAGATTTTCATAAGTCCATAAAAGATCTTGGAAGTTCATTTTTCTGCAATTCATAATGGAATATGAAAAATTTTCAAAGTCGGAGCTGATTGAAAAATTTACTGAATCTGAAAAGATTCGTAAGAACAATTACGACATTCTTGTTCAGTTAAATATTGATAAAGTTATTGCTTTACGTGATGTATCAATACTGAAAGAAGAAATTCAGAGCTTAAAAGTCAAATAAAATTTTGAGAGTACAGCTCTTAAATTGAAAATATCTGAATTATGAAAAGAACTTGACGATTCGAAACGAGCAAATTTTCAGAATGCAACTCAACTGAAATTTCTTTTGCCTGAAAGATCTGATCTTTACAAGAAAGTTATAGATCTTGAAGAATTACTTTCCTAGACAAATCATACTGATCAAAGTTGTGTTTTAAACAAACCTGAATAATTTTTTTGCTCTTGAAATCGAGTTGTCTTTAACTAAGGATTCACTTGAGAATGAAAGACATGAGTTCTTACTAAAAGAACAAGATTTTAAAGCTAAATCTAAATTGTTTGAAGATGAAAGAAAGATGTTTTTAATCAAAGAACAATCTTTTAAAATTGATTTCCAATCATTTGATGATGACAGAAATTCTTATTTGGTCATTATCAAAGGATTAGAACATCAGATATTTCATCTTACCAAACCAATTAATGATTCTCCTTCTTCAAAAGAATCAGAGGGTAAAAATCCTTCAGTTTGTTCAAAATCTAAAGTTGATCAATCTGATTTATCTACAGAAAATGAAAAGAATCCAATTGAATTTTCTAAATTTGATTCTTCTTCAGATCTTAAACTCAAGTATCTCTTAAAGATACACAGTGTCAAAGATAAAGTTATTGAACAACTTCCGGTAAAGATTTACACCGGTAAATCTTCGAAGTCTAATTTTCTTAAAGTTTCTGGAAATACTGGTCATTCTTCACATATAACAATTTCGCAGAATAACACCAAGTATTACCAGAATCAGGCTAGAACCGGACAGTTATTCAAAGAGAAGAGTTTGAAAAAGTCTGAACATTTAAATTCAAGTTTCTTTAGAAATTCAAATATTCAATTTTCTCATACTCAAAGAAATTTGTTTTCTGCTTTTGAGAGAGAAGCTAATAGTTATAACTTGCAATGGGTACCTAAATACAAGTACAAGTGGGTACCTAAACCCAAGTACAAGTGGGTACCAAAACCCGTTTTGAAATGGGTACCCAAAAGTGCTAACAAGTCTGGATCCAAATCAGTTTGGATACCAAAGACATCTTGATTGTGCAGGTTTAAAGAGGCTTTCAAATCACTTCAGACTGAAACCCCGTTCTTTCAGTTCAAAATGGTTTTTAGTTCATCTATACTAAAACCCGTTCTTCAGTTCAATCATATGGTTTTTAGTCATATCAGACTAGAACCCGGACTTCATCTCAAGAGGCTTCTACTCACATGAAAGTAGAACCTGATCTTCACTGAAATTGGATTTTGTCCTTTTCAGTACAGAACCCAAGCTAAAGGCTTTCAGTTCTTTCAGACTGAAACCCGAGCTTCCGCGACAAATGGCTTCTAATCACTTCAGATTAGAACCCGAGTCTGAAAGACAAATCTTTCTGGAATTCCTGCCCTGAATTCAACTCCAATGTTGCATTGAATAAGATGGAGTTTTATTTTTGTAATTTTTTGCTCCTAATTAATTCTCTTTGAGTTGACTAACTTAGTGTGCTTATTTCCAGGGGGAGTTTCAGACGAACTTTGATGAAGACATTTTTTCAAAAACTGTGTGAAATTTTCACGAACAAATCTTATGCACACATAAAAACATTTTTGAGCTGAAAAGCAAAATATTTCTATAATCTTCTGATTCTCTGAATCTCTCATTGAGATTAATTGATCTAATCTATGTTCATAATCTCATTTCTTCTGAGATTCTCTTTGTTACAATGCTTCCAATTTATACTGGATTCTCCCGTTATCTCCCAAGTGCTAATTCTTTCAAGAAAATCTGGTTCTTTTCATATCATATAATAGATTTTCTATTTCATTCTGATATCTCCCATATTATCTGAATATAATCTCTCTGATATCCCTTGAGCTTCAAAGCTGAAAATCTTTCTGTTGACTCCGATTTTGCACCTAATTTATGTGATAGGCATAAATATCGCTTCTATGGTCTAACCAGAACCGGAAGACCTACCCAAGAAGCAAACCAACTGTAGTTTGTGTGGGAGAGGGTTGTTTAGGTCTATTAGTTGAGAAGTGTTAGTTATCACGAGATACTGATAGGGTCGAGCAGAGGTAAAATGTAAATGAGAGGGATATATTGAGGGAGCTTAGTTGAAAAATGCTGAAAGCTGAGAGTTGAGAAAGGATTTGAAGAAAATAAAATCCTACCTACACTGTGTCGGTTGGGTAATCCACATAATCTATCAAGCCCTAGGTGACTTGATATTGAAAAAGATGTCATGGACCCAGTGACACATGCACTTAACCCCACCAACTACTCAATTATCTCTCAAAAGATTTCTGTTTCAATAATCACGAAGATATAACACATTTCTATCGATATATCATTTGGATATTATTGATATTGGAACAAGGAAGACATTTGCTTCGGTCTCCAATTTCATTTGATGCACATTGTGTCTAGAGCTTATAATATACACTTTTAGGACACATCGAGTCTGACAGTCTGCGTGACTATAAACAGCTAGTCCACAGTGACTAAGCCGGAACAAATAAGAGTGGTTCTTTAATGATAAAGGATTTCACAATGACTAATTGGAAATCCTAACAGTGTTAACATCACGCCAGCGCTGAGAGTAGCTCACATAGATTATGTCTATTGTGCAAACAAGAATCCTATGTGGACCTGGACTCGTTATTTCACAAAACGAATGTGTTTCATTTTCCCCAAAGTTGAAAAGCTTTGTTTTTGTTCTGAAAAGATATAGTACCAATTCGAGGGGGAGTGAAATTTTGAGGGGGAGTGAGATAGATTTGTTTTGTATAGGGGGAGAGGATATCAGTTTGAGGGGGAGAAATTCAATTTGTAATATTTTGAAATTATAATTGTTGTTGTATTTCATTTACTGTAAACTTCAATGAATCAATGTCTGAAGATTTTGCATGATGTTCATATTTCTTATGATCATCATGAGAGGGAGAAAAGCTAGAGTTCAGAGACAACGATTGAGTAGATTGATGTCAACTGAAGACAACTGGGATAACATATCAAGACAATTGATAAACGGAGAGATAGAGGAAATCTATTCAAGGGGGAGTGTGCTTACAAGAAAAGAGAAGATTAGAAAAGAAGAGATGTGAGATCAGAGAGAAACAATAAAGAAGAAATTTTATCTAAAGATTCAGAGATTGAAGAGAAGAGAGACATAGATTTGAAGTCTCAGAAAAGATCAAAGGAAAGAAGAAGATTCAAGAAAAGAATCAAGAAAAAGTACCTGAACAATTATTAATTGAAAATTGTTTTCATCTCTAAGGGGGAGATTGTTGGGTACAAATTATATATAGTTGAAAAAAATTAATTTGTAAAAGTTCAGGGTTCATTATGTAAATACTCAATAGTTGTAATTGAGTATAAATATACATGAGTGTGTACTAATTGGAGTATGTGTGAAAATAGAAAAGCTTGCATATGATACGGATTAGAAGTTTGTTGTGCAAGTAAAGAAAAGAAACTCCAATGTAATATCTCTCTCATCTATTAAAGCATTCGATATTCTGTGATTATATTAATTGTTCATATGAATGTGTTTATATTAATATGAATTGCAAGAAATATGAATTTACACAAATAAATGTAACTAACGGTTCATGATATGAGAGCTGATCGATCCACACAAACACATGTGTAATACATATAAGAAATAAGCAGTTGTGATGTCCATATGAAAATAGTGCATGTATTTCCACCCCAATAGATAGTGAAAATAGGGGCTATGAAGACTCACCGTAAGTTGATGGTAAAATCGAGCGTAAAAACGAAGGTTTGCGTAATTGATGAGTGACGACACCGGACGCGTTTAACCGAGTCCTAAATGATATGAGGGACTTAATAACTCCCATATATATGATAATATGTATGGATAAAGGTTTTTATGTTTTAAATCACCCAACTTTAAAAGTTTATAAATAAAACCCACTTAAAACATCAAGTTTATATATATATATATATATATATATATATATATATATATATATATATATATATATATATATATATATATATATATATATATATATATATTTTTCCATCTTTTTAAAGGTTTTTCGGCCTACTTTGAGGTTGTTTTCGACCAAGCTCCAAAACGATTTGGGCTTTGGTTTTCATAGTCATAAAACTACTATATGCAAAGAATTTTTTCAAGTTAAGAACGACCATTTTTCAAGGTGTTTAAGTTGGGGAAAAAGCTTGTTAAAACCCTATGTTGGCCATTTTTGAGCTGTCAAACTTTTGGGTTCCCAAATAATATTTGAGGGTTCAAAACTCCATATTAAATTATGAAAACCTCCAGATTTTTACTTAAGACATAGATCTAACTTTTGAAACAATAATCAACTCATTTCGTTAAGTTATTAATTAGTTATGATTTTTCAAAGTCGACGTAATATTTCTGCCGAAAATCCGGATTTTTCAAAGTCGACGTAATAGTTTTTATGAAACTTGTTGTTGTTGGTGATTATATATATTATGCAAGACTTATATAAACATAAATATAAGTGATTATAAGTTAGTATTTACTTACTTTGGGGCACTAGGAGTATGAAAATGAGAAGAAGTTGAAACTCTTGAAGAATGCACCAAGAACACTTGCAAAAATGAAGAACACTTGAAAGGAGATGTTGTGCGCAAAGTGTGTGTGTGTGGCCGGATCAAGAGAGGAGAGAAAGATAGATTTCTTTTTCTTTTCAAGGTGTGAATAAAATGAAAAGAGGACTCTCTATTAATAGAGGATTGAAAGATCTTCAAATGATGGTGAAGTTGGAGGTTGAGTGTGTATCTTGATGAAGTGAAAGAGTGAAGATGAATGATGGTGATTGTGTAATGGTGTTGTGAATGTAAAATAGAAGTCAAACTCTATGATAGTACCCCCCCCCCCTCAGGGGGCCGGCCACATCAATGTATTATTGATGTATTTTACTTTTTTTGTATAAATGTATTTAGAATGTATTCTTGTATTTCCCTTTTTATGTAAATTCATAAACACTTTTGAATGCATTTGTTTAATTAATTGTTTTAATCTTGCATAATTAATGTTAAGTAAGTGTATTAATGCATGATTAGTGTCACTAATCTTAATTTAATTATGTACTTAGTTGAATTAATCCATCATATCACAAATCGATCGGATTAATTAATTTGCCGATTCATCGCACGAATGAAATTTTTTCTAATTGAATTGAATTTCCTTATGAAGTTTGTTAATCACCTTGATTAATTGCTAATGACCACTATTTAGGTTATAATTTGCTAATAAATACTAATTAGGTCATAGTTGCTAACCTGGTTTTGTGACGGATGTTACAAACTCCCTCTCCAAGGTATGTGTGTGCATAAAAGTTTCAAAGAAAGGAAAAGAAGAAGAAATGAGAAAAAAGGTTGGGGGAGGGGGCAGCCGATGGGTTTTTTAACATGCCCTCAAGTGGCCAAATAATTCAACTACCACCC
The DNA here is from genome assembly GCA_020465985.1 of Centrapalus pauciflorus. Lineage (NCBI taxonomy): Eukaryota > Viridiplantae > Streptophyta > Magnoliopsida > Asterales > Asteraceae > Centrapalus > Centrapalus pauciflorus. Next base: position 66,708 of record JAANYP010001970.1, on the reverse strand, counting down.
TTTATGTTTCCTTTACCATCACAATTCAACCATTAGCATTTTTTGTATGCTTTGAACACTTGTACCTAGGCTTTAGGAAATTGTACAATAGTGTATGCATTCTATTTTACAAGATTTAAAACATATTGTACAATTGAACAAAGCTTGTGGCTCATATTTCTCTTAATATTTTTAATTAAACATTAACTATAATTCATTTGGGAATTTAATTGGTTATAAGTAATATTTTAAATTTGATGATATTATAACAAGGTAGGAGTTAACCGGACTATATATATATATATATATATATATATATATATATATATATATATATATATATATATATATATATATATATATATATATATATATATATATATATATATATATATGTTCAAGTGCGTACCACCTCTAATGCAGCGCACCAGAAGGTACCACCCTTAAAAGTAATTTTTTTGAAATTTTTTTTCATTAATAATGAACATTACACAGATCATATGTGAATTTCACGCAAATCCGAACACTCTAAGTGCATGAAAACAGGCATCACATAAATGCACGTTCACATGTCTTTAAAATTATGTAAGTGTGTGTTCACATTATTTTTTAGCAGCTACGAGATGTGAATGTATGGGAAATTTACATATTATCTTTAAAAAGTTTTTTTAAAGGTGGTACCTTCTTGTGCGCTGCATAATGGATGGTACTCTCTCGAACCATATTCTATATCTATATATATATATATATATATATATATATATATATATATATATATATATATATATATATATATATATATATATATATATATATATATATATATATATATATAAGTCCAGTTTACCTATTTATAGGTTTGTAATTTAACAATAACATATATTCTCTTAAATAATAGAAATTTCAATCTTTACATAAACAAATCACTCAATTCATTAGTTGAGTGTATAATTAATATTTTAATTATTATATCAATTTTGAGGATATTACAACATCTCCCCCCTTGAAAAGGATTCCGCCCACGGAATCAAATCCAAAATTTTTTTTCAAGAGGCTTTTAGTAAATATTTAGTATGCATGCTATGTGTAATTTTAAGTAAGTTACGTCTAGTTAGTACCATCGGATCACCCGACTCAGACATATAGATAGCAATATTGCTATATAAGTATCAGGTTAAATAACCCATTAATAGCATATTAGTGACATACTCACTATCGCTATTTCGATAACGATCTGTTATATCAAATTTGTTTGAAGATTAACTTCTTACATACTTATTCCTTATGCATGAAATTTTCAAATCCATAGGACTATTCAATTCAGTTCATTTCAGGATTCCTATTAATATTAAGGATATATTCCCTCGTTAACTATAATATCCCTTTATTCTTGAATAAATTTTCAGTGACCTTCATAATGAGTCATACTTTATATGTTCTTTTTCATTTAACCTCTTATCATCATAGGTTCATCATATGGTTAAGTATATAGTAGTTTTTAGTTTCTAATGTAATCAACTATTTGTTTAATTTAAATAAATAGGTTCAACTTATTATTAACGACAATATTATCGTTATTTAGTTACTATTTAATTATCAGTTTTGATTCCGAGGCATCATGTTTCATTCCTAACCACCAGTACGTGGCTTAATATCACGATACCTTTTAGTACTTTTCAGATGATAATTATACTTGATATTACAAGTTTCTTTCAGTAGCATATCACGG
>JAANYP010001970.1:0-62500 GCA_020465985.1 Centrapalus pauciflorus | reverse complement strand
ATAATAATAATAATAATAATAATAATAATAATAATAATAATAATCTGGATATCCAGTAAGGCCAATAATAAATGAGCATAGCTCACAATTGTGTAATCAAGTGTAATCATGTGAAGCATGAAATAAACGATCTTCAAGCATAGCATGAAGGTTAATATATGTAATGAAAGGTATCAAAAGATGTATACTGGCCATAGGCCATGATCAAGTAATGAACCGCTAATAGGGCAGTATAATAAAACCAGTGCAATACATCATATAAGAGGATGATGCCAATTAGATATGCACAATGTCATAAATAAAATAAACATGTAATTATGTATGCAACAAACACATCAATGCTAGAACTCACATTACAATAGGCTATAATAGTCTTTAAGGCTCAAAACGGCCAATAAGTCACTTAACACCCCGAACCGATAACCGGCACTCCTTCCAGCTCCAAACCTATCAAATAATGATATTCAAAGTATTCATAAGCTTATAGTAGTATATCATAAGGTTTGGAAATTATTTGGAGCATTTAAGTGTTTTCGGTTTAAATTTCCGAATTTACCAACACCGATACGCCTCTTATGAAGTTCTATAAACTAATAGATGATCTTTGGTGTTATATGAATGTATAATTATCATATAATGTATTGAAGTTATTTCATACAAACATGACTTTTCATTCGGCGTTCGTAGACGAAGAAATCAAAATGAAACGACGAAAATTGTCTAACTCGCACTAGTTTAGTATTTTGGGCATAACTTTTTCGTACGAACTCAGATTTAGGTGATTCAAGAACCCAGACGAAGAGGACACATAGGGCTACAACTTTCATCTTTTGAAAATCTGCCCAGATCTGAGAATGAAGACGCTATTCCCATGTTTTGTTCATGATCGAATCTAAAAGTACACAACCACCATTTCTAGCATTTTATCCATTTGAATCCTATTTGTTATGCATATTTAAACCGCTTATGGCATACATAAACGTATTTTCCTCACCAACTCTAAAATTAAATCTTGGATTAAAAGGATACATTATTAATTACGATAACCTCATGAGTTACAACCCATCAAAGATCACAAGACATAGTAGCTACTTTTGACAAGTATAAACATATATAAACATATTTTTTGCACACACACACACACACACACACACACACACACACACACACATATATATATATATATATATATATATATATGTATATATATATAAAACATGAAATCCACTCCCTTCATAATTCAATCTTTTTGCTCCAAACTCGTTTTTAACACATCAAAACTTCATTTTATGATATATTTGATGTATATAAACGTTCTTTAATCATTTACACAACAAGACCCCATCAATTCATCGCTTGATTTCCTTGAATTTATATGAATGAAATCAAGGCAACTTTTAGGAGTTCCTTTGGTTGCTTTTGTTTACACTTTTATAAACCATAGGAGACTCACCTTTTGGCATAGGGTTACTATCATAAACATATGTATACCTTTTTAACATCATCAACACAAGCATTTCATCACTTTAACGGGTGATTTCTTTGAGTTATCTCAAGTAAAATTCCAACTCAACTTCCTGAATTTTACTAACTCTTTTGTGCTATAATTTCAGAAATCAATTGTGTGTATTATTTACAAGTTATTAACTTCATGAAAACAATTCTTTCTAAATTCTCATACTATATAGATAGATACACACACACACACACACTCAATTACTTACAAAGGGAATTACCTTGATTGTTGTTATGGAATTTTGGTTGCTTTAACTCTGCCACGCTCTTAGCCACCAAGTAGAAAAATCCAGCCCTAACTCCCTCTCCAAGGTATTTGTGTGCAGAAAAGTTTCAAAGAAAGGAAAAGAAGAAAAAACGAGAAAACGGGGGGGGGGGGGGGGGGGGGAGCCGATGGGTTTTATAACATGCTTTCAAGTGGCCAAATAATTCAACTACCACCCTTTATGTTTCCTTTACCATCACACTCAACCATTTGCATTTTTAATATGCTTTTGAACACTTGTACATAGGCTTTAGGAAATTGTACAATAGTGTATGCATTCTATTTTCAAGATTTAAAACATATTGTACAAGTGAACAAAGGTTGTGGCTCATATTTCTCTTAATATTTATAATTAAACATTAACTATAATTCATTTGGGAATTTAATTGGTTATAAGTAATATTTTAAATTTGATGATATTATAACAAGGTAGGAGTTAACCGGACTCATATATATATATATATATATATATATATATATATATATATATATATATATATATATATATATATATATATATATATATATATATATATATATATCTATGTTCAAGTGAGTAAAACCTGTAATGCATAAATATATTCTCTTAAATAATAAAAGTTTCAATCTTTACATAAATAAATCACTCAATTCATTAGTTGAGTGTATAATTAATATTTTAATTATTATATCAAATTTGAGGATGTTACTAGTTCTCTCCGAAGTGGAAGTTCAACAAGTTACTTCTCAGATCCTGCAGATCAAAGTTTGACAGAAGAACCTTTGACAGATAGACTAAGCCATCCATCGCACCAAAAGTTGCTGAAGAAGTCATGGATGTGGCTAGGTTAAAAGTGAAGAAGGTGAGTCAGAAACTGAAAGTGACTTAGATGATCTTGTAGCCATAGTGGCTAAAAAATTCAGGAAGGAGAGAACAGGTGGATTCAAAAGGAATACCTCATCATCATCATTAGAAATATATAAATAAGGTTGCTTCAGATGTGCTCTCAGGAGGCATTTCAACAAGGATTGCGAAGTTAAACTTTCCATTGCACCACAAAAGACAGAGGAGAACTGTTGTCAAAAGTACAAAGAACCAAAGTTGTTGTAGTACTGATTACTGAGACCAAGAAACTAACCTTCGTCGCTGAGACAAAAAATGGTTGGATATATTATGATAAGACCTTTGATGAAGAAGAAGAAGTTGTCAACTTTTGCATGATGGCCAAGACTGAACAAGATCATCTAAATAGAGATCTTGTGGTTGGATCACAATGCAACCATGCGGAAGGTACATTGCTACGTCTCTTCTTCTAAGTCCGAGAAAATTAATATTTTTGAGTAACTTTCATGTGATCTTAACCTTTTTCTAAGAGAGGAAAGCTGAGTTCATGAAAATTTTTTGAAAATTACCAGGCTGGCATAACTCAGGGAACTCAAATGTTGGGAAAACTCTCTTAAACATTCACAGGTTTACTCAAACTAATCGTTATTAAACAATCTTGGAAATACACAAATTACAATCTTTGACATTGATTTCTATATATACTAATCTAAGAGGTGCGTGTGAACCGACACAATGGTTCGGACGTGCCTCTTCACGTACGGTTGCGATTTTTAGTAAAAGATGCAACTCTTCATGTTTACTAAATGCTATTCTAGATCCTTATACTTTATATACTTACATATTTGTCTCTAAACTATTTACATAATCAAGATTAATCTAACATTCTCCCCCTTAATCTTGAATGTTCTTCAGTAGGTCTTTGACATCAATCTTTTGGTGTTCTGTTTGTCTTCAACTCTTTCACCTTCTTGCTTGTGTAATCTCAATCTTGTTAGGTTCTCTATCTGTCTCTACATGTGTTTCTCAAATGCTGCATTTGTCTCTCAAATGTTGTCTCTCTATCTGTATTTGATTTTGCTAAATCAAATCTTGGTTTTTCTTAACCTGCTTTAAGAAAAACGATATACTCTCGATCAGTTCTTCTTTGTGTCTCTCTTTGGTCTAATCCCGACAAGTTTTTCTCTATCTATTTTGGTCTAATCCCGGCCATTTCTACTCTCTCCCTCCCCATCTCTCTCTCCCTCTATATTTCTTGTGTTATTGATCTAATCTTGATCAATAAGCATTAGTAATGTTGGTTCTAAGTCTTCTTCAACGAGGTTTGAGGCAACTTCTTTTCTATGATCTGGTTCTGAACAATCTACAACGTAGTGTCCAAATTTGTGACAATTGTAACATTCTATCTCTCTAATATCTCTTCTTCGGTGGTAGCTTTGATCTCCAGGGTTTCTCCCTCTTTTATCATGACTCTCTTTAGTTTTGCTATCTTTTGCGAGTCTTCCTTGGTCTCTTCATCATGTCTGATTACTTCCTCTTGTCTATTATTTCTTAATTGCATTCATAACTTTTTTCATCCCCTTGACGTGTGAACAAAAACTTCTCACTTTAATCTTCGTGACTACCTTTTCTAAACTTAATCCTTTCTTCATAAGTCTTAAGTTTCCCGATAATTTCTTCTAACTTTACTGTCTTAAGGTCTGCAATCATTTTAATAGTTGCTACAACTAGTATAAATCTATCTGGTACTGAATTAAGTATCTTCCGTACTTTCGTTTGCTCATCAAATGTTAATCAACATGTTGCAGCCTATGAAATAATACTCATTAACTTTCTTGCAAATGCATCTATAGACTCATCTTCTTTCATTACTAGTTTCTCAAATTCTGATTTTAGTTGTTGCGAGTGCGCTTGTTGTATATCTTCTGTGCCAATAAATCTTGATTTTAACGAATCCCAAATTTCTTTTGCTATTTCACATCCCGCAACTTGCATTTGCAAATCTTTTGGTAATCTTTGAAACAGGTATGCTGATGCTGAACTATCCTTCTTTACATTTGATGTACCTATTCCTTCTATTAAATCCCAAACTCCATTTGCCACTAATATTATTTTTATTCTTATTGCCCATAATGTATAATTTGTATTTTTTTAGAATTGGACATTGATATGATGATAATGTTGTGATGACATCACTATAAACAATATTATTATTATCTCCCGTCATACTTTTTCAATTTGATTTTTTTTTAAAATCAAAATAAATCCAAAAAATAATTCAACTTAATTTGTTTGTCTAACCACAATTATTTCTCAAACAATTTAACGTTTTCCTAACGCAAATTGTAATGGAAAATTTCAATATTTAATTTATTCTCCTAATATATTAAAGTCAATTTTCTAAAATAATAATAATATATATAATTGTAATATTTATTAAAATTGCAAAGAAAAAAAACCTGATGGACTTTTCTTTTAATTCTCTTGGGCCTTAACTTGCTTGGACTTTTTTTTTATTTCTTGGACCAATTTTTATCTTTCTATTGTTTGGGCTCCTTCCTTCTATTTTTCTTGGGCCTTGACTTCCTTTTTACTTTCTTGGTCCTTGACTGCCTCTCTTTTCTCCTTTGGGCGTATCTCCAATAATGTGTCTCTGCTGCTCCTTGAACTGACTTATTTTTCTTTGAATCGATTCAAACTCCTATCTTTCTGAAACGTTGTAACCCTTTTGGTTTTCCTCCCCTTTTCTTGGACCAGCGCTACGGTTTGTGTTCTCTCCCAATCGGTGCCTTTGGTTCTTGATAAACAACTCTTGGTTTCCGATATGTTGCTGATTGCGAATCCTAAAACCCTAATCGCTGCTTGTGTTTGGATGGTGGCGATTGACGGTTTTGGTGGTGGAAACTGGTGGCGATTGGCGGTTCTGGTTACTGTGGTTCACTTCTGTCTGTGGGTTTCTTCTCCAGTGGATTGCTTCTTCAATGTTGCCTACTCCTAATCGGCGCTTTCAGATGTGTTGCTGGTTATGGTTTGTGTGGTGGCACTTAGATTTCTTCTGCGGCGCCTTCTGGAATTAGGTTCTATCCTTCTGATTCTTGTTGCCTTCGATTCAGTATGATATCTATGAAATCTAGGGTTTACTTATCTATTGCATGTATTGCAATGGGGCTTACTGTTTTTTTATTATAAAAGTTGCTTTGAGTTTGTTGCCTTCGGTTCTGTGGGTTTGCCTACTGTTGGATATTTTCTTATTTCTTTAACTGAATCTTTTCTAGATTCTAATACGTTTTGTCTCTTGAAATCGAACTGCTTTCTTGATGAATTGGTGTCGGTTGGTAATTGAACACTTCTGTGTTCGTCTGCCTGTGTATCAGTGGCAACTTCTTTACCAAGTTTCTAATTGACGATGTTCTTGATCATTTGGTGTATTTCTTTGATTGAATCTATTGCCTTTGGTAAATGATAACGCTTATAACGCTTCTAGGATCGATTGACCTGTTGCTCTGATACCAATGTTGGCAAAACTCTCTTAAACATTTACAGGTTTACTCAAACTAATCTTTATTAAACAATCTTGGAAATACACAAATTACAATCTTTGACTTTGATTTCTATATATACTAATCTTAGAGGTGCGTGTGAACCGACACAATGCTTCGGACGTGCCTCTTCACTAACGGTTGCGACTTTTTCTAAAAGATGCAACTCTTCATGTTTACTAAATGCTATTCTAGGTCCTTGTACTTTATATAATTACATATTTGTCTCTAAACTGTTTACATAATCAAGATTAGTCTAACATCAAGTACGTTAATCTTTCTCTCAAAGATCAAGAATATATAAAATCGTGGATTTTAAAAGACAACGAAAATTATAAAGCTGAAGTCTCAAAGCTTAAAAAGACGTGTAAGTCATGGTCAAAGTCTGGAAAATTGGTGGCATGGTGCGTAAATGAACAAATTTCTTATCAAGTACTTGTTGTACTTAAAGGAGACTTTGATACTGCTTCCATGTTCTACAGAGACTCCTAAAAATAAAAATAAATTAATTAAGGCACAAGTCACTTTTGAACATGAAATCTGTAGGAAGTCTGAACTCTCAGTAGCTTATTCTAGAATGCTTATGGAACCATTGTCCAAGTGTCACAATCAATCTCAAAAAAAAAAAAAAACCAAAGCCTTATCCATTCCGTGTTATAGGCAAAGGAATTTGGTTTATGATATGAATCAAGTCCGTTAACCATTATTCTCTGACAAATCTATCCAAGGACTTGAGGCTCATGTGAAATCACTCACTAAACATGTGTAGTCTCTGACTATGCACATGTGTGACACCATTACCACAATAACCACAATTACATTACCCATGATTAATCACAACACACATTACATTAATGATTTGAAAGTACTAGTACATTACAGGAAACTGAGAATACATAAATATGAAATTTAAGTCTAACACCCTATGGTGCTACAAGGTTCCAGTCTAGTTTCTACATACTCAATATGTATTACAACAATTCCAATTCGTACAATGATGTCCCCACAAATCGATTACCGATTGAGTAGTAGAGTTCCTCATAAACTTCTAATAATGACCTAGCTAGAAGGTCCAGCAGTAGATTTACACAATCCTGGAACATATCAACAACTGAGGGGTAAGCAAAGCTTAGTGAGTACAAAGATTACACATTCTACAAGTCTTTATGAAGCCACCCAAGAGTAACGACGGCGACACATGCCGTATACTCTCTTCATACACAAAGTACGGAACTGAGCGGCAGCTCCTTCGAGACAACGCTCGGTATTAACCAACCATCTGAGGCGAAATATCATCGCGGATGTTATGATGCTCTTTGGGACCTCCCTCCGAGGTCATATAGCCTTGGTAACACCAGATTAACAGATGCAACCTGCATGTCTATCAAAAGATGCACAACAAAGAAACGGACATGCAATAAGCAACAATGTGCATCAACATATACGCAAATTAGTAGAGTGCCAAAGGAAATGAAACAACATGCCTCAGCAGGCAACAACTAACATAAAACAAATGTAGACATGTGAAATCATAGGTACTCACAGTGGGTGCGTTAAATAACTTCAAGTAATATTATTTCTCTTCGGGCTTTCAACCGGAATTCACAAAGTATCCCACTGTGTGTTAAACAACACCACAAGGGACCTTTTACATTTCCATAGTAAAATACCATCAATGATTATTCCTTAATCATTCTCATTCAGTTTCATAAGTTAAAATGTTGAATCTTCGGATTAACCATCCGAAATTCATATTTAAATCCCATGATTTGTGTTGTTATTATATCCAAAGAACCCATCATTATATACCTTAATGTAATACAAAAGTTATCCCAAAAGTTTGATTATTAAACTAGAAATTCGGGTCCGTAAAACCAGAACCGAAGTTCGCATCAACCGGGACCAACTCGCCGAGTCGACGTCCGAAATTCGGATCCTCAGCCGAAAGTCGATTATATCCGAGATGTTTGACCCGGAATTTGACCCATCCGAGTTCGGGTCCCTCACCCGAGCTTTGGTCATATCCGAAATTAGTGCCAACCCGAATTCAAGTCTAACACTTACAAAAATTTCTGATCTCCTTGATGTCGAGTCGCCCCTTTGACTCGCCGAGTCGACCTACAGAAGTGCAGGTCGCCATTTACGGGTTTTAAGTAAAATTTTCCAAAATCGATTTCTAGCCACATGCAATCTAATCTAATGTTATATTAACATTATTGAGGTGTTTCCACTCTATTTTCCCCATCCATAACATGTTAATTCGTCCAGATTTGTCCAAAATATTGGATTTTTCTCAAGAACACAAAAACTTATAAAAACTCAGATTTCTTACCTTTTTGGATGATTCAAAGCACGATTCTTATTTCTGTGGCTTCTATGACCTTCAATTGACGATTTCCAACTAGAATAACATACATGCAACCAAAATTTCTCAGATTTAAAATCCTATTTTTCATATTTAACTCTCAAAATAAAGCCCCAAAACTTAGAAATTAATTTCTTACCTTAATTTCCACTTGATTCTTGTTGTATTTGCCTTAAATCCATGAATTTTCTTCCACAATTTTCGAATTCCAGCAGAGAGTTAAGAGCACTTGTTTGTGTATTTTGAAGGTGAAAATGTGAAATGAACTTTTTGAAAGACTAATAGTCTTTTTATTCATAACTTTCTGTAAATGACATAAGTGGCCCCTCCACTTATCTGATTTCTTTAAATAAGTTTTCATCTTTATTTTATCATCACTAACATTTTTAATTATCTTCATACTTATTAATAATTCGAAATCCTAAAATTCCTTAATTACTTAAACTAACAATCAACTTTTTAAATTTCCAAACACATTCTTATCATACATAATCCAACTTGATTACATTAAATTCGAAATTTAAACTAATTATCCTCATTACAACAATTTAATTTCGAGGATGTTACAACATGAAATCTTCTAACAAAATTCCTAGTGTCAAGAAGAAGTACAGTTCCTCCTCTCTTAACAATAGCATTTCTAAGAAGAAGTTGTGACTAAAAAGTCTGATTCCAGCATCAAGAGGGATGATGCAGAGAAAACCACTATTTTAAGAGCACCTTTCAAATCTCCTATCTGTGAATCATCATTAAGTGCATAGTGCATCTGCTGAGGTCGCTGTAAAGCTCCTCAGCCACTCATCTTTAGATGGATCCCCAAAAAGAATTAATTTCTTTTGTACATGTGCGGGGCATTAACAATAACAAATCTGGTACCTGGACTGGATGCAAGTCCCCGCTTAGTGACTTCGATGCTGAAGCTGGACTGAAAGTCACATTTGGTGATAATTCTTCTGACATCACTACGGGATACAATGTGCTTAACTATTGAACAATCAAAATCTATAATGTGGCATATGTATAAGGATAATAATATAATCTCTTGAGCGTAAGTCAACTTGGAGATACTGATTATAAAATTCTATTTGATAAAAGCATCAAGGCACATTACAATTTAAGAGGGGAAGTTACTTTGGTTACTAATAAGCAAGAACATGTGTATAATGAATATAAGTTCTGCTTCAAAAGATAAGAAACTTGTTTCTATTCGGGAAGTCAAGAAGAGATGAATTGGCTATGGTGAAACACCCTTCCAACTAATACAGATGTTTCACGAACAATTACTAATAATTAACGATAACTACTTGTGGAATTGTGGTCAAATTTAAAAGTTTCAAAATACAAACCATCAACATGATTCTCCCCACTTTGCTACATGATTCTGAATGGAAACTAAGTATGTTCACATGTGTATACCAAAAAGGGATTCCACTAAATCCCAACCCAAAGCTTCGACAAAGCCATACCAAAACAACGGAGCCGCTAGTTAACCTCCAATCCATTATCAAGATGGTCCGGCGTGGGCCTTTCCTTTGCCTGAAAATGGTTAACAACTAAAGGGTCAACAAAGTTGAGTGAGTTGCTAGATTAGTAAGGATACATAATATACATGCATGCAACAATAATCGACGAGTATATCCAACAACCAATAACATCGAGTGCTCAATTTAGGCTTAGAGCTAGCCCAACATATTGCTCAACTTAGGCTTAGAGCTAGCCTAACATATTGCTCAATTTAGGCTTAGAGCTAGCGCAAAGTGATGCTCAATTCAGACTTAGAGATAATCCAAAGTATTACTCAATTTAGACTTAGAGCTAGCCCAACATAATCGATGAATATCCAGGTGAGGTCAAATGAGAGTTTAACAAGTATGGTAAGGCCCAAGGTGCCTCACATATGCCTAATGAATCAAACATGTGAAAATTGGAAGTAAAAATGCAACTACTAACAAAATGTCAACAATTAGCTCAACAATGTATTCAAGGAGGTAAAATAACGAGATACATGCTCATTATGTAATACTAATGCTAGAACTTACATAGATTTGTATGAAGTTAGTTCGATTCGTTAAAGTGAACCCAAATGGCCAAATCAAGTTAGGTCGCTTCCAATTGGCTTCGATTCATCCAATTACCTAAAACAAGTGTAGATATATTGCTCAAAAGCTCCCATACAGTAAATAATTCTTAAAACCATCCTTGACAAAGTGACAAAGTTTTGGGTTCCAAACCAAATGTCTCGGTTCTTTTCGAGAATCTATGAGACCCGAATGTGAAATTAAACTTTAGAACCATTAACACTTAATTTAGAGGTGGTTTGCAAGTATTAGATGCTAGCAAAGGAAACCAGAGCTAAAATTGAAATTTTTTGGATAGAGGAGTTTGATTCGCCGAGTTGACCCTGCACTTCTTCTGCCTACGGGTTTAATTGCCCCAACCACCAAATTCAATTTTATCAACTACAATCCATATGAAATCATTTGCAACACATTTATAGCTTCCAAAATATCAAAACACTTACATTTGTCCATTTGATCCATTGGAGCTCATTTGAGCCCTAAAATAGATTTCAATGATAAATAACCTAAACCACCAATATAATTGCACATTTTGGCTCCATTATGATCCCGATACAACATACTATAACCTTCATATGAGGTAAATCCATATCTCCTCTAATCACAACACACCCATTTGGGTTCTTTCTTCCAAATGGAGAATCAAGAAGCAAGAATAAGATAGGAGATTAAAGAAGTGTTTTATACCTTCAATGAAGCTTCAAATATCAAACATTTGTGTTCAATCTTTCAACCTCTGATGATTAATTCCAATCTATAGCTCATTCTCCTATTTTCTCTCTTAATTTCAAGAAAAATGGTGACTATGTGAAATGTGTGTGTGTTTGGACGGTTTTGTAGAGAAGGGGAGGGGGGAAGAGAGGAAGAGGTTTGGCCTTTGGACACCTTTTCCCCTCCCACTTATCTTCCACACAAACATACCACCTCCCAATCTCTCTTTGAATTTTAAAAATACAAACCACATTGCTACAACTTGCATTTATTTAAAATTTCAACACCCAAATAAATAGTTTTGATATAATTATACTAACTATACTCAAACACCACATTAATCATGTCTTATAAGTAATCATTATTTAATTGTTTTATAAATTTAGGGGTGTTACATGTGGCATAGGAGGCTGTCACATTTGAACTTTAAGAACATGAGTAAGTTGTCCAAGAAAAATCTTGTTGAGGGCCTTCTTACAACTCGAGTATGTTATAAACAAACCATGTTAAACATGTAGAAGGACAAATCTCACTGAGGTTCATCAAATCCAAACAAAAGTTTTTCATTTTAGAGACTTTACACTTAATTACATATGAATCTCTTTGGTCGTGCAAGTGTTCAAAGTCTAGCAGATAAACGTTATAGGTTTAGTTATTGTTGATGAATATTTGAGATATACTTGGGAATTTTTTTCCCAGGATGAAAAATGATGATGTTGATGAAATCGTAACCTTCATAACAAAAAAAAGAGAGAAGTGCTTAAAAATTCTAGAGCTCGATGTTTAAGAAGTGACGATGGCACCGAGTTTAAAAACTCATGGCTAGAGTCATTTTGTCAAGAAATAGGAATCTCTTACAACTTCTCTGCAACAAGAACACCTAAATAGAAGGGTGTCATTTAAATATGAAATCGTACTCTTATTGAAGCTACAGAAACCATGCTTAGTGAGTAAACTTTCTTGGACAATTTTGGGCTGAATTAATCAACACAACTTGTTATACTCATAATAGATCATTTTATGTCAAAATACATAAGAAGATGTCATATGGGATGTTCATTGGATGGAGACCTAACTCGACAAGTTTGAAGCAAAGGTAGATGAAGACTTCTTTGTTGGTTACTCACTAGTCTTCAAGGCTTTCAGAGTCTTCAACAAATAAAGATAAACAATTGATAAGACTCCATGAAAGCCAATCTGCGTCTCCTCCTCCCTCAATCCAAATTGTTGGCTAAACTTCAGTGAGCAATCTCCTCCGACCAGAGGACAGAGGATCTAAGGCTTCCACTAAACTCAATGTGGAACCCGTGATTAATGTAGCAAAAGAAAACCAACCTGCTAAGATATTATACGAAACTATATGTTGTATTGAACCAACTCATGTTCATACAATAGATGATCAACCTCATACCCCTACAGAATTTTATATTCTTCAAAACGAGAATTTTATATTCTTCAAAACGAGACCGGTCAAGATATATTTTTTTAGAAAAAATTTTACGTGTTTAATTTTCGTAAATGAAATTTACCCAGACGACCATGCAATATAGCATATCGAGATCATTCAATGTCGAAGTAACAATTTATATCATATATTTAACATCGAAGTAATACTATATATCATATATGCAACAATGCATATACATTCAAAATTAAGAATAATCAAAATATGGTCAAAAGTAGTAGTCAAACTTGATGGGCTACCCTTAATTTAATATTAATTGCATATTTATCATCTTATCCCTAGTGTTATATTATAATCATATGATGTAGATTGGTTCAATAGTTCTGTATATATATAGACAGCAAACAGAAGAAAAGAAGGATCAATGGAGAAGAGATGAAGATGAATGAAAGCTCTAAACTCACACACATGACATTTCCCTCCTAGCATGTCTCGGACTACAATTGCAATGCAAAGACATCGAATTTTAGTCTCTTGGTCTTTTGTTCTATTTTGATTCTTTCTAGGTTTTTAACTTAAACATCAATTATCCGTTAAATGAATGCATGCATGTAACAACCTAACTTTTGACCCAGTCATAAATTCAGTATTTTCGAACCGATAATATAATTTTATTACATTATTTGAATTATAATTTAATTAAGTTATGAAATATTTAATTAAATTATATAAATATTTATATTATGAATTAATAAATTATTAAAGATAATTAAATAAAAGAGATATAATATACAAAAATGAAAGTGGGTTAACTAGCAAATATAACTAGATGAAGTATATAAACGTGATTTAGTATTCAAAATTCAGATTCTCTCTCTCTACTCTCTCTCTCTAACTTTCTCTCTCTACTCTCTCTCTACCTTCTCTCTAAATTATCTCCCAAACCGACCGTCCGATTATCAAGTTATATATATCGTTAGAAAGATCTCGAAGAATACTACACGAATCTGCTATCTCCTGCGTGATTTCATACGAATTTGAGGTAAGAATCGATATTTTTAAGTTTTATATATTTCGGTTTTTTCGAATTTATTAGTTCTATGAAATTTAAAGCTATTTTTATGGAGTTTAACTAGAATTTGTATAATATAATCGAACATAGGTTTGTTACGTAACATATCCGTGATTTTAGGCCTAAAAATGTATGTTTTAAAGCTGCAAATATGAACAAATTCGGGGATGTCAAGAACAAACTCAAAAATACATAGAACAAACTCGAAATTGAATTAAATTCGAAAATAAATTCGAAATTAATCATCAAATTCGAATGATATATTCGAATTTGATTCTTGAAATTCGAATTAAGTCATCTCCCTTTGACTATAACCCAAATTTGAAATTTGGTTTCTAACTTAACAACTCACAATTGAATTTAATGATTCCTTTGACTTTAAATGCTCTGGAAAATTTGTTTGGAAATATAAATCATTCTCTCGAATTTAAATGTTAAAGTCGTATAGTGGATTAAACTTTGAAGCCTTCAAATTTGTTAAGATATTCGAATTTGATGATTCATATTCGAATTTAATTATATAAATTCGAAACTCACTCCTTAAATTCGAATATATTGAATAAAACATTTGGACAACGCATAAAATAACGAAATAGTTAGCAAAATGAGTATATATATATATATATATATATATATATATATATATATATATATATATATATATATATATATATATATATATATATATATATATATATATATATATATATATATATATAGACCCTTGAGAATTTAATATGAACAAAAGAAAATTAGATAAATGATCAGTTATCAGAATTAGATAAAATAAAGATTTTAACGATTAAAAGAGATGACGATAATGATATTGATATGATTTTGACACAATAATTCTGGACAGGTTCAGTGAAATTCTGAACAAAGATTTAAAGATTCTTAAAGTGGGTCAAAGATTTGATTTGACAGAGAACAGATTGAGATAAAATCCTGAGATAACTCAGGTGGCAGATTTTACATTTGTTTGATAAAGACCCAACACTGTGAGTTATAGATATTCAGATTTAACATGCTTGATTTCCGGTTGAGACATATTGTTGATGTTAGATTGATTTGACATTCATATTATCAGCTGGATTGTGACCTGTGCACACTATGGTTCGGTGTTGCCCAGTGGATCATGATAGCTATTTGACTTATCATTTCATATGATATTGCATTCACAGTTCATTTCTGTCATTGCTTTGAGATTATTGCTATCATGACATTGATTACATATGCTTCATTATCGCATATACTTGACATATTGATTCAGCTTGACTAGCCTTGATTGGTCTATTGTTCTAGACCTGGCTATTTCACCAGTTCTATTGAACTTGGTATTGACCTCCGATGTTCCGCCACGTTGATTTACTGGTAGCTAGCCCAGTATGTGGCTGATCCCCACGATTTAAGCGTGAGCGTGGCCTGAGCATCATCCGACTCTATGACTTCTATGTCTCAATCATGAGGGCTGTAGCGGCAGCCAAGACATATCACGCTAGACTGATGATCCGCTTGACATGCATGTTAATTTGAAAATCTATATACTCACTAAGCATTGCTTACAGTTGCTACATTATAATTTTACAGGAAAAAGCAAAGGAAAGTCATCTGCTGGACCTAGCTCTTAGGTCTATTAACGATCAAGACAGAAGTATCCTAGACCACTACACAACAAAACCTTTCGGTACTGATTGGAAGACAGCAATTGTTGTGGTTTTGGGTAGATTTGATATGATTCTATGATGTAATGATTAGATTAGACGGTACCCTATTATAACTTTAATTTGAAATATGTAAACTGTATAACTTAAATCTTAACATGCTTGTACATGTAATTTATTATTCCGTAATTTAATTACTCTATCTTAGTTTTGGTTGATATCGTATTGCATGATGTGGGACCTAGACTCGTGAGAACTGCCCCGTAAGGGGTGGTCTTCACAATACAAGTGCTTATTTGATCATTTATTACATGAGTTGCACACTAGCATGAAGGTTTTATGCATATACATGGGATTTGTGTTCCTGGACAAAAGGCCGTAACTTGGTCATACACACACATTTATGTCTTTTTAAACATCAATTTACCTTTGATTCTTGATTAGTACTTGTTGTGTGATGACATATTGTTGCTTCCAAGCTTAATTCTCTCTTGAGTTCTTGTTCCTGCTTGAAGGAATTTTTGTGAGAGAGTATAGAGAGTTTAATGCGTGTGTAATACGAAGAAAACTAGCAGAGGGATTAATGAATCATCCTTTAGAATGATATGTGTTTAAATCTTAGAAATTTGGCTAAATTGAATTTTTACCCCCTTAACCTTAATTATTGGTTATTAACACTTTTAACCCTCATGTATATTTAGTATATTACTTTTATTTTGAAGAAAAGGTAAGTTAAATAGATAATTAATGTTAATATGAACTTAAGGTTGTTAACATTTATCCATCAAATATGCATTTATATTTTATATTATTATCTGAAGGGTTTAAACATAGTTTTTCAAAAAAACTTTTAGTGCAACAGAGTAATAAAATGTTTAAACCATTACAGACCGTCTCGTATAAACATACAACATAATCAACCATAGGGTGTTTAGAAATCGTACCAGATTGTGCCATTGCAATGATATTAGCACACAGAAAAGCTTTAGGTGATTCACACACGCTTCACCGTTGATCCGCGACACTAGATATCACAACAATACGATAAAAAACCGAACCCGGGTGTGGGTTCTTATCTTCGGCCAAGAGAGAAACCAAGGGGGCTGTTTTTTCACAAAAAAATTGATCACTAAGGTGGCGTTTGGTTCACTGGAATCCGAGAGAATTTGAGGGGAAAGGAATCTAATTCCGGTCAATTCATGTGTTTGGTTCAACTATAAAAAGCAATTGGATTCCATCAATATTGAAATTTTCCTATGAAGGAAGGAAAATAACATTCCCTCACACTACGGATGAAATTCAATTCGTTTTAAAAAACAAAATGTGGTTGATTACAAAAATACCCCTTACGTTTAACACACTACACTACACCATGTCTTGTGCTATCCTACCCCATCCCACCCACCTCTAACCCACCTACCCCAACCCTACATATGCTATCCAACCTACTCTTACCTAATATCCACCATACCTACCCACCCACCCCACCCTACCTACCCCATCCCACCCACCTCTACCCACCTACCCCTACCTTACCTACGCTGTCCAACCGACTCTTACCTACTACCCACCATACCCACCCCTACCCACCTACCCATCCCTCATCCATCATATGTTACCCACCCAACCCACCTACCCTTACCCTACCTACGCTATCGAACCTACTCTTACCTACTACCCACCATATCTAGCCCTACCCAAACACCCATCCCTCATCCACCCTACCCACCCCATCCCACCCACCTGACCCTATCCATCTCATCATGTTCCTACCTTAAAGACTTATCCACGTCTACCCACCCATCCCATCCTACCCTACCAACAAATTATGAAATTGGATTCCAATTCCATTTTTAGCCAACCAAACATGATTTGGATTCCAATTCCAATTCCATGCAGATTCCAATTCCTTTTAAAACATTCTGCCAACCAAACACCACCTAAGGTTTAACCCTTAACCCCTATTTATAACCCTTTTGTTCTTATCTTTAGTAGGTTAATAATAGATAATTACTAAATTAACTAATAAATAATTGGGTAAATTACAAAATCCAAATTGATTTTCATTTTAATTATTAAAATAGCTCCATCTTGTCGTTCACCGCCTCCGAACAAAGTCCACAAATCCACCGGTGACGATTGCGGTCCTCCGGTAACCTTTCCCTCTCTCTAGTCTGTACATTTCTCCATCTCTCTCTACGTTGATAACTACAGCTTCACCACCGTCTACTCCGGTTACCTCCTCCGTTCTCCGTTGGTTACCTCCTCCATCTCTTTCTCTATACATCATCGCACACCACGAGAAGCAAGGTCGCAGACGAATCCAGTGACGCTGAAGCCTTTGTCTGACCATTGTTGTAATCGTTGGTTAAGTTCAACCTCATTCCGAGAGCAAGTGTGTACTGTCGTCCCTAACTCCGCCAGCTCCTCCATCATACCCGATTCCACGTGTACCACCGGTGATGATTGCAGTCATTCCGACTAGACCAAGTAAACGATGTTGAATCCACCACAACGTAACCGATTTCAGTAAAAAAAACAATCAATTGACCAAATAAACAGTGTTCTGACCAAGAGAAAAACTCCAAGCCTTCGGACACTAGATGTGAAACATAACTCCTCAGTTGTGGTGGTTCTCAAGTTAGAAGAGAGAGAGAGAGAGAGAGAGAGAGAGAGAGAGAGACATAAAAAAGGAGGGAGTTTAGATGGTGATGGTGGTGGCAGTGGTGAGAGAGAGGTGGACGGTGGTGAGTGGTGGTGGGGGGTGGTGTTTCGGTGGTAAAAAACAAATTGTAGTGATATGGAGAAATGATAGTGTGTGGTGTATGTACTGTGGAGTGTATCAAAGGGAAGAAAGTTTGAAGAGACTTGGGTAGGGTCGTAGGGGTTGTGTAAAAGTTTTTAATTTATTTATTAAATTATAAAAATATTTAGTTATTAATTAAAATAGTGTTAATTACCTATATTTATAATAGTCTCAAGGGTAGAATGGTCATTTTAAAAAAATGACCGGTCAAAGGACCAAATCCATAACAAAATGTTAACCACAGACATCGAATTTGTAATTTCTTCTATAGAAGGACCTTATCCGTAATTTCCCTATAACCACAGGGACCAAATTTGTAATTTACCCTAAATAATTCTAATAAGTATCTACTAGTTTATTAGCATTTATCTATAAAAGAATGAATTATAAATCTTTATCTAATAACATTTATAATTATTCTACAAATATTATCCATTCATAATATCAAATATTACTAATTGGTCCCTCGACTTTCGATCGACTTAATCATCCATTAAGTACGAAATGGTTCAGTGGTGCACGTATGTGTGACCCTATAGTGTCACAACCTGTGACACTGGATATGAATTTAATTGATATCGTCATACAAAACCTTTCAGTCTCCCACTTGTGCAAGACCAAAATTTAGATTCATTGGTCTAAGGAGGTCTTTATCCACACACTTAGGATAATCAGATCATAAGCGCTCTTATATTCCGAGTGATATTCTCACAAAATGAACGTACTAAGGTGTTATTCAGCAATTATCAATCACAAACAAGATTAAACAATAAGAACAATAATGAGATTCAACACTGGCCGAATGATTTGATTCAACTATGAGAATTACAATGCGATTATGAATGCACAAAACCCTAGGTTTGAACTTTTGTACACAGCAAGAATATTCCGTGCAATTCAATTGTACGAACCGTACACAAACAGTGCCAGACATTTCTATTTATATACGATGAAACTATTGACAAATTACAAAACCAACCCTAGACTTATTATATTCATCAACAATATAAATTCTCAACAATCTCCCCCTTTGATGAATGATAGTTAGTCTTTAGTCTTTAAGTCCAAGTCTCATCTCGAATCTTCTAATGCTCTTTCGATTCATCAGCCTCCACTCAATCTTTGCAATAAACTTCACCATCAATTTATTTTTGTATCATATGAACTTAGACCTCCTTTCTTCTTTTCTGCTTTGAATCAGCTACAAGTTTTCCTTTTAAACCAGCCTTCACCTTTTGTAAAGTACCATCACAATATTTGTTTAGCTCAACACTCCGCATGACTCTCAACTTTTGATTTTATCTTTATAAATCACCACCGGATGCTTACCCATAACAACTTCATATTCTTTGAAATTTTCCATGTACTTGATAAATCCGTTTGGCGCTGTGATATTTATTCGTCTCATTCCTCTCTCGACTCCTATCTGAAGATGTTGCACAGACATGAGAACCAATTTTTGTGTGCATAAAGTGAAATAAAGCCTTGAGTGCAAACCGACAATTTTCTTCTCTTTTATTCCGGCATAGCTCATCGAAAAGATCTTCTACATCCACCAGATTGAGATTAAACAAATCCGCTTTACCAATTGAATACATAAATGTTTCCGTCAGCTCTATTCACAGTGAAAGTGGGATAGAAGATTTTCACAAAACGATTTTTCTAAATCTTCACCATATCAACTATCCTGAACTCACTTTTTACTTCTTCAATTTGTTGAGATTTATTTTGTAGAAAGTGAGCATAGTTCACCAGAATTGGCATGTTTGGTTCACTGACTCTGAACAACTTCAAGAATGAACAAGTTGCACGTTTCTTGCAAAATATTTTCTTCTCCAGATGATCTTCCAAGAATGGAAGCTTATTCCTTTTCTTTATGTAGTCAAGCATATTGTTTTGCAGACAGATCCAACTTTCTAATCTTCTTCTTTCTTAACTCAACTTCGTTTAGCAATGTCAGCATATCATTAGTTTCTTTCTGCACCACTTCTTGAACTGCAAACCTCAAGTGATGTTGTCGTTCAGATTCCTCTACTAAAATATAAGTCTTGAAAAACTTGTCCATCAGTTCAACTTCATTCAGCTCTTTGACAGATTGGGGCATCACATCCTCAATCGGAAATGGATCAAACTCTTCCTTAACTGTTACCGTTACCACAGGCTTTTCAACCGTTGGCGTTGGCATATCATCTCTCAAAATTTCATCTACTAACTCCTCTTCATTAACAATCTTCTTTGATCTCAACGTCAAATCAGATAGTTCAAAAACTTCATCATCATCAAATACTTCAACTTCTTGTTCTGCTCCTTCAATCCTTAATACTTCTTCTTCTTCTTCTTCTTCTCTGTCAGAATCATCGTATTCCTCAAAATTATATATACTTGATTGAACACTCACGAGAACTGGAACATCTTCGTAAAGAATCAATCCCAGCTCACTCTGAGCTTCAACTGGTTTTTTTATGAACTTCCAACTTCTCCAACCGCTTCACCTTTTGTTTCTTTTTCTTTCCCTATATAAGCAACCATTTGAAGTCTAGTATCTCCAAGCTTCCTCTTCTTCTCCCCCTCATGAGGAGCATCAGCGGAGTCTTCATCATGATCCTCATGCTTACGCTTAGGACCTGAAGCTTGAGATTTACAAGTCTGCTCAATTATTGATAGTCTTTCCGATAACGAACCTAGAGCATTCACAACAGTGTTTCCCATCCCATCATCTTGTCACTCATTTCATCAAACTGTTCAAAACAATAGTCTCTTTTGTTTGAAATTTGTGGCTCATCTTCTTCTACAACCTCCACAATAGCTTTTCCTTTTAGCAATTTTTGAATGTTCGCCATTTGAGTCATCATCTCTGAATTATGAATTGTCATTTGAGCTGTGACTCCACTAATTGCTTCATTCAACTTGGATTCAGTGACAAAGGGTAACGGGCTAACTCCTGGGTCACTTAGACTTCCAGTTTTCACGAAAGTTGAACTTGTAAAAAGAACATCTGCGTGGCTTGTGCTCAGAGATGGCAAAGTTGTAGCTCTGACAGAATTTCCAACCATTTCAAGTGATGGAGAAACAGATGCTTCCAACACTGTGGTTGTTTCGACAGGGACACGAAGTCCTCCTATACTTACTTCAACGCATGAAGTGGACTCAAGTGTCCTATCGTGTATAGGTTCTATTACCTGTGGAAGAATAAATGTACAATGGGGCAAAATTGTACCAGTTTCAATATCCATAGAATCCGAATGATCCAAGGATAGATTATGTGCTAATTCCCCATGAAGAAATAAAACATCTCCTTGTTGAGAAGGAGATGAGTGGCTAGTGGGGTGTGCAATCACCAGTGGGATACTGGTTTCTTTAATGTCAACTCTCAAAGGAAAGCTAACAGCATATGTGGCTTCCCGACTTTCTTGGGTAAGGATCTCCCTCACACTCACCACCTCATCCACCTCTTTTTCTGGTAAACTCACGATTGGAGATATCTCTATTCCACCAGCACCTCCCAAATCATCGTTATCATCATCATCGTCATCATCCTCTTCACCTTCATTTCCACCTTCTGTAATGTTAGATAGTGTATGTTCAGAATCAGAACCACTCTCACCTCCCTTTACTTCCTCCACAACACCCCAGTCTCAGTTTGGCTTCCCTGTACATCAACCCCGTGGGTATGAAAACTCGGTTCTTGAGTTTCAATCGGAGCATGATCTATCCTATATAATCTCACACTTTCAGCTTCAGCATCAGCATATTTCAACAAGGCTTTAGGAATTGGCATCATATTTGCATTGGGAGCGTCCTGAACTTTGTGAAGACTCGTCATAACATAATCTGGGCATTTCTGAGCGTTTGATCTTTTTGGAATTTTGTCATTTGCCCTCAAGATGCCTCTAATCAGAATTTGAATGAATCTTTGCAACGACACAAATTTTTTTCTTATTTGTTGTCTTTGTCAACACTACCTCTTTGAGATCTTCTCAGGAGCAAAATCATAGTGCTTGTTGAATGCTATTCCATGAAACAGTCTCAGACAATGAATGCTGCCTCGATCAATTCCAGTGTGTTTTGATGTCATACATCTATTGATGATGCAGAACAATGAATACCATTCTCCGTTTAAACCATTTCTACGAAACTTTGAACTCTTTGTAAGTGGTTTGGAGTAACCCAGACATATCAGATCATGGCATAGTTGATCATCAGTAACAAAATCTTTAAAGTCAGGCAGCTCAGGAAAATTGACAGTGTCAATACGTCTAGGTAAGAACAGATTATGACGTAGTCTGGCTAATGTGATTTTGGCCTTAAATTGGTCAATTGCGACCTTGAAGTGATTTTCTCCTTCAGCAGGCACAAATTTGATCGTGTGCGAGAATCGACTTAGGTAGACAAGAGGAATGGAAGGTTTATATTCCATAGGTAACCGAGAGGGTGACCTTTGAGGATTTCCACAATCTATATTTATGACATTTGGATCGAACGGTGATTGTTGTCTAGTAGGGATAGGCAATGATTGGATTTGACCAATTGGGTTTCAGGGATTGGGGATGATGGTGATGATCTTGTGACAGATGCGGATTTAACATGTTTTGACACAAGGGTATGGTTAGATGAAGAATGAGAATCTGAAGAGTTGGAGTTATGAGTGGGGGATTGGGATGTCATTTGATACCTGTAGAAATAGCAATCATGTTAGATATATCAGGTAAACAAATTTAATCCTACAGATAGAGAAATAAAACATTTAACAAGAAATTAGAAAAATATGTGTTTCATTGTTTAAAGCATCGGGATTCCATACAATAATAATAAAATATTATTGTTAGGACTCGAAAGTCAATCGTTAAGAGACATAAACACAGATTTTAAAAATTTTCTCGAAAAATGTGAAATTTCTCTGAAAATTTAAAAGTTCCCACACTTAGTAAAAATTTGAAAATTTTGACTCCATACTCGAACTATGAATGAACAAACTCGAGTGAGTCTTGATCATACTCGGGTGACATGTGAAACAACCTCGGATGACTAATGATTAACTCGGATAAGACAGAAGTCAACTCGGGTGTGAAATGAACAAACTCGGATGAAATATGAAGTTACTCGAATGAAGTTTCAAGAAACTCAAATGACACATAGATTTCTCGGGTTAACTTGCATCAAACTCGAATCAGTCTTAAGCTTTCTCGAAAGACCCTTTGGACAAACTCGAAAAACATTGAAGTTTTCTCGAATGACTTTTGGACCGAGATAAAACAACTTAAAAAATACTAAGTCCCTTTGACAACAAACTCGTATTAAACTAGAGTTTTCTCAGACAAAACATTGCCCAACTCGAACAAAACTTGAGATTTCTCGGTTGATGTTTCAACCGAGTTTGAGAGTGCTAAAAAAATTCTAAGTCTTAATCCTTTCAAACTCGACTAAAACCTAAACTTTTCTCGAAAGATTCTTTTTCAAACTCGATAAACACTAAATGTTTTCTTGAGTATCACTTTATCAAACTCGATCATAACTAAAAGTTTGTCGATTATCACTTTGATCGAGTTTGATCAGAAAAATAATTATAAGTCCCAAAATACTTCTGAATTTTTCAAAAATCATTTCCAGTGACATTTGAGCCTAAATTTATACAGGTTCCTACTCGAAATCACTTTTTAAACAACTTCCCTTTACTGAATTTGGTCTAAAGTCCACATTTTGATCATTTAAAACCCGATTTTCAGCAAGGTTAGAACTCGAAAGATTTTGAATTTGATAAACGAACACACAATATGCCATTTACACACATTGACACACACACACACACTAAAGAACACACACTGTTGCACATAGATGAACATAAAACTCGAATTAAAAACATGACAACTGTAACAATATCACAAAAATACTTACAATTTTGGATCTGAAATTCTTGAAATCCAATTCTAAAACAAATTGTTTGCTTCTTGTTGAACAAAGATCGAGAGAAAATTTGGGAGAAAGTTGAACAGTGCACATATTTCAGAAAAAGATATTTTGAATTTCAAAATTCAAATATATAAACCTTTTTGAAATTTTTAAACACGGCCAACATTTTAAGATCTAAGCCCAATCTCTCTTTTTCACTTAAACCCATTTTAACCAAAAATATTACACACACAAAAAATAACTAAACAACAAAACTAAATTTTTTTTGAACAATATAAAAATAAAATGAAGTAAAAAAATGTTAACAGAAAATAAAATGAGCAAAACAAAATAAATCTCAGAAAAATTCAAAACATTTAAATCACATGAGATTAACAAACATTAAATCAAGTAAAAAATTGTAAAAAATTAAAATTATATTGTGTAACACCTGAATGTTTAAATCTATCGATTCAACATACCCAATTTGTATACCAAAAAGTTAAATCATTTTTCATCTAACGCTTTGGTAAACAAATCAGCTAGTTGATATTCTTTGGGTAGAATATATAATTTTACCCATTTTCTACATGATCTTTTATGAATTGGTACCGAATGTCAATGTGTTTAGTTTTGGAGTGTTGCACCGGATTTGATGATATTGCAATTGCGCTCTGAGAATCACAATATATAGGGATCTTCTGAGGTGTAAACCCGTAGTCTCTCAGTTGACTCTTAATCCACAACACTTGTGAAAAAGCATGATGATACAGCAACATACTCAGCTTCTGTTGTTGATAGTGAGACACAATGTTGTTTCTTGGATGACCAGCAGACGGGTTTTTCACCAAGGAATTGAACTGCTCCTGATGCGCTCTTACGATCCATCTTATCACCTGCATGATCAGCATCAGAAAAAGCAGTTAATGTAAATGATGATTCCCTGGGATACCACAAACCTAAGTTTCGAGTTCTCTTCTGATATCTTAAAATTCGTTTGGCAGTAGCCAAATGTGATTCCTTTGGATGTGCCTGATATTTAGCACAGACACAAGTAGCAAACATAATATAAGTTCTACTCGCTGTTAAGTACATTAATGACCCAATTATCCCTCGATAATGAGTTACATCAATAGGTTTCCAGGAAATGTCCTGATCGAGTATTGATTTTGAATCAGGAGCCATGGGTGTTTCCATGGGAGTACTGTTGACCATGTTAAATTTCTTTAACGTGTCTTGTATATATTATGACTGATTGATAAAAATTCCATCAGTGAGTTGTTTTACTTGTAATCCCGAGAAAAAATTTATTTCACCCATCATGCTCATTTCAAATTTTTGGGACATTAAAAACGCGAACTTCTTACAAAATTATGTATTAGTAGACCCAAAAGTTATATCATCCACATATATCTGAATAACTATGATATCCAGACCCTGACGTTTTATGAATAGGGTAGTGTCCATTGCGCCTTTGTTGAAGCCACATTTCAAAAGATAATTTGATAGGGCATCATCCAAGCTCGGGATGCTTGTTTAAGGCCATACAATGACTTGTCTAAAATATATACATGATCAGGCTTCGAAGGATCGGTAAATCCTTCGGGCTGATATGTGATACTTTATCAGTCAACTCCCCATTCAAAAACACAGTTTTTACATCCATTTGATATACAGTGAAATTCTTATGAGCGGCAAAAGCTAAAAACATTCTAATGGCCTCTATCCGGGCAACGGGGGCAAATGTTTCATCATAGTATATTCCCTCCTGCTGGTTGTATCCTTTGGCTATGAGGCGTGCTTTGTTCCGAATGATGACACGGTGTTCATCTTTCTTGTTCTTGAAGATCCACTTCGTGCCAATGATGGATTTGTCTTTTGGTCTTTCCACCAATCTCCAGACTTTCAACCTTTAAAACTGATTGAGTTCCTCTTGCATCGCTACAATCCAGTCTGCATCCAGAAGAGCTTCCTTCACCATTTTTGTTCGATCTTGCTCAAAAAATTTGAGAAGAGGCATTCGTTTAAAGTAGCTCTCCGGATTTTTACAGAAGCAGAGGGATCACCAATGATATTTTCTGGTGGGTGGTCCCTTCTCCATTTGAAAGTGTGAGGATAAGGTTGAATTTGGTCTTGATTAGGATTCAAGTCTAGGTAGGGAATACAGGGGATTGTTTCAGATGTTGATGGAATATCAACAAAGGTAGGGGTTTCTGAATTTTCAGAATTCAAGGGAGTATTATTAGATTCTGGAGCTTGAAATGGTTGCACACATTCAGCAGGATTGTGTACATCAGTCGTTCAAACTTCTCCGGTATCTTCAGAAATTAGTTGGTGTGAATGATCGGAGACTACGATCGCATCTTCAGTATTCCTGTCAAGAACCAAAATTGGAACATCAGGTTTGGTCTTTTTAAAGTAGTCTTCATAAACAGTTTATTTAAACCATTCATTTCATCTTTAAGCTCTTGTGACTTCACAGAAGTCGACTGTCGGAACCTGAACTGGCGTGTTCAGGAGCCATTACGATTCCTTCATCAAATTTCACGTTTACGCACTCGTTAACGGTCTTCGTGCGTTTGTTGTAGACTCAGAATGCCACCGATTCTTTTGAGTAACCAATGAATATGCCCTCATCAGCTTTCCGATTAAATTTTCCCAAGTTGTCTTTATCGTTCAAGATAAAACACCTGCATCCAAAGACATGGAAAAATTTTATATTAGGCACTCTTTTATTTATCAGCTTATAAGGTGTTTTTCCGAATCTTTTATTTATTATGGATCTGTTCTGGGTGAAACACGCGGTTGCCACAGCTTCAGCCCACAGGAACAACTGCAGATTAGAATATGTAAGCTATCACTTGGAACATACAAAAAATTTACAAAATACTTCTAAGTAATTTACAATCTCTATCATCAAGCCCCAAAAGACAGTAAGTGTCGATTTTTACATATCAGAACATGTTGGTAGACAACTACCCAAAAATTTCCTAACGTATAAGCAACTAGCTATACCAAAAGTCACAGCTTCAAAGTCGGTCCGATTAAACTCTAGGACCAGAGCCGGCAATATCCTTTCCTTTACTAACTCCTACTAAAATACATGAAAAGTGAGGGGTTAGCAAATAAAATTTTCTAAGTGAGTTACTAGGGCAATGCACCACATAAAAATGATGATCAGTAGATATGCACAATGTCGTAATTAAAAGAACATGCAAATATGTATGCAACACACATATCAATACTAGAACTCACATAAATAGGCTAAAAATAGCCTTTAAGTCACAATATTGCTAATAAGCCTCTTAACGCCCCGAACCGATAACCGGCACTCTTTCCGGATCCAAACATATTAAATAATAATATTCAAAGCATTCCTAAGCTTATAATAGCATATCATAAGGTTTCGAAGCAATTTTGAAGTGTTTAAGCGTTTTTGGTTTAAGTTTCCGAATTTACCGGCACCGTTGCGCCTCTTATTGAGTTTTATAGACTTTCGGGCGATATGTGACGATAATTTATGAGTTATATAAGTATAAAATGATCACATGGTGTTATAGTATCATTATAGGGCTTAAAACAAGTGTTTTGGGTGTACAGGGGCTCGACTTGACGAGTCAGGTTGGCGACTCGACGAGTCAAAACTTACTGGAAACGAATTTATGCAATATCTGACACTGACTCGACGAGTCAATGGGGGTGAGTCACCTCTGCATCAGTCCAGAATTGCCATTGTTTGATGTCCTACTCATGCTCCGTTCTAAACCCATTTTCAACATACAAAGACACTTCAAGGCTTCTTTCTATGATATATTTGACAAATATAAACATATACTAACTTACTTTAACATACACACATTCATTATAAAACCCATTCAATTCAATATTCATACCAAACTTCATTTCCTTTAAATTCATGTTTCCATGGAGTTTACAACTCTAGAAATCATACCATTAATTGTCTATTTACTATCAAGGCTCTTTAGTTCATCAAACCTTCAACTCACCAGCCTCTTTCTATAGTTGCCACTAAGTTAGGGAAAGGGAAGGAGAAGAGCAAACCATAGGAAGAAGAATATTCATACCTTGAGTTTTAGGAACTTGGTTTGCTCTGCAACTTCAA
The DNA here is from genome assembly GCA_020465985.1 of Centrapalus pauciflorus. NCBI lineage: Eukaryota > Viridiplantae > Streptophyta > Magnoliopsida > Asterales > Asteraceae > Centrapalus > Centrapalus pauciflorus. Next base: position 34,251 of record JAANYP010001970.1, on the reverse strand, counting down.
CCTCTTAGCAAGCTTATGGCCAAAATTTTCTCAGCTCTAAAGAGCTCTTATGAGTGTGTGAATTGAGCATAGATTTTTCAAAGAAATGAGAAAGAGGGTCAAGATTGGGGGGTTTTACAACCCTCAATTGGCCGTTAATTGTTCTCTCCAACCCCTTGAATTTCCTTTCTCCTAATTTAGCCACAAAGGTATTATTTTCATGAGTATCAATTACTAATATTTGGTTGGAGGCTTAAGGCTCTTGTACTCATGGCTTTAAGACTTGTACACAATCCTATAAATTGCCAAATTGCAAGGCTTGAAGCACATAGTACAAGTGGATAAGGCATGTGGCTAGGATTTCAATTCATATCATAATTAAACAACCAAATATAATTAATTTGACACTTTAATTAATTATAATTAGTGCCTTAAACTTGAGGATGTTACAACTCCTCCCCCCTTGAAAAGATTCTGCCCACGTAATCACATCTGGGCGAATAAGTTGGGGTACTTGGCCATCATCTCGGTCTTGGTTTCCCATGTAAGGTGAGAACGGCGATGATGCTTCCATTTGACCAAGACTAGCTCAATTTCTTTATTCCTCAGCTTCACTACTTTTGTATTCACAATGGCCTCGGGCTCTTCAATATACATCAGCTTGTCATCAATTTTAACTTCACTTATCGGCACAGCCGAATCTGGCTCTATGAGACATCGCCTAAGATAGCTCACGTGAAAGACATTATGAATGCCTGATAGATCCTCGGGAAGGTCAAGACGGTAGGCTTGTTCACCAATCTTCTCGATGATCTTGAAAGGCCCAATAAACTATGGTTTAAGTTTACCACGCTTGCCAAACCACAGCACTCCTTTCCAAGGTGAGACTTTTAACATAACATGATCGCTCACCTTGAAATCAATAGGCTTGTGCTTCTCATCTCCATATTCCTTTTGTCGGTCTTGAGCAGCCTTTAGATAATCTCAAACCATCTGGATCTTATCATGTGTAGCTTACAAGATTTCAGGTCCGGTCAATGGCTTCTCACCAGCCTCTTGCCAACAAGTAACAGTTAGACATTTCTGACCATATAATGCCTCAAATTGTGGCATCCCAATAGAGGGATGATAACTATTATTATAAGTGAACTCTACTAATGGCAGATGGGTCTGAATGCTCACTTTGACACCGAACTCAATAATGCAGGCTCGAGAAGATCCTCAAGAGTCTGAATGCTCACTTTGATAATTGGTCTGAGGATGATAGGTAGTGCTGAGCTTAACCTTGGTACCCAAGGCATCCTGAAAGATTGCCCAAAAGTGGGAAGTAAAATGAGAATCACGATCGGATACGATGGATTTAGGAACACCATGTAGTGAAATGATCGTGTTAATGTAGATATGGGCCAATCGCTCCATAGAATAGGTCTCACGGTTTGGTATGAAATGAGCCGATTTGGTGAGGCGATCAACAACCAACCAGATACTATCGTGCTGTCGGGAAGTAACCGGCAACTTAGTCACGAAATCCATGGTAATGTGCTACCACTTCCATTCAGGAATCGGCAGTGGCTGCAACTACCATACGACTTTTGATGCTCGGCTTTAACCTGTAAGCACACCAAGCATTTCTCAACATAAGATCCCACATCACTCTTCATCCCGGGCCACAAATACATGGCCTATTGGATTGTGATACATCTTAGTACTCCCAAGATGATACCAGTACTTGGTATTGTGAGCTTCCTTTAAGATGACATCACGGAAGCCACCAAGCTTGGGAACCCATATACGGCCCTTGAACACCTTTAACCCCTTAGAATTATCAGAATGTAGATGAACTTGACCAACAAGACGCTCAGATTTGAGTGGAGACTCTCGGAGAACTATCAGTTGCCACCAACGTATATCACTGAGAATAGACGGCTGCACCGTAACATAAGAAAGAATGAAGTTCAAGTTCAGCTTACGATCTTGATAGACCTTCCGGCTAAGTGCATCAGCCACGACATTAGATTCGTTGGGATGATACACGACCTCACAATCATAATCTTTGACTAACTCCAGAGCACGTCTCTGCCTCATATTTAGGTTTTGTTGGTCAAAGATGTATTTCAAACTTTTGTGATCTGTGAATAGTTTACATATGATGCCGTATAAGTAATGCCTCCACAATTTCAGTGCAAACACAACGGCTGCCAATTCAAGATCGTGAGCAAGATACTTCTTCTCGTAATCTTTAAGTTGCAGCGAGGCATAAGCAATTACCTTACCCTTTTGCGTTAAAACGCAACCAAGGCCTAAACCTGAAGCATCACTATAGACTATAAAGTCATCAGTGCCTTCAGGTAAGGCTAACACCGGGGCACTAGTCAATCAAGCTTTCAATTCTTGAAAGGCATTTTCCTATTCCTCTTTCCACGAAAATACCACATTCTTTCTAGTGAGAGAAGAAAGGGGGACCGCGATCTTAGAAACATCACGAATAAAACGCTGATAGTAACCACCAATCGCAGAATACTCCTTACTTCAACTGCATTAGAAGGTGGTAGCCATGAGCGAACAACCTCCACTTTAGAAGGATCAACAGATACACCCTCCTCGGAATAACATGCCCCAAGAATTGAACCTATTAAGATTCATGTTCAATGTTTAGTATACTTATTGCATTGAGAGTATTGGATATTTATCATAATACTTGTGTACGATTATCTATTGAGACATATATATATATATATATATATATATATATATATATACACTTTGGCTCATAGAGTTTAGTTTTAGATTTGTACCTTCCGTAGCCAAAACTCGCATTTAGAGAATTTAGCATAAAGCTTCTCTTTGTGAAGAATTTCTAACATCTGACGGAGGTGTGTAGCATGATCAGATTCCGTCTTGGAATAGATTAGGATATCATCAATGAATAAAATAACTGATTTGTCCAACATAGGTCGGCACACTCGGTTCATGAGATCCATAAATACGGCTGGAGCGTTCGTGAGTCCAAAAGGCATCACCAAGAACTCATAATGGCTGTATCGAGTACAGAATGTAGTCATGGGTACATCCTCCTCACGAACCTTCAGCTGATGATACCCAGATCGTAGATCGATCTTTGAAAAATAAGAAGCGCCTATTTGATCGAACATATCATCTATACGGGGCAAGGGATATTTATTCCGGATCGTTACCTTGTTCAACTCACGATAGTTGATACACATTCGTAACGTTCCGTCCTTCTTCTTAACAAAAAGTTGGAGCACCCCAAGGCGTGGAACTCGGTCGAATGAATCCCTTATCCAATAGTTCTTGCAATTGAACCATCATCTCTTTCAATTTAGAAGGGGCGAGACGATATAAAGCTCATGTAACAGGTGCTGCTCCTGGCACCAGATCAATCCTGAATTCAACTGGTCGATCTGGAGGCAATCCCGGCAAGTCGTCATGGAATACATCAACGTATTCTCGAACCACTGGAACATCTGACACCTTGGCTTTTCGTCTTGCACGTCAACCACATAAGTTAGATAGCTCGTACATCCCTTACTGACACATTGACGAACTTTAGCAACTGACATCACTGCCATATGACCCTTACGTCTTTCCCTATAAATGAACACCTTAGCACCAGTCGGCGAGGTTAATTGAATGACCCGTTTATTACATTAGATCACGACATCATGAGTTGACAGCCAATCCATCCCTACTATAATATCGAACTCTTTCATTTCCATAGAGATTAGATCAATAGAAAAGTTATGATAATCTAGATTAAGCTGACAGTTATCGTAAACAATTTCCACAGTCATAGACTGGCCATCAACAATCTCCACATCAACAGAAAATGGCAGTAAAGCATGTGCAACAGATAGCTTATGCATGAATGATTTAGAAATAAAAGATAAGCTTGCACCAGAATCAAATAACACTTTAGCAGGTAGAGTGTTCAAAAGAAACGTACCCATAACCACATCTGGTGCTTCTCTAGCCTCGTCTGTCGTCATCTGAAAGGCACGGCCTTTAGCCCTCGAGGTTTGGTTCCTCTTTGATTGGGAGGGAGCGCCGGACTGTGAAGGCTTGTTAACCGAAGCGTTGCTTTCCTATGGAGTTTGAGTCGAGCACAACTTGCTCACATGCCCGGTGCGACCACATTTGAGGCAATTTTCGTACCTCCGCGGACATTTGGGACGAATATGCCACGTTTCCCCACATCAATGATGGATAATATTGGTCGTATTACATGGCCCATGATGCGAAAGCCCACAAGCATCACATCGTTTATTCCATTCAGAATGGGAAGGTTGATACTGCGATTGGGATTAAGAGGCAGAAGATGCAGGAATCTTAAACTTTAAAAAAGTTGTGACTGAGGCTCGGAAGCAGTGGCTGCATCAGGCTTCTTCATGTAGTTTGAAGAAGACTGACGGTTGAAATTGTGAGATTTGTCATGCTTAAACATTTTTAGGAGGTGGCGCTTGAGGTTCAGCACGAGACACCTTAAACTCTCGCGACAAGGCGAACTCCACAGCCTCATCATAGGTCTCGATCCGTTGGTTTTTGACAAACTCTCGGATATCATGACGAAGCCCCTCAACAAAATATCCAATATTATGCTTTTCATCAGCAATAGGACTTTGAGCGAATTGGGACTTCGTATTGAATTCCCACACATAATTGCTGACACTAAGCGATCCTTGTTGTAGCTTGACAAACTCCATCCTCAGTTTTTGAAGTGATACGGTGGGACAAAATCGTTGATTGAAGCGAGTCTTGAACTCCTCCCAAGTCATAGTGTCCACCATATCAGCACCTATGGTAGTCACTACTTCATCCCACATTGCGTTGCAGCTTTCTTCAACTTACTGGAAGCATACTTGAGCTTATCTTTATCATCAACCCTAGCTACCCACAACACTTGTTCCATTTCCTTGATCCAATCGTTGGCAGCGGTTGGATCAATCTTCCCCACAAAAGCAGGAGGACCACGGCTAGTGAAGTCTTTATAACTAAGACTTCGGTCCTTCCTTCGAGACTTGGAGGACTTAGATTTATCTTTCTTCCTCTTAGCTGAGGTCTAGCTCAAGGCAGTTTGAAAGGCCTAGAAATGGTTAGCCAAAAGCTCTTCAAAATGTTTAGATTGGCTACCCAACAATTCAGAGACTTTATCAAGGACTCGGAGTTCACGTTCATTGAACTCCTCACCAGAGGAATGTTCATCTTCCTCTTCCACATAGTCGGGATTAACCTCCACATTGGGGTTCGGTTTAGAACGATCAGCCATCTAGCTGTATAATATTAAGCATATGCACAAGCATTAGTTATACAGTAGCATTATTATTAACCTAAACCGGTACCCGTCCTAGGCCAAATCATAACTTAACCTATGTCATAATATTGTTGCCTAGGCGGTCAATACAAGCATCTGAAACCGAACTCATAGTAGAGTATCGTCGACTATACTTATGCAATGAACATCGGCTCTGATACCAAATTGAAACACCTATTTCAACATAATATAATCATTAATGGGATTATAATAGATCAAGTATAATTAACCTGGTTTTAAGGAAAATCGGGCATGACCCGTTCGCACGGAGTCCATAACCCTGTTTGATTATAAGCTATAACTTGGACCGTACAGTAATTTACAAAATACTTCTAAGTAATTTACAATCTCTATCATCAAGCCCCAAAAGACATTAAGTGTGTATATTTACATATCAGAACATGTTAGTAGACAACTATCCAAAATTTTCCCAACGTATAAGCAACTAGCTTTACCAAAAGTCATAGCTTCAAAGTCGGTCCGTCTAAACTCTAGGACCAGAGCCGACAATATCCTTGCCTTTACTAACTCCTCCTGTAATACATGAAATGTGAGGGTTTAGCAAATAAAATTTTCTAAGTGAATTACTAGAACGATATGGAGTGCAAAACATGCAACAAGTAGTAATATTAAAAATGATTATAAAATGACAAGTCAATGTCTTTAATAAAAGTGGTGTGGGAATAACCCACTAAGATGCATAGGTCGTGAGCATAGCCCGCTATCCCGCCGTTGTCAGCCGGATTAGAACCGATGTAACATCCTTAAATTTAATATAATAATTAAACTATTAATTATACATTTCACCGATGATTTGGTGAATTAATTATGTTAACCCATACATACGGGTTTATTTTTTTAATCATTAAAGAGAATATGTTAATGTTAAATTACAAACCTATAAATAGGTAAACTGGACCTATATATATATATATATTTATTTATTTATTTATTTGAGTCCGGTTAACTCATACCTTGCTATAATATCCTCAAATTTAAAATATTATTTATAACCAAGTAAATTTCCAAATGAATTGTATCTCTATGTTTAGTTATGAGTAAAATTAAAGAATCGGCCGCAAACTTTACCTACTTGTACTATACATTAGATTTCTTGTAATTTGGCAACTTATATCATTATGTACAAACCCTTAAAGCCTATATACAAGTGCTTAATGCACATAAGGAAGTATGAAAGATTAAAAATGAAAGGAATGATGAAATGTGGTGGCTGAACTTAAATAGATAGAAGGTAAGGGTGGCATGTGAAAATTGATGGCCAATTAAGGGGTCCTAACCTCCATAATTGTGAGTTTCCTTCTCACTTTTTCTCTTTGAAAAACTCCTGCACATTTCACACACTCATAAGAGCCAAATTAGGGCAGGAGAAATCTCTTGCAAAATTGCTAGGAAAAGTTCAAGAATTTGGAGTAACCAGTTCAACAATGTCCAAGGTAATAGCTACTCTATGTTTTGATGGTGTGTGTTGTTATTCCCCCATCTTTGAGTCTCCCACATGCTAGCTCATATGATGAAATGAAGAAGAAATCAATATGGGAAGGCTTAAGGAGGTTAAATGATGGATAGCAACTTAATTGAATAAATTCTGAGTAATTAAACACAAGTAATTGATTGCAACTTGAGTTTGGAGATGGTGGGATTTAACAAAGAATTTGATGATGAAAGTAATGGAATTCTTGTGTTATTAATGTTAAAAAGTATCTATATATGTTTATATGTATCAAATACATCATAAAATGAAGTCTACAGGTGTTTTGGTAAGTTAAAAATGAGCTTGGAGCGAAAGACTTACGAGCAGGGCATTGTTTGAGACCATAGAGTGCTTTGTCCAACTTATAGACAAAAGCTGGATATTGTTCATTTTCAAAACCTGGAGGCTGCTTGACATAAACTTCTTCTTGCAGCTTCCCATTCAAAAATGCACTCTTCACATCCATTTGAAATACCTTAATGCTCTTATGAGCAGCGTAGGCTAGATACAAACGAATTGCTTCTAGCCTGGCCACAGGATCAAATGTCTCATCATAGTCAATTCCTTCCTCCTGTCTATAACCTTGAGCAACCAGTCTTGCCTTATTTCTAATGACATACCTTGCTCATCCATTTTATTCCTGAAAACCCATTTAGTGCCAATTATAGTTTTACCTTTAGGAGCAGGGACCAGCTTCCATACCTTGTTTCTCTCAAACTGATTGAGTTCTTCTCGCATGGCAGTGATCCAATTGGCATTTTTTAGTGCTTCATCCACTTTCTTTGGCTCCATTAGTGAAACAAAACTAGAGAACATACAGAAGTTCCCTAAGCTGTCCCACCTTGTTTGTACCCCTTTGTTGATGTCACCAATTATTTGATCATTGGGGTGACATCTGATCCACTTAGGATCATTTTTCAATGATGATTCTCCTGAGTTATCAGCAGCTTCAGCAGGTCCTGTTGAACAGCTCTCAAGATTTTTAGACACACTGTTGTCTTGAGCCTGCTCACTTGTTGAACATGACTGACCACTGTTGAACATATCAGCAGAGGAACTAGGAAAATCAGCATTGATAGGTTCAGGACATGCAGTTGTGATTAAGTCAGTACACTTATTCACACAGGATGTATTGACATAATCATCATCATGCCCATCATGATTAACAGGTTCCACACTGGGTGTAGTGGAAGCTTTTGAGTCCTCTTCACTATTTGAATGCATCAGATCATTAAAGTTTAATTCTCCTGAAACTGATTCAGGAACAGCTTTGGTGGAAGCATTCTTGGACTCTTCAAAGGTGACATTGATAGATTCATCCATCACCTTTCTTTTGTTGTTGTACACTCTGTAGGCTTTGGAGATAGCAGAGTAGCCAACAAACACACCTTCATCAGCTTTTGGTTCAAACTTTGCCAGTTGGTCCCTTTGATTCAGAATGAAGCAGGGACACCCAAACACATGGAAGTAACTGACATTTGGCTTCCTCCCTTTGAGCGGCTCATAAGGAGTCTTGTTGAACCTTTTTACCACTAAGGATCTGTTTTGGGTGAAGCAGGCAGTGTTAACAACTTCAGCCCAGAATGATGAAGGTAAACCAGATGCACACAGCATGGTTCTAGCAGCTTCAATGAGAATTCTGTTTCTCCTTTCAGCAACTCCATTTTGTTGTGGAGTTGTTACGGCTGAAAATTTTTGAGTGATTCCTTTCTCTTCACAGAAGTCTTCAAGAGTACTGTTTCTGAATTCAGTACCATGATCACTTCTAAGCTGCTTCACTTGGGCAGAGTTCAGCATTTCCATCTTTTTCACAAATCCAATAATTTCTCTAGCAGCCTCTCCTTTGCTCTTCAAGAAGATAACCCATGTGTACCTGGAGAACTCATCAACCATTACTAGAGTGTATCTTCTTCCTCCTAGACTTGGGACATTAACAGGTCCAAACAAGTCCATATGGATTAAGAAGAGAGGGGTATCAATAGAAAAGTTATGTTTGGATTTAAATGATGATTTCCTCTGCTTGCCTTTCTCACAAGCTGTGCAGAGTTTATCCTTAACAAAGGTCATAGAAGGCAAATCTGTCACCAACTCTTTCTTACAGAGTTTGTTGATGTTCTTGAAGTTCAGGTGTGACAGCCTTTTGTGCCATAACCAGTTTAAGTCTGCATTTGTTCTTGTGAGAAAACAGGTTTCAGTTGTGGGATCAGCAGATTGCATGTCCACAACATATACACCTTTCTTTCGTTGAGCACACAGCACAACTTTGCCTTGGGGATCCAATATGTAACCCAGGTGCTCATCAAAGTTAACCTTATAGCCAGCATCACACAGTTGACTTATGCTAACAAGGTTATGTTTTAGTCCAACCACATAGGCTACTCTTTTAAACACTGCAGCACCAGCTTTAAGAGTTCCATATCCCTCAGTGGATCCATGTACATTGTCACCAAATGTGACTTTTGGCCCTTTTTCAGGCCTGAGATCACTCAGCAGGTCCTTACAACCTGTCATGTGCCCTGAGCAGCCACTGTCGAAGTACCAAACCTGGGATGGTTGTTTTTCCTGCAGAGTGACAAGAAGAATATTAATCATTTTTAGGGGAACTCATCACAGAGATGAGTTCTCCTACTTCATCAACATTTGTTGATGGACTTGTGATATCAACACTAATATTCCCTATTTGAATGGTATCAGTTTGGATACCACTTTCATTGACTAAGATGTTTCCAACACTGTTTATATTAGCTGTGATGGAACCATCAGAGTCAGCAGGCCTTATGTCCTCAGTTTCAGGACAATCTTTGGCCAGATGTGTCTTCATTCCACATTTATAACATTTTCTTCTTTTAGTATTTTTGGAAGAAGACCTTTCAGAAACACATTCTGAGTTATTTCTGTTGATTTTACTAGTAGTTTTAGCAAACTTATTACTATTTGATGAATCAACAGCTTGAGTGGAAAGTTCAATAGCAACAACTTTGCCTGTCTCTTCTTTCCTATTTTTAGGAGGACAGATGTCAAAGATAGGAAGCTTAATTGGTTTTTGAATTTCCACAGGTTTAGGAAACTTATTCCCAGATCTCTCAGGCTGAGCAATGGCTTTGCCTTTGTCCTTCGTGAGATGTGATTGATGTTGCCTATCAACATAATCATTATTTCTGGTTTTGAAAGACTTATTCTCATTTAAAACCAATTTACCACTATGATTAGAAAACTTATTTGAAATCACAGCAGGTTTGCCTTCAACCTGAGACTTACTCTTGTTAAAGGCAGACTGCTTACCTTTTGAAAACTTATTTTCAAAATGTTCAGCATTAAAAGGATTAGTATGCCTTTTTACATCAGCTTTAGACCCAAAGCCTGTTTTGTCAACAGGTTTGGTGTCCACAGCTGCAGTTTGAACATGCTTTCCTTTCTTTTGCTTGTGTGAATCAGCAGAGCACTTAGCAGGCTTATTTGATGGAAAACTTATTTCATCAGCAGCTTTTGAGCTACGTTCACACGAGCTGTCAGTGTTTTGAGGCCTGACAAACCTGTTTGTTGAGATTAATTTACCATTCACTTTTTGAATAAAAGTGTTTGGAAGCTCACCAAGAGTGGACAAGTCTTCTTTTAAATTATTAACCTCAACAATGGAAGCTGCTGTGTCAAGATCCCCTCCAAGATAGGCTTGGATTTGTGCAGGAATCTGCTGACTTATACAGTGGCTGACTTTTTGTGCAGATTGGCACCAAGAGTCAACTATCTTTTGAAGCTTAGCATGTTTTATATCTGTTTCTCTCTTCTCTTCCAGTAAAATGGAATTGATGTGTTTTAATTCATCAAGCTCAGTTTCCAACTTATGAAAACTGTCCAGTTTACTGGATTTTGTTTCAAGATCAGTTTTAAGCTTAGAGATTTCTGATAATAAAACAGTATGCTTCTCAACAGCAGCTTTCAGATCAGCAAGCATATATTCAAACATTTTAACTTTTTCTTCAGAACTGTAATCCATAAAATTTTGTACCTTATACATCATTGTAGGGTTCCAGTTCTCCAAGCTGCTAAAGGCTTCAGCTTCAGCCAGATCCTGTTTGAAGTTGCTTGTTGATGGGACATCAGTGTTGGCCATCAGACAGTGATTGTCTTCTTCATCAGATGATGAATCAGACTCCTCCCAGTCACAAGTCTCTGCCATAAGTCCCTTTTGCCAGTTAGAAACCACTGAGTTTTCCAACTTCCTCAGCTTAGCCATAGCCATAAGGTACTTAACCCTATAGCCATCATCCCTATTTGTCTTGTGTGGTTTGGATGACTGACCAACAGCTTTTGACACACAGTCAGCAGCTATGTGGCCAGGTTTTCCACATTTAAAGCACTCAGCTTTGGTCTTATCAAATGCCTTCTTTTTAACAGCATTTGAGCTTCCCTGCAGCATGTTTCTTCCAAACCTTTTCTTGTTGAACCTTTTGACAAGCATGACTATCATTTGCTCATCATCCAGTTCAGCAATATTTGCATTGTCTTCCTCATTAGACATTTCCTCCTAATCATCAGCCTGTTGATCAGGTTGGGTGAACACATCACTCACTTGATTTACAGGTTGTCTCACACTGGCCACAAAGGCAGCACCTTTCTTAGATATTTCCAAGACATTTATCTTCTGTTGCCTTGACTGCTCATCATTCAGTAAGGATCCATATAAGTTAACAAGATCCATACTTCTGATGGTACCTGAATTCCTTAAAATTGTAGAAAAATAATTCCATTCTTCAGGCAGGACATCTAAGAATTTGTTTACCAAAGTCAGGCTATCCTTGGTGATCCCAACAGCTTTGAGATCATTTACAAGAGCAGTAAACCTGGTGTAGGTTTCAGTGAGAGTCTCCTTTGGTTTTACAAAGAAGAGTTCATGCTGTCTAACAAGATTATTAATCCTGTTGTCAAGTGTGATTGTGGGTCCATCATAGACGGTACACAAAGTATCCCACATCTCCTTTGCAGTCTTCATCTTCTCAACCTGTTTGAACACATCATCAGGCAGAGAGATGACCAGGTTGTTTCTGGCTTTTGCATCAAGAGCCACCAGTCTTTTGTCTTCATCAGACCATTGAGCTTTTTCTTTCTCAAATGTTCTGATTTCAGGAGCAGCTTCTTCAACAGCAGGAGTTATGGTTGTAACAGAGGTTGGCACATAGGGACCCTCCATTACAATCTCTGGTAGTTGCACATCCAGATTCTCTAAATAGAGCATCATTCTGCACTTCCAACCAGAAAAGTTCTGATGATTGAACTTTGGAGGTTTGCCCATTGAGACATTATCATAGTATGAGGAACTTGCGGCACTGTTGTCCATGGAAACTTTGGGAGAATGAGAGATCTAGAATGACACACACTCTAAACTGCTCTGATACCAGTTGTAGGTCCCAAAAGATATCCCAAGTATATAGCCTTAAGCTGTAGAGGGGGGGTGAATACAACTATTTAAAAACTACACACAATTTTCTCAATGTTTGTATGTATTATCAACAAATGTTAATTACAAACGAGCTTGAATGCGGAAAGGTTCAAGCTGAGATGACAGATACAACAGTATGTTTAACTAGTATAAGACAGACTTAAACCAGTTACAATGAATACACTCACTAAGAATCACTCACTGTGTTTACAAGACTCTGAGGAACAGCTTGAACAAGAATAGCTTAGACACTGAGCACTGTTTTATTCAAGCAGACTTGCATGCATGAAAGACACACTTGAATGCACGTTCACTCTTGGTTTTCAGCACTTGGCTTTTTTTTGGCTTAATCTTTCAATCCTTGGAAGTTTCTTTTTATACTCACTCAGAGGATCTAAGTGAAGCTTCTTCATTGGACGGAATGAAAAAGGGAAAGTCTTGTTGAAAAGACAACATAAACTTTTCTGCACACTCTGAAAAGCAGACTTGTCTTCATGTGGGCAGAACTTTTGTCTTTTCACTTTGTCTACTGTTGCATTGCCTTTAACTAAATAAGGAATGTCAACTTTGTGTTTTTCTTCCTTTGTAAAGGCCTATTTTGATATAAGAAAAAGGTCTGTCACCCTTTTTCAAATATCCTTTTGTCTTCATGTAACAGAACAGCTTGGGCAGGCTGAGCAGTTCTGATTTCCACTTTGTCTTCGACTTTGTAACTGATCTTGTAGTCAAAAACATACATGAGGACTTGGAAACATATTCCATAAAGTGTTTATCTGTTCACAAAGAACAGGTTCTGTTCACAAAGAACAGAACACTTGTAAACTGCCCAAGCTGCTCACCAGTGTAGAGCAGCGTAGACAGTTTATGTCCAGCCTGTTCAGCAGACTGAACAGCTTGGGCAAAACTGCCTTTGTTGCAACACATGCAACACATAGAACAGCTTCAGGCTGATATTGCAAATCATTTTCAGGTTTCAATAAGGCATATAACAGGCCTTAAATTCAACCTTCAAAAGCATCAACAGGTTTGATTAATAATCTCCCCCTCAGATGCATAACAGGTTTGACTGAGGCCTTTTTGTGCCTAACAGCCTATAATAACTGGCAAGTCTTAAGGACTGTCGTATCCCTATGGGGGTTCTAAGAGTTGACCAATTCCTGATAACCTTGATCTTTGCGGGGTCGACTTGGATCCCTTTACTATTGATCACGTTACCGAGAAATCTTACCTATCTTAGCCAAAAGTCAAACTTAGAAAGCTTGGCATATAATTGTTCTTTCTTCAACAACTCTAGAATAAGTCTTAAATGTTTGCTCGTGCTCCTCCTTGTTTCGTGAGTAGATTTAAAAGTCATTCATGAATACAATCACGAGTTTGTCTAGATAAGGTTTGCACACCCGATGAGGTCCATGAGTACCGTTGGGGGCACTGGTTAATCCAAACGGCATTAATAGGAATTTATGATGACCGAAACGGAATCTGAAAGCTGTCTTTGGAATATCTTTCTTGCGAACTCTAACTTGATGATAACCTGACCTTAGGTCGATCTTCGAATAGAAGCTTAATTCTTGGAGTTTGGTCAAACAAGTCATTGATCCTTGTGAGCGGGTATCGATTCCTGTAGTTTATTTAGCTCTTGGTAATTGATGCACATTCTGATGGTTCTCATCCTTCTTCTTTATGAACAAAACTGGAGCTCATCCAAAGCGAGGAACTCGGTTTGATAAACCCTTTATCTAAGAGCTCCTACAGTTGGTTGGACGAATCTTACACTATTGATGGGGCTAATCGGCATGGTGCCCGAGCCACTAGTACCACACCAGATACTAGGCCGATTTTTGAATTTGACCTGCCTCGATGTTGGGTGTTTAGGTAAGTGTTCTGGAAAAACTTTGGGGTACCCATAAATAATAAGAATATTTTCGAGCCGCTTTTCCTTTGGCTCCCTCTCTTTCAACACTTCAGGGTCCTAATGCTAGAGATGATGCTTACTTTGGTATTTCTTGTTTTGCCTTGAACAGTAAGGACCTTCTTATTGACTAAAGGTATATGAACCGTGTTCTTGTTGCACACTATTTCCGCACGATTTTTCGATAGTCAATCCATGCCTATGACCACGTAAACACTTCCCAGTTTGACGGGTATCAAGTCTGTTTCAAAGAGTCGGCCTACTAATTCTAAGGAGCATCCTCGACTTATATTATTTGTCTTAAGTGTCTCACTGTCATCAACCTCAATAGCATAAGTGGCACTTAAAGGTGTAAGAATGGAATTTATCTGCTTACTGAACTTAGTGGATACGAAGCTCCTATCAGCACCGGTATCAAATAGTAGAAATGCATAAGTGGTATCTAATGGGATAAGAGGATAAGTCTATGGGTTTGAAATTTCTTAGGAAGATTGTCGTACTACATATCCTCATGCACATAGTTATAGATAAAACTTAGTTCTTCATTAAAATGCTTGATACCTAATCTTTGTACATGATATGGTCGGGATTTCCTGATAAATTTTTAAGCCTTACATACCCTAAGATATATCAGATAGTAAAGCCCAGAGAAATACTATAAAATGGTAGAAAGGGTACTAAGTATGAGATGCCTCCGGGGTTTCCTCGTACTCCAAAGCGTTAAGTCATTGGGTTAGTTCTGCACTGCGGGCTTTGTGCTCTGCTAGGCGCTGTCACAATTCATTGATTCCATCTTGTTGAATCGCCTTGGTATTCTGGTTGGCCCAAGGTTTATTGGTGGTTTGTATTGTCTCTAGCTTAATCCTTGCAAAGATCTCACCGATCTCTTGGTGGATTTTGTCGAAATTGAGGGTTGTGTCAGGCGGCCCTTGCCACCAACAGAGGCATCGTTTGTTATGTAGGTTTCTGGGTAAGTGTCGGCACTTGAGAGGAAGATGGTGTTCCGACTTCAAACTGGCTTTGGATCCCTTCCTTGTTTCCCCACTCTTGGAGAGTGAGAGGCATCCATCCCCACTGTCTTATGGTTGCCCGTCGTTACCGTGGCGGGCTTGGCTGATGGGCAGGTACCGGGATAGACTCCCGTTGTGGCAGTCACACCCTTTTCCTAGGGGTGAACTTCTTCAATGGCCCATTGGGGTGGTCTCTGAATAGGGTGTAGGATGGAATATGTGGTGGTGATGGTGGAGCAATTTGTGCTGCAGGGCCACAGTTGCCCTCCTTGTGTTTTGACGGGTCCATTACATCGTCATTGATTTGGTCTGGGTGGGTTCCCGATCCAAAGTACACCTCATCACCTTGGCTTCCTTGTTCCCTGGGTGAGAATTCATCCTCTGAGTCAAAGAGGATAATAACTGTATTGTTCAACATGTTATTGTCATCAGGGTCCATATATGTGTTCACAGTTCTTGAAGAAAGTTTAGTTTTTGTAACAGTTATAGTCTAGGTACTGATGCAACCTAGTTCACTATAACTATGGCTCTGATACCAATCTTCACCCCCTGTTACCCCGGTTGGCAACGAAGCATGACGTCGCGGAAGCGTAACCATAATCATAACGAACGACCACTATATAGACGTTTTCAAAAATACATTGAATTAACTTCAAATATAAATATTGTTTTACATAACCAAAATACAGTGTAAGTAGTTCTTAAATTACCAAGATTTAAATACACAATTTAGTTTATCAAGAAAGATGCAAGTAAATCTCCAAGTTTGAAAATGATGCGACTCCAAAATGACGGAAGCCTTGGAATGCTTCCGACAAATTTGCATGTCTTAATCACCTGAAAATACATGCTAAAATACGTCAACAAATTTTTGGGGAGCTCATAAGTTTACGCGAAAAGACCAATTATATGGATATTATCTGATGAGTTGAATTTATAAAGCATAAATTCCATGTATGTATTACATAAACCATCATGTAACCGAAGCTTAATTAAATGAGTTTGCCCTGTGCAGTATTCCCATACGTAATACCGATTGTTGAATATATATGCATCCTGCCGTTAGCCGATTAAGACTAACCTGAATGGGGGACATGACTCCCGATAGATCTATCCACAATATAATCGCGCTTGCAAATAAATGCAATTAACGGTTCATGATTTGAGAGCTGATTGATCCACATGTGTAATACATATAAGAAATAAACAGTTTTGATGTCCATATGAAAACAGTGCATTTATTTCCACCCCAATAGATAGTGCAAATAGGGGCTATGAAGACTCACCGCATGTTGATGGCAAAATGATCGTAATAACGACGATTTACGTTGTTGATGAGTGATGACACCGGACGGGTTTAACCGAGTCCTAAATGATATAAGGGATTTAATAAATCTCATATATGATAATATGCATGTATAATGTGGTTATCTTTTAAATCACCCAACATTACAAGTTTATAAATAAAACTCACTTAAAACGTCAAGTTTATATATATATATATATATATATATATATATATATATATATATATATATATATATATATATATATATATATATATATATATATATATATATATATATATATATATATATATATAATTTTCCAGCTTTTTGAAGGTTTTTCGGCCTACTTTGAGGCTGTTTTTGACCAAGCTCCAAAACGATTTAGGCTTTGGTATTCTTGGAGATTAAACTACTATATACAAATAATTTTTAAAGTCAAGAACGGCCATTTTTTGAGGTGTTTAAGTTAGGGAAAAAGCTCACTAAAAATGCTATGTTGGCCATTTTTGAGCTGTCAAACTTTCGGGTTCCCAAATAATATCTGGGGGTTCTAAACTGTATGGTCTACCTAACACAGATCTATCTAGACGCGGAACCGTCAACGAGTGCGGAATCCTCGTTAACGGGTAGACGGAAACAACACTCACTAGAAACACGGAGACTATCAGAAGCTGCACGAACTACACAAGCACGAGCCTACGAACTGATTCTCTCCGAAAGGACACTAACGCTGATGATAAACTCGAAATCGCTTAATGCTTAATCACTCTCGACATCTGCAAAAAGTCTGATAATTAATCGAGTCTATCCCTAATTATAGAGGCTAATTCGAGTCTGTTATGGGCCAAACTCGAATCCGGCCCAAGGCCCATTTGAGTTTGTCCCATCTGACACTCTCGAATCTGCCTACATTCGAATCTAGGATCACACTCGAATCTATCACAGATTCGAATGTCAAACCTTATAGAATTCGAATTTACCTTTTCACATAATTGACTAAGTATTGAAACTTATGTTTTTACCTTATGATTGATTTTATCTTTGATCTTCATGTATGAACTTCTTGTAAAACATTACATTAACTTCAAACATACAAACAATAATAAATATCAAACATATATAAACAAACATATCAAATACTTGCTAAACCACAATGATGGATCACTTAGACTGCTATCGTCACACAGGGTGTACCAACAGACTCCCCCTTGACGATAGCTTCTAATAATTCACACATTTGATTAAGAACTTTGTTCATTATTTATTCAAACTGCTTCCAGCAAACAAACCTTTTTCAATACACACTCGAACTACATTCTCATACTTTCTAGCCTCACCATCCATATGAGTGTCACTTGAAATCTTATGAGTATGCAAAACTTGAAGGTCATCTCGAGAAAGGTTTACCAGATGAAGAGGATCATAGATTCTAAGAATCACCTTTTCTTCAAAATCTTCCATCACCGCTTCTCCAGTCTCACTCTCAACATACCACCAGTTCAGATTCTTCAGGACGTTCTGTGGCATAGGCTTGAGCGGCACCTTTCTTAGACATCTTACAGGTTTGTATTGAATCTTCATCCAAGGACGCCCAGTTAGAGGATCAATTCGAGTAGGATCCTCTACTCTTTTTCCTATCCTTGGATTTAGGCGTTCAAACTTCCTTGATCTTCCCTCTTTCCTTATGATTCTGGCAATTATATCTGCGTAGGGATCATTGCCAATATTGATCAGGTCTTTCCATGCTAACGCCTTGATCTCAATCTTTGGCAGTGAATTGAAAACTTTCAGAGTTCGCCTCAGGTACTGGAGCCCATCTTTTCTTTTGATTATGAATAGCTGCAGTTCTCGATCAAAGAACCAGCTTAATATGCTTCCTGATAGTTTTCCAGTCCCCGGCACTCTCATCTTCTCTTTCAGCTCTAATTCTTTATGCTCAGCCCTGAACCACAACTTTCTTTTCTCTTCATTTGTTAACTCTCTGACAGGTTCCTCTACTGATGACTCAACATTTAAAGCAGCATTCACCACTTCTATGTTAACAACATCATTGCCTCCTATCACATATGTATCGGTGATTGGATTTTGCTGGACTACGATTTCATCAGCTTCATCGTCTTCGTCAGCACATATCTCATCATCTGATCTCCAATCAACAATTTCTTCAGGGACAAATTCTCAATCTTCTAATTCTTCCATATCCTCTTCAAAGTCAAATCCCAAGTCCATTGGGTCGTCATCAAGATCCATGAGAGCATCAATCATCTCACTTATCTCAAAATCTGTAGGCTTAGACGAACTAGCCTCTCCTACTTCACCTCCCAACTGACTTGGCTCCCCTGAGATTGAGCAGCCTGAGCAGCAGAAAAATCTACTGCCTCATTCTGTCTTTGAGAGCTGGGATCATTGCCTTGGTTATCTTCATTATCATCATCCTTCCTGCCTACTTCTTGATCTCGGCACGATGTCTCCCCCTGAGCCTGTAAATTTTTCATTAGTTGCTCAACTAGGGAGCGCATCGACCTTAACTCAGCTGCTTGATCAGCTACAAATGTCTTTAACTCTACGTTCTCTTCCTGAACTGTTTCCACAATCTTCTTCAAATCGGCATTCTCCTTATCAAGATTTGCATTATGAGTCTGAATCTCACCGATTGTCTTTGTTAGGCTTAAGATCTGGATATTTTGGAAGTCAACTCGAGCTTTGAGCTGCAGGAACCTTTGGTTGTCGGCGTATGTGGATGAGGTTGATGGGATGGATTGAAGTG
Organism: Centrapalus pauciflorus; assembly: GCA_020465985.1. NCBI lineage: Eukaryota > Viridiplantae > Streptophyta > Magnoliopsida > Asterales > Asteraceae > Centrapalus > Centrapalus pauciflorus. Next base: position 15,039 of record JAANYP010001970.1, on the reverse strand, counting down.
GAGTTGGAATGATCGGTGAAGGGATGTAAGGTTCATCATGAGGTGGTGATGGTGGAATGGTGGTTTGAGGTTCCTGAGGTTGAGGAGTTTGAGTTTGAGGATTTTCTGGTTGTTCTGATGAAGCTGAAGACGATCCTTGCATAAATCTGTGACGCTTGGCCCGTTGCCTTGTCACTAACATTGCAACCTCTTCTTCTTCAAAATCGGATTCATCAGACTCTCTTGTTGCTCTACGCCTTGAAGCTTCTTCATCAACTACTAACCGTGATCCATAAGTTCCTATTTGAACATGAGGTTCTGTAGCTACTGACTCTGGAGCTTCAACTTCTATCTCCTCCATACTTTCTGATTCGGTTGCTGACGATGACAAATCATTACCCGTCTGCTCTGGTTCATATTCATCAACATCCCTCAACACATCATCTTCTCCCTCTGGAGGCTCTAGCAATTCTCCAACCAACGCTGCAGATATTTCTTCGTTGGCATGAGGACCAGCTTCCCAAATTTCATATAGAGTCTGGCACAACTGATCAGCTTCACTTGGGACATTCGAAGGCCCTGCTTCTTGTACTTCTTGCTGTTGATTTGTAGAAGGCCTAGATGCCTGAGTCTGACTTGCAGTAGCTCTTTGTCTTCGCCTTTGTCCTTGTGCTCGTGGTGGCTGTGGTTGTTGTTGTGGCTGACCAGGCTGAACTTCCACTACACCTGCCCAGTTAGCAGATCTGGTGCTTCAAAATTCCTATCCAAAATAGCTCCAAACAACGGTCCCTCGACTGGAACCGCCAACCTTCCTCTATGCGAGGAGCAATCAGCAAAAATTCTTTTATCCATCACCGCGACACTTTGGATTTCATTGTGTGGCGGCAAATTCGGCAAGAAATGCCTTATGAGCATCATTATGAATCGAGGATACAGCAGAAATTGTTGCTGCTCTGGAGCGGAGATTTGATGGACGAATTCTGAGAAAAACATCTGAGAAAAGCTGAATGGCCGATTATACACTAAAGCGATCATCCCAGATTGGATCTTCGAGACGATATAATCAAAACCAGCTTTCTTTGCCGCGAAACAGACCATGAAAACATGAGTCAAAAATCTCCATTGGCCAATAAGCCCGCTCTTCATGTACGAAGTCTTCGTAACATCTAGACTGTAACCCATCCTTTGGAAAGTTGCCTGCCTAACACTTAATGGAAAGTCAATAGGCCCAGCCTCCTCTTCCGGAGATCCTAGCTGCAAAACTTGACGCAGCATATCGGCAGAGAACACCAACGGTTGCCCTGCGATCCTTGTTCTTAGCACTGTCGGAGTGACAGAGCAGTCCACCTGAAGATGATCATAGAACTGGCGAACATAGGGAATTACAATCTGAATATTATGTGACAAAGCGAAAGCAATCCTAGATTCTACTAGGAAATCCAACATTTGACGATATCCCTGCGCCTCAGGGATATGATGGTCGGGGTGAATGACCATATTGTGCTTCGGCACAAATACTCGAACAGCCATATCTGCACATTAGATAAACTATTAGAATTAATAAAAATCAATAAACTTGCCAAAATTCAAATTTGTTTTATTTTGAACTTGATTAAGTACAAAATCCGACATAAAAGAATTTTTACAAGTTTAATAAAATTTAAATTAAATAATTCAACTAAAATAACATATTCGAATTAAACAGATTCAAATAAATCCCTTTTCGAGTTTAATGGTACACTCGAATCTAGTGACATTCTCGAGTTTACTGACAGACTCGAGAATCGTTTGGAACAGATTCGAACCCCGTCGGCCTAACTCAACACCAAATCCCATGATTTTAACCATTTTGGACTCAGAAAATTACATTCATTAGTCCTATTAGTTACTAATCACGGATATGTGCAATTAATTTGACTCTTTATCGATCCAAATTTGGTAATTCTGAAAAACCCGATTAAGACCCATAAACCTTCAAAAATCGATGATTTTTGGCTTAAATAGTGTATAAAACTACATGAATCTTGTACAACCCAGTTGTTTGTACCTAGAAGTATCAGTAGAATCGAACACTAAGGCAAGAAACTCGACAAATTATCGTTTTTGTGGAAATCGGTAGATTCGAGGAAGTAGATTCGAGGTCGCCGGATAGATTCGAAGGAGTAGATTCGAAAACAGATAGAGTAATGACAAGTAACTGTTACCTATTTATAATACCAACCTTCGAATCTATGGCCAAGGTCGAATCTATTGACAGATTCGAAAACCACCCAATTTCATGTCTGTACTAAACTCGAATTACAACAAACACTTAGAAAAATTTCGAAAATTTTGAAATAACTTCAACTTTTTCAACCTTTTCAACGGTATTGTGTAACGAGATAAACTATGCCAAATCTTTTACCCTAAGCACAAGATATTTCACGCAGTGTTTAATTTATCCAACTATTAATGCACCCTCAGTAATTTTTGACCTTTAACCTAAGTAAAAAAATAAAATAAAATAAAATAAACTAAGGTAAAATAAAATAAAATAAGGTAAAAATAAACTTTTAAAATTTTGACTAAAAATTTAACTTAGACTTAAGCTATACTTATTAAAATTAACAACCTAAGCTAAACACTAACAAAATCTTTTTGATGAGTATAGTCAAAGAAAGGTTCAATCAGATAGCGATGTCAGATACTCACTTTCAGTACTTAAACTTTCACACTTAGGAATTTTTGATTCCTTTGATTGTTTGTCGTGACGTACCCATTTTGCCGATTGTTGGTATTTACCCCTTTAAACATGCTACATTTCGGAATATCCCTTGGCATTTTTATTTATCATGAAATTATCTTACGTGACTCAGACATAGACATACTTTTATGATCAAGGCATACAGACTAAGATTCTAACTTGTTGGTATTTGCAAACTTTCTTTAAAAGACAAACATCGGACACAGGTCTGTATTTTCATACAACAAAGTGTCTTAGTTTGACTTAAGGTTTATTTTAAAGCTAGCAAGACAGCGATGACAGGTCTGTACCGACGTACAACAAAGCGACTTATCTTGCTAACCCGAATCTAAACAGAGGCAACAGGTCTGTACTTACGTACAACAGAGTTACATGTTTTCGACCCTCAATTTTGTATGATTTTTCTATTCTTTCCATTTTAAGATGTATTTGATGATGCTATACATCCCCAGAAAGTTTGTATACCTCATTTAGACTCAAAGTTTGTATGTCTTGTACATAAAAATTAAGACCGATTGGTCATACATTTAAGTTACCGACACGTTTGACTTTTTTCTTGAATATTTTATTAGCCTTGAGATTCCCTATATGTATAATGCCTACCAACACATCAAACTAAAATAAAGTATAACACTTAGAATTTTAGTTGCATTATGTGTGAAAGCCTAAACACTTAGAGTTTGTAACGACTGTGCTAATTTTCGTCACTTTGAACCTATGTATCTAAGACTTAACTCTTTTTCTGATATTCTCTTTTTTTGTATTTTTATGATTTTCTCTCTTTTTTCTTTTGTTTGTCATAAGAAATAGCAATAAAATAAGATAACCTACTAACTTACTAAAAATAGAAACTTACTAAAAATAGAAACTATCCTAAATTAGCAGACTTACTATAAAAAGAAAGAAATACTACAGCTATAAAAGGAAATAAACTACCACTAAGGTCAAATTACTCAGGGTTGCGCATTCCATTTAGTTGAATTAAATACTCAAACCGTGACTTATCAAATGCTTTGGTAAATAAATCTGCATTATTATCATCCGTTGCCACTTTTACCAATTTGATTAAGTTCTTTTCAGCACAATCACGAATAAAATGATGCCTAATGTGTATGTGCTTTGTTATACTGTGTTTGACTGGATTATTAGTTATAGCAATTGTAGATTGATTGTCTATCCTAATGGGATTTTGAGTGTAAGCCAAACCGTAATCCCGCAATTGTTGTTGTATCCACAGAACCTGTGAGCAGCAACTACCAGCAGCAACATACTCGGCCTCGCACGTTGACACGGCTACCGACGTTTGTTTCTTGCATTTCCAGGATACCAATCTCCCTCCTAGGAACTGACAACCTCCAGTTGTTGATTTGCGTGTCAAGCTGCATCCTCCGTAGTCAGAATCTGTGAATGCCTCCAACTCTAGATCTCCCTCCGCGTGATACCAAAGTCTCAGCTTCGGTTTCGACTTGAGGTATCGTAGAATCCGCTTCACAGCTTTCATGTGCATCTCCTTCGGATTAGCTTGAAACCTAGCACAAATACACACAGCAAACATGATGTCAGGTCTTGAAGCAGTTAAATACATAAGTGATCCAATCATGGCCCGATATAGAGTCGGATCCACATCGGTATCACTTTCAGTACCCGGTCCGAGATTGTGATTCACTTGAATCGGCGTGCTGAAATGGGCAGTCAATTTTGTTCCTTCCATCCCGAAACGTTCTAATATGTCATAGACATACTTCGTCTGATGGATAAACATACCATCCTTCTTCTGGTTAACTTGTAACCCCAAAAAGAAAGTTAACTCTCCCATAGCACTCATCTCGAACTTAGACTTCATCACCTTCTCGAAATCTTTGCACATCTGTTCGTCTGATGATCCAAAAATGATATCATCGACGTACACTTGTACCAAGATAAAATGTTCTCCCTTCCTCTTAACAAACAAAGTACTATCTATCCTACCCCTTTCAAATCCGTTCTCTAATAAATGGTTGGATAGAGTCTCATACCACACCCTTGGTGCTTGATGCAATCCATATAGAGCCTTATCTAAGCGATATACTCTATCAGGATATTTTGGATCTGTAAATCCGGGCGGTTGTTCTACGTACACCAACTCCTTCACTTTCCCATATAGGAAAGCACTCTTAACATCTAATTGATATACCTTAAATCCCTTGAAGGAGGCAAAAGCTAGAAACAACCTAATGGCTTCCAACCTTGCTACTGGTGCAAACACCTCATTGTAATCGATTCCCTCCTCTTGGTTGAAACCCTTTACAACTAGCCTAGCCTTGTTGCGCGTGACTATACCCCGATCGTCTATTTTGCACTTAAAAACCCATTTGGTTCCTATGGCAACTTCCCCTCGAGGTAATGGAACTAACTCCCACACTTCTAGTTTCCTAAACTGCGAAAGTTCTTCCTGCATCGCTTCAACCCAGGAGTTATCCTTAAGTGCCATTTGCACATTCTTAGGCTCTACTTGAGATATGAAACAAGAATAGAGACATGTGTGATATGCCTCGGAGTCATTTATCATTGACAACAACACAGTGTTGTTATTTAAACTACTCCTAGTCCTCACACCCTCGTTAGGATTTCCTATGATGCTTTCTATAGGATGGTTCTTGTTGATCCTAGAGGTCTCTATCTCATCAACCCTTAGATTATCTCCTAAGTTGGATCCTATTTCACCTAATGGGGGAACTTCCTCAGATTCTACATTTTCCTCCCCATGGACATTTTCCTCAGAGTTGGAGTTTGTTTCCTGAGTCTGGTTCTCAGTTGAAGGTGCTTCAGGAACATTGACTTCTGGAGATCTATCTACAGTCGAAGTAGGCTCGGATGTGGATTCAAACGTAGTCCTCGGAAAGGTATGACCATCGTCATTCAGATGCAACGTTGCCATGTCCTTTTCGATTGTACCTGCATTTTCATCCAAAGGAATGTTAAATGACTCAAATAATTTATCATAGTCAAATATCCATTCCGGACCTGTTTGGGGTTCATGTGTATAACTTGTGACTTCAATGTTATACACAATTTCCACTGTACCATTTGTTTTGTTAAAAACCCGTTTGTTTGGTGAGTTCGGCACATAACCTAGGAAGTATCCTTCGTCAGCCTTTTCACCAAACTTCGGTTGATGTTTTGTACGCAATAAGGTGCATGGTACCCCAAACGGTTCGAATCCAGTTAAATTAGGTGGCCGTTTATTCAAAATTTCATAACAGGTTTTGTTTAATGATTTGGCAGTTAGGACCCTGTTTAAAATGTGACATGCGGTATTCACTGCCTCCCCCCAAAACATGGTAGGAAGCTTTGAATCCGACAACATAGTCCTAGCTGCCTCAATCAGTGTCCTGTTTTTACGTTCGGCCACCCCATTTTGTTGAGGCTCATATGGTGCACTAAATTGATGCACTATGACCTTTGAGAGGCAATATACACCAATTACAGTGTTTTTGAACTCAGTTCCATTATCACTACGTATCCTTTTAACCCGTGTTCCGTAGGAATTCTCCACTTGGTCTAAGAACCCGATGAGCTTGGAAGCCGTCTCGTCCTTTGTACCTAAAAAGAAAACCCAAGAAAATCGTGAGTAATCGTCAGTGATAACCAAACAGTACCAACTACCTCCTATACTCCTTTTGTTGATTGGGCCGAAGAGGTTCATGTGCAACAAATCGAATGTTGAGGTTATGGAGTTCTGCGTCTTGGACTTGTGTGTCTTCTTATGTTGTTTGCCCTTCTTGCATGGTAGACACTTGTCCTCGAACTGAAAGCTCTTCATAGGCACACCTTGCACCAGTCCATTCTTCGTTATGTAGTTCATTTTTCTTAGGTGCAAGTGAGCCATGCGTCTGTGCCACAGTACCGATTCCGTCTCCGAAGCTTTGGATAATAAACAAATTGGCCCCATCGAAGTCTCCGGCTTGTTCATATCAAGCATGTACAAGTCATTCTTCCTTGGTGCCCGAATCAATACCCATTCTTCAGGAATCTTGAATCCCGGTTTTAGCACTAACGCTTCAGTGTCAGTGAACAACACTGAATTCTTCTTGTCACAGATTTGAGATACACTAATGAGATTGTGAACCAGTTTATCAACGTGATAAACTTGGTCCAACTTGATCGTCCCATTAGTGACCACTCCGGTACCCGTGATGTTTCCTCCTTTGTTACCCGTGAATAATACAAATCCCCGATTCCCACCCTTGAAGTCTGTGAGGAGACTTCTTTCCCCTGTCATGTGCCTAGAGCATCCACTGTCGACGAACCATTTGTTGTTTGGACCTGTGGTAATCTCCTGCACATGAAAGAAAATAGGTTAGTTATCACGGGGAACCCAAGCCATAACTGACTTGGTTATACCATTCACGTCCACATACTTAAACTCTTTCAAATACCCATCTCGCCTTTCAGGTGACTTGGGTCGTTGAACAGGAGTTTGTTGTGGTGCCGAGTGATGTAAATTCACTCTTTGCCTTTGAGTAGGCATTTGTTGTGGAGCTCTAGAATAATTCCGATTATATTGCATTTCAGATTGTGATCCCTGAGCTCTAACCGGTGCGTGATGTCTAACAGGAGTATGAGACCTAACTGGAGTGTGTGCCCTGCTAGGTGTGGTGCTCCTATAGACTTGTTGAGGTGCTGACCTAGGCTGATTAATGACACGATTCGGTGAATTTGTCCTAACCACCTCCTTTGGTCCAACCTTTACCGGTGTTTGTTTCACAACTTGTTTTGGTGTGGCCTGCACAGTTTTCTCGGTACTCTGAGAACTACTAGTGCTCGCCACATTTGTTGAGGGCTTAACAGGTGTTGGGTGCACTGTCTTAGGTGTAACCTCGGCTTTCCTAAGCGGACAGTGAGAAGCAACATGCCCCTTTTCATGACATCTAAAGCAAGACATCTTATCTATGAACTTCTTGTGTGTTCCCTTAGACTTAGGTGTCTCACTAGAGTCTTGGTCCTTTTGCACATCTACTGCGACTGGTTCATCGTCCTGGTCATTAAAATCAATTTTATGTTTTCCTGCAGGTGTTTCACTAGAGGAAGACACAAATTTGACTTTCTTAACCTTGACGGTAGTGTCAGTCACCTTAGGTGTATTTTCTACTACTGGCTCAGGTGTCGGTGTAGGTATGTCCTCTAAGTCTACTGATTTATCAGTTTTCTCCTGAGGTTGAGGCACATAGTTTTCATTAAAAGGTGGAGGAATTTCATGAAATCCTAGACCTACAGGCTTTTTAGACTGGCGTTGAGCGTCTAAAACTTTCCCTAGGTTCAGGCTTGAATTCTTAAACTTGTCTAGCTTACTATTGGCCTCGGCTACCTTTACCTTTGTTTCAGCTAGCTCTATGTCTTTGTCCTTAAGACTTTTGGTCAAGGACTCTACATGCTCATACATAAGCTCTAACCTAACACACTGCTCACTCAGTTTGTCTTTCAGAACTATTACATCTTGAGCATCAGCCTTAAGTTTTTCCTTAAGATCTTGCTTTATGTCGTTTAGGCTAGCGTTATTAGCTTTTAGCGACTCATTTTGAGCAGTTATGGTTTTATGTGATTCTAAGACTAGATTTAATCTATCGTTATAATTAACACATAACACACATAATTCATGAAAAAGAGAATAAGTCAGACTAACCTTTGCGTTATCAGATTCCACGTTGGCCATTTGAGCGGCAAACTCCAGAAGCGTCTGATCATTCGTCTTCTCCACCCACATCGGACTGTTTTCCCTTGTGGTCTGCTCTTCACCTTCACACCCATTCTCCGTGACTTCAGCCATGAAAGCCCGAGCATTTTATTCTGGATGTGAGCTCCAGTCGTAAGTACCGTCTAGTTGTCTGTCAGAAGTGACATTTGATAGTAGACCACTAGATTGGCTTGATCGGCAGATGAACTCGGAAGGTATCGTTGTTCGGACTGATTCTGAAACTGTCCCTGATGCTGGTTCTGCCCTTGGTACGTATCTACCTTTGGCCTCTGACATTCTCTGGCGAAGTGTCCCAGACCTTGACAGTTGTAGCACTTGTTGGGAAATAGTTTAAGTATGTTCAAACTGTTAGTTTAGACTTCTCAGACTGTTAGTAGATTTTACATGTAAATACAAAGTTCATGCTGCTAGTTGAAGAAACTCGAGCTGCCAGTGTAAAAGTTCAAGCTGCCAGAGCAAAACAACTCAAGCTGCTCAGTTCATGCTGTCAAGAGATTCAAGCTGCTCAACAGTTTCATAAACAGAAAGTGCTGATTTTCAGGAAAGATATCTACACGAAGATTCCAGCATATCTACTATCAGAGAAGTCATAGTTCGTCAAGGAAACATATCAAGAAGCAATATAAATACAGAGAATAGGTCGTTCTATTGTGTAAGGAGTTTTCTGCATATTTTGAGTCTGTAATTGCTTTATTGATTAAGTTTTCTTAAGCCTCTAAGGTTGTAAAACCCTAAGAACAGTCTGTGTTCTTCGTCTAATCAAACAGATTAGAGGTGATTGTAATCATTGAATTCAGCAATACAAACAGTCTTGATTACTTCCTGTGTGTTTATTTATTATTGATTCTGAAAGTTTTTGTCAAAATAATTAAGTGTTATTCCGCAAACTTCTTAATTAAACTTTGATTCAAAGCAAGATTATTGATTTATACTCTGATAAATTCAAATCAGTTAATCTTGGTTATATTTTAGATCCTGACAAGTGGTATCAGAGCCAGGTTTGTCAAACCAGGTTGTTCAAATCAGGTTTTTCAAACCAGGTTACTCTTTGTTTTTCAAAGTCAAAAACTTTCTTTTAAATTTTTAATCTTTTACAATGGAATTTGAAAATAGCAGCAGTGGATCTGGGCAAGGACTCAAAGTGCCTATGCTCAAGCCCACTGAGTTTGAGATGTGGAAACTCAGGATTCAACAGCATATTCAGTTCATTGATTATGCCATATGGGAAGCTGTTGAATTTCCTCCTGTAGTTGATCCAGAACTTTATGATGAGGGAAAACCAGTCAAAACTCCTCCAAAAACTGAACTTGAAAGGAAGGCTAGAATGAATGAAGTGAAAGCACTCACATTATTACAAATAGCCATTCCTAATGCTTATCAACATCAGTTCAAAAAGTTTTATACTACTCACTCTCTTTGGAATGCCTTAGAGAAGAGGTTTGCTGGTAATGCCAGTACCAAGAGAAATCAAAAGGACCTCTTGAAACAGCAGTATGAAAACTTTTCTGGTGGCAAGAATGAAAACCTCACTCAAATCTTTGACAGGTTCAACAAACTGATAAGTGAACTGGAAAGTGAAAAGGTCAATCTGGATCAAGATAAAGTCAACAGAAAGTTTCTCAGATCTCTTGGAGAAGAATGGACAGTCTATGCTGCACAATGGAGAACAAAAGACACTCTTGATGAGATAGAATTGGATGATCTGTATAACAGTTTAAGAGTGTTTGAGACTGAGATTGATGCTAAAAAGAAATCCTTTTCTTATAATCACAATACTGCTCTTCTATCTTCTGAAAAATCTAATAACTGTGATTCTTTCTCAGGTGGTGATGGCAATTCTGCTGAAACTCACTATGAGGCCTTTGTTGCCAATGATGGATTATTTTCTCTAAATGTTGAAGACTTGGAACAAATTCATCCAGATGATCTTGAAGAGATGGATTTAAAGTGGCAACATGCAATGCTGACCATGAGGGCCAAAAGATTTCTGAAAAGAACTGGTAGGGCCAACTTTCAAGCCAAGACAAAAGGCAAACCATCTTTTGATAAATCAAAAGTGGAATGCTATAAATGCCATAAGCTTGGTCACTTTGCCAGAGAATGTAGATCTCAAGGTCAACAGCCATCAAGGACTTCACAGCCCATCCAAGCATCATCATCCACAACACTTGTCTCTCAAGAAGACAATGTGTTTGACTGGAGTGATCAGACAGAGGAAGAATTTCAAAATCAAGCACTTATGGCAGAAACATCAAATGTCTCCTCCACTGAACTACCATCTGAGGTAAATTCTAAACTCTGCTCTCAATCATGCAAAAATATGGTTAAAAAGTACAGAGATCATAATGAAAGCATGTGCAAAACTCTAGCTAAGATGGAAGAAAGGAGATATGATATATGCAAGCCATAGAAGATCTGGAAAAACAGATAAACGATTATGGATAATGAGATTCAAATGGGGTATGATAGAACCTATCATGAATGGGAGAAAAAGGAACTCAATAAGAAAATAGAATCTCTGAATAAAAAGGTAGAAGAGACTGAACAGAAGGTGTTAGAGGCTAATAAGAAACTAGAATCTGTTAACATAGATCTAGGAAACTTCAAGTTAGCAAATCAAAAGCTAGAACACCTAATGGAAGTTCAATTCAAAGATAGAGTGAAATCTCAGGTCAATCCCAAAGAAGGAATAGGATACAGAGCTACTCCACCTCCATATAATAACAAGTACATTCATCCAATGAGTGAGGTTGCTGATAGACTTGTCAATGAACCACTAGATGAGTCTATGACTATTGTAGATCCTATTCTTGATAACAGTCCTGAATTAAAAGAAGATAAGAGTCAAAATAGAGACTGTGACACAAAGAGTGCACCCATAGAAGTCCAAGCTCCCAGTAAGAAAGGAAAAGAGAAGATAAGTGTATGCAATGCTATTCCACAAGATCCTGTACATTCTAACTGTAACACTGCATCTTCATCAAAAGGAACTAAAAGAGGTAAAACTGTTTCTATCTGCACATGCCAAAAGCATGGTGTTCAAAAGTTTCCTAAACAACAGCAGGTAAGAGGAAACAAGAGAAACAAGAACCAGAAATTGACAGAAAAGTCTGGTGTTCCAATTCAAACTGTCAAAAGATGCTTTCACTGTGGAAGGAAGAATCACTTAGCCAAGGATTGTTTTTACAAACCAGCTGTTGCAAAACAGACTGTGCATCACACAAAATCGAATCCTAATCAGGCAAAGCACTCAAAAGTGAAACCTTCCACAGCAGCTCCAAAGAAAACAGTTGATCACAGATTCTCAAAAGTTAATAAAAAACAGTCCACACATCAAAAACAAGTTTTGGCAAAGCCTAAATCAAGTTTTAAACAAATATGGTGTGTCAAGGACAAATCTGTTGCTCAAACTGCTAATGCAAAAGATCAGACTGCTAAGTCAAAATCTGATGCTGTTAGTGCAAAAACTGAAACTGTTAGCACTACAAACACAGCTCAAGCTGCTGGGCATCAAACTGGAGCTGCTAGTGAATCATCTGAGACTGTCAGAAGAAAAGATGATCAAAATAGTTGGATACCTCATATTATCACTAAATACTCTCCAAAGACTCCATCAGTAGATCTCACCAAATATAAGAAGTCAAAAACAGTTTTTAGTTATGTCAATGTACAAGGCCAACCCAAAACCAATTTGGTTTGGTTTACTCCACTACTAACTAAGCTGTTATTTGTGCAGGGCAACCACAGGTCTCCTCATAGAACAAGATGGCATCTGGACAGTGGATGCTCTAGGCACATGACAGGCAATTCTGAATGCTTGTCAAATTTCAAAGGTTTTGATGGAGGTTTTGTTGCATTTGGAGGCAACTCAAAAGGAGGTAAGGTTACAGGTAAAGGTAATGTTAATGCAGGCAACATGACATTCCATGATGTTCTGTATGTTGAACAGCTTAAGTACAATTTATTGAGTGTCTCTCAAATCTGTGACAAACAAAACATTGTTCTGTTCACAGATTCTGAGTGCATTGTTCTTTCAAAGGATTTCAAAGTTCCTGAAAAACTAGTTTTACTAAGAACACCAAGAAAGGACAATGTTTACTGCCTGGACACAGATCTCTTGACTAAATCAAATACTTTAAGCTGTTTAATATCCAAAGCATCATCAAATGAGTCTGCTCTTTGGCATAGGAGGATGTGTCACATGAACTTCAAGTCCATGAATATTTTAGTCAAAAAGAATCTGGTAAGAGGCTTACCACAAAAGGAGTTCATCTGTGATGATCACTGTGTAGCATGCCTTAAAGGTAAGCAACACAAAACTTCTCATAAGGCCAAAGAAGTAAATTCAATCTCATCTGTTCTTCAGTTGCTACATATGGATCTATTTGGTCCAACTTCTGTTTTGAGTTTGAATAAAAGGGCTTACTGTTTGGTCATTGTTGATGATTTCACCAGATTTACTTGGGTTTACTTTCTTAGGTCCAAAGATGAAACTGTTGAACTAGTTAAGTCTTTTATCCTTAAGATAGAAAACCAATCCAATTCCAAAGTTAAGGTGATAAGATCAGACAATGGAACTGAATTTAAAAATCTCATTCTAAACCGTTTCTGTGAGTCCAAAGGTATTGCTAGACAATACAGTGCACCAAGAACACCACAGCAAAATGGTGTAGCTGAAAGAAAGAACAGAACATTAATTGAGGCTGCTAGAACTATGCTAGCTGATTCAAATCTGCCAACAGAAGGGAAAACTCCCTATGAGTTATTCCATAACAGAAGTCCCCTAATAGCTTTCTTCAAGCCCTTTGGATGCCCATGTACTATCCTTCACACTAAGACTCACTTAGGAAAGTTTGAGAGTAAAGCTGAAGAAGGATTCTTTGTAGGATACTCAACTCAAAGCAAAGCCTATAGAGTATACAACAGTGTGTCTAAAACAATTGAAGAAAGTGCCAATGTTGAATTTAATGAAAATACTGCTAATATCAAAGGCACTAGTCCTGATTGGTTGTTTGATTTAGATTCACTAACAAATTCTCTGAGCTTTGTTGAGTATACTGCAGAAGCTGATGCATACAGGGTTGAAGCTGCTAACACAAATTCTCATGCTGCCAATACAATTTCTCATGCTGTTGGCACAAAGTTTCAGACTGCTGCAAATTCAACAAGTTGGGATGATTAAACCACTCTACCACTTCTGTCATGTGATCCTCCAGGGGTCCTAAATGCTCCACTTAATGCAAATCCAGAGACTGAAGTGCCATTCCCAAGTCCTGACAGCACAGCTCCAACACAAACGGAAACAGTTCCAGATTTTAGGCTAGCAGTCCCAACAGCTTCTCAAGCTGTTAGCCTAGAAACTCAAGCTGTTTCAGAAACTGAACCATTCACTGGTTCTGATGGAGATGATACAAACCTTGGAACTTCTTTTCAAACAGAGAGAGAGCCCACACTAAGAGTTCACAAGTATCACCCTCTCAATCAAATACTGGGTGATCCAAGCACTCCTGTTCAAACAAGGAAAATGGTTCACAATGAGACTGCTGCTGCTGAACAAGCAGTTTCTGAATTCAGTCTAGCAGCTTTTGAACATGCCTGTTTCATGTCTCAACTAGAACCCAAAAAGGCATCAGAAGCATTAAAAGATTCATCCTGGATTGAAGCTATGCAAGAAGAGCTTTTACAGTTCAAAATTCAGAATGTATGGACTCTGGTGGATCTTCCTAAAGGCAAAAGAGCAATAGGTACAAGATGGGTGTTCAGAAACAAGAAGGATGAGAGAGGGATAGTCATCAAGAACAAAGCAAGACTAGTAGCACAAGGGTACACTCAAGAAGAGGGAATAGATTATGATGATGTCTTTGCTCCAGTAGCAAGAATTGAAGCCATCAGACTATTTCTAGCATATGCAAGTTTCAAAGGATTTAAAGTGTATCAAATGGATGTTAAGTCTGCTTTCCTGTATGGGACAATTGAAAAGGAAGTATATGTGTGTCAACCTCCTGGTTTTGAAGACTACAAGTATCCAGACAGGGTGTACAAGCTAGACAAAGCTCTCTATGGTCTTCACCAAGCCCCCAGAGCATGGTATGACACACTGTCATCATATCTTCTACATAATGGATTCAAGAGAGGCACTCTGGACAAAACACTCTTCACTAAATCCATCAAAGCTAAGATTCTACTTGTCCAAATCTATGTTGATGACATCATCTTTGGCTCAACTAATGATAGTTTGTGCAAAGAATTTGAGGCCCTAATGCACAAAAAGTTTCAAATGAGTTCAATGGGGGAACTCACATTCTTTCTAGGGCTGTAGGTTAAACAGAGGCCTACTGGTCTATTCATAAGTCAATCAAAGTATGTCAAAGACATATTGGAAAAGTTTGGCTATCAAGACACAAAGGTTGCAAGCACTCCAATGGATCCTCATAAACAGCTCCATACAGACAAAGATGGCATAGATGTGGATATTCATCTATTCAGATCCCTTATAGGATCTCTCATGTATCTAACATCTTCAAGACCTGATATTATGTTTGCTGTCTGTGTGTGTGCTAGGTTTCAATGCTCTCCAAAGGAT
>JAANYP010001969.1:0-18375 GCA_020465985.1 Centrapalus pauciflorus | reverse complement strand
CCTTGGGTCCGCCCCTGTTAGGGATGATGATTTATAAATTAAATAGTGAAAGTTACATATATGGCACAAATCTGAAATTGGATTCTCTTTAATTTTCAACAATATATATTCTTTAAAATTTAATACCAGCTATGTACCATTTATAAAACTTTAAGTTTATAACTACCTGAGAATCAAATTTGATTAAATGGTAAATATCAAGGTGAATATGAGTAGTATCATTTTAATGTTTAAATGTTGATTTGCACCTGGGTATTATTTAAGAAGTGATTTGTACATCAACAATATTTTATCATTCACAACAACTACACTTAAAATAACTACCTTGTCCTTACTAACTTTTAATCTCAAAAGTTATTTTTAAGGGTAAGATAGACTTTTTATAATGAGATTGTTGTATATGGAAAAATTTTGTTGTGTACAAATCACCATGAATATGTTATTTCATCTAAATTTATAATTGATATACGCCGTGAAGAGTAAAAACGGCAGATTCTTAGTTATCGCTAATGGAAAATAAACGAAAACTCGACATGAGAATATATATTAATAGAGTATCATCATACATATATTTTATATATATCAGTGAAAATAAATAAAGAATAAATCCAATACAATACTCATAATAACTATAATGTAGTATCAACGAAACTGCATCGAAATAAAACCACGGATCTATCAAATCCATTCGCCACGTCCAGATTCATCCGAATCAGATCAATTTCTGAACAGCGCAACCAAGGAGAGAAGAAGAGATGTTCCGATTATCATACCAGACGTCGGTACAGAAAACGCCGTTCCAGCGTCAGGAGAAGGTGCCGGAGCCGACGCAAACTCCTGAGCCGACACGGTAGCTGCAGATATGGCCACGACAACGACAGAGAGAGCAGCAGCCTTGTTCACGATGCTAAATTGCGCCATTTCTCTTCGATTTATAGGATATTCTAACAGAAAGAGCAATTAGATGAATAGTAGTGAATTAGGGCTTCTGCAATCTCCGGTGAGGATATCGGAGGTAGAAATGATGGTGTGTATTTATAGGAGGAGAGTGGAGAAAATAGGGAAGAGAAAGGAAGAATTATCAAAGTGACAGCGCAATTCGCGCAGTAGATTTGGTCACCCAACTTTTGAAAAGCTAAAACGCGGATTTGTTGAAATCGACGGTCCAGAGTGGTGATGAGTTGTGTCTCAATGATTTGACTGCTGAACGGTTCGTTGTTAAAATCAAATTATTCGTTGACACGTTGTGGCGTTTTCTTTTAGCTGCCTTTGTCGTGTGGGGGTGGTTGGGGGCTGTCAATCTGTCATAGCTAGGAATGGAAAAAAAGAAAACCCGAGACTGATTGGAAACCCGAATTTTTCGGAACGAATTCGGGGATCTTATCGAGGATTTTATCGAGTATAGGTCGGGAATGGAGGACCAATCTCCGTCCCACCCCGATAGTCATTATATTATTTTTCATATACACACACACACATATATATATATATATATATAGAGTCAGGTTCAAAAAAGTACCTCTCGAAATCAAGTGCACCCGAAGGTACCAACCTTAAAAAACTTTTTTTAAAATTTTTTTCTCATAACCATGTTTAATTTAATGTTATACGCATGATATATGAATTTCACATACATTCACACTTTCTGTGTCCTTAAAAATTATGTGAATGATCAATGCATATTTATGTGAATGGTCATCCATGTGAATGGTCATTTCACACAATGTGAATGGTGTGAATGACCATTCACATAATCTTTTTGTATCATTCACAAGATTTATGATGTTGCTCCTTTTGAAAAAAAGTCTTATAATGTTGTCTTATACATGTTTATTCAAAAAAAATATATGTGAATGATCATTCACATTAGGGTACGCTGGTTACGCTGGAATCTCATAGGTACGCTGATGAACCTGATTCTATATATATATATATATATATATATATATATATATATATATATATATATATATATATATATATATATATATATATATATATATATATTGAGGTTCTATGGGGCACCATATGCATTGGGAACCAAATGGGAACAAAAAATGCACAACCTATTCCTTAAATATGCAATAAGCGTATAATGGGAACACTAAATAATTATTTTGATAAGAATTACAAATTTTAAAATTAATGTATGTAATTAATCCGATTTTTACACAAGGAAATAGCTAAAAATTAGCAAGTTTTATTGGTAGTCATTGTTAGGATAATTTCAATCAATATTTGACTTTCTCTTCCACAAAAAACTCTATAGCCGGTCATCATCCAAACCTTCAACTCCGGTCATCTTCCCCCATGCGACTTCATCTAAACCTGCATTCTGACGAGTTCAAAAATACCGAGAGGCTACAATCTGGCCGTTTACTTTGAATCTATCTAGCTCCGGTCATATTAAACACCTACTCAAACCTTACATTATGCATTGTATAAACTATCAAACAACTGGATTAGTTCATACTTTTGACAAGGCCATCAATATCTGATAGTAAACAACATCCATATACCACCGATTGAAGAAAACTTATGCTTTATACATACTTTTACTTCTAATTTGAAAGATCAAGTCATGATAAAAAAAATTATGACCAACAAAGCTTTTTTTTTTTTTTTGCACAATAAACAACAAAAAATCAAAAACAACAAAGCTTTTTTGGAACAGGAAACAACAAAGTTTTTTTGGAGCGCATGAACATCAAAAGATACAGAAAAGATATATGAACTACAACACCTCTATGGACACGGAACTTGTACGAAGATAATTCTGTTGCATGTTGAACATAAGAACACTACGAATACGGAATTCTTACAATGCACAAAGATGCATAAGGCATAAAAAAGTAGATGCAATAAATGTTGAACATAAGAACACTACGAATACGGAATTCTTACAATGCACAAAGATGCATAAGGCATAAAAAAGTAGATGCAATAAACAACTCCGTAATCAGACACGTTGATTACACACAACAAACAATTACCATGAACCTACAACAACTAAGGCGTAAAAAACCCCAACTCTGAAACAAACCGCACATACAAAATTTGATGCATAATGCACATAAAAAAACTATGAATACGAAATTCGTACCATGCATTTAGATGCATAAATCATATGAAAATAGTTGCAATAGACAACTCCATGATAATACACTCTAATTACACACAAGATACAACTACCATGAACCAACAAGAACTAGAGCATAAAACCCCCAAATCGGAAACTCAAAATTCGCAACTTGAACTATAATCACCTCCATGAACACAATATATGCATCATGCACTTCGATTTGTGCAATGCAGTCGACTCAAAAAAATAAAAAAAAAAACTCAAAAAGCGAGAAACCAAACCTTGCACTTGGACTTCCCCCGTTTTCTAGATGACACTTCCGTCGTATGCATTATTGACGAGGTTATGAAGAATAAAACTCTATCTAGTTGCAGGAGTGATTTTCGGAGAATACTTTGGCTGATGATTCGGAGGAGCTTATCGGAATGGAAGGAATGTGGCCGGCGAGATTCACGGGATTAGGAGGTTTATGATTTGAAATTGAAACACTAACCCTCAATACCCATTTTGCCCCTCCGTCTTTTTTTGGTGTGCACATTGCACTCACTTTTCTTATTAATTACCATTTTGCCATTCTCATCTCCACCGTTGATATTACAGATCTAACGATGCACGTAGGTTCTTAAGTTGCACTATGCATACTGGTGCCCCATAGAACCTAACTCTATATATATTATATATATATATATATATATATATATATATATATATATATATATCTTCTTTCTTTAACTATGTTATAAATATATAATAACATATGGTTCATATCCACGTAAATTTGGTTGTTAATGTAATTGTATCGTTAATCTATATCTATGATAATGGAAACGTGTTGTTATTTAATTTAATTTGATTATATTTCATATAAATTTTCATAATTTTATTGTTAAAAAGATATATCGTTAGAAAATTTATTAATTTAATTTTTAAGACGAGTTTTATGTTCGGGTTTGTATATATGTAAATGGGGAATAGAGTCTTATTGGGTACCCATTGGGGACACGAAACCTGCGGGGACCCGATGTGGATCCCCGATAAGAAACCCGATAATGATTTAATTGATTTAGTTTGTAACCTTAATTCAATGATTTCTTTAATATGTTATTAAACCTCAATTAAACATTTTTTATCTTGACTATTTATTTATTATAACTATAATATAATTATATTTATTTCATATTTTGTATTACCTTTTGTGTCAGTTTAATATAGTATTTATTATTTTTATAATGATATCCTAAATTTATATAATTTTAAACATATAATAATTTATTAGACATACCTCATATGTTTACATGAGTCAACAAACTAGTAATAATATAGAAGAAGTCATCATCTATACATGAAATGATCAATTAAAAAAAAAATAGTGAAAAAAGATGTGAAATATAAATCTAAAAAAAAGGTGAAATTATGGGTCATCAAAGTCATTCTCGGGTAACACAGATTGACATGGACCTAACCTAATTTTTCATGTGTCAATTTTGTATCGATTCATTTATGATCCACTTCAGGTTCGTATCACTTTTTTCGTGTTGGGTTCGTGTCGTGTAAAAAATCGTCAGCCTAATTTAAATATTGTGTTTTGTATATGCTTGTTTGTTCATTTCATAACAAAACTTGTTAGATGATTATAAGTATAGCTTGTAAGGCACTTGTTCAATTCTCTTTCTTTAAGTAAAGGGGAAGTTAAATGCCAGTTATTCAAATCATCACAAAAGAGAAAAGAATCTATCTAATAGATTAATTGTCATTGTGCATTAATAATATCCAATATCCATCAAGAAGGATTCACAAACCTATAGTACAACTACAATGGAAGAGGTTCTTAAGCATAAACATCCACTTTCTCTCATAGATTTACAGCCGAGATACCCGCAATACGAAGATGAACACGATGATAACGACGAATTAATTACAAAACAAGACTTTCGACGCCGATGTGATTTGTGTAAACAAGAGATCAACTGGTTCCATAGGTATTACTACAGGTGTAGTCATGCTCCATCGTGCGAGTACTCGATCCACAAATTCTGTTCTGAGCTTCCCTTAACATTAAAACACGCAGAACACTCAGCTCATTCTCTTGTTCTTACATGCCGATGGTTGTCTTTTGCTTGTGATATTTGTGGTAGAACTTTTGGAAATGGGGACCTTTTTTATGAATGCTTTGAATGTGATTTTACCATTGATGTAAATTGTGCTAGGATAGAACACCGGATCATCCATCACCCGAGCCATCAACATCCCTTGGTGGCGATCATCGAACCCTTTTTGTGCAAGTGTAACGCGTGTGGGAAGAAACATGAAGGGAGATTCTATTGTTGTGGCACTTGCTTTGGCTTCTTTGTTCATATTGATTGTGTTTTCTTGCCGAAAACATTGATGATTCAAGAAACAACTCATAACGCTTTTTCTCATACTCATCCACTCGTCCTTTCTTATTCTTTTCCGAAAGAAGAACAAAACGCGAAATTCAATCCCAGATGTAGGGTATGTTGTAGATCTTTTAAACACGAGAAACTCTGGATATATAAATGCGAGATTTGCTGGTATTATGCTCATTTGGATTGTGCAACATCTCGAAACGAGCCGTTTATGTCCATCATCTCATTCTATGGTACAAATTTAATTACACGTACATGTTAATTTGTATTTTTATGATTGTTTTTAGTAACTCAAAATGTTGGATTTTCATGCCAGGTTTTGAAAAAACCACCAAAAATTTTCAAGATTCTGATTACCCTCAGATCCTCCATCTCCCATTCCCTGATGAATCTCAAAACATATTAAAACACCTATTCTTCAAATCAACTTCAGAAATGGATCACAATGACTATCATCAACACCCGCTGATTCTCGTTAATACCGACTGCAATGATATGATTTCAAGACCATCTTGTCATGACCCGATGAAGAAGATCGAACTGCTATGTAACGGATGTTTGAAGCCAATCACAAGTCCCCCGTTTTACAAGTGCGAACTATGCCGCAACTTTGTTCTTCATGAATGGTGCACTAAACTACCAACAAAACTAGAAAACCATCCGGTTCACCCTCAGCATAGACTCATTTTCCACGCAAACGTGCCTAACAAGTTCTTTTCTGTGTTTATTTGCATTGTTTGCAACTTACCGTGTAATGGATTTGTCTACGCTTGTGACCAATGCGATTTCTTCGTTGATGTTAGTTGTTGTTTCACACCCGTAAACATCACTCATGAAGTTCATCCAGGTCACCTCTTTTCGAGGTGCGATATAAAAGAAAAAAACCATGTTTCTTGTGAACTATGCTTAAGCCCTATTATCTCATCGGGTGTATTCGCATTCGCTTGTCACAGTTGTGATGTTTATATACACGTTGAGTGCGCTTTCTTATTACCTTGTAAAATTCGGCACAAGTATGACAAGCATCCGATGACCTTAAGTTACTTCCCGGTTGAAAACCATAAGAGCGAATACTTCTGTGAAATATGTGAGAAGGAATTCGATCCCGAACGATGTTTCTACCATTGTTACGAGTGTGCCCAATCCATCCATTCTGCTTGTGCACCATCGATACTCCGATCTGAAACTGCTGCATGCTCTGAATATAGAAGAAGAGGCGTTTATGAGTTTGTGAATATAAAGTTTGGGGGGATTTACGTCACCGAAGCTCACCCACACCCTCTGTCTTTCGTTCAAGGGATCGAAAGCGATGGTCTATGCAACATATGTTTCAGATTGTTACAATATGAAATGATCTTTAAGTGTTTGCAGTGTGTGTTTGCAATCCATTGGCGATGTTGCATCGACAAATGATGGCGATCGATCAGAACAAGCATAATTCAAAAGGAGATGATGGATCTGCTCGATCCTTGTACTCGATCAAACTTGGATAACTAAATAAAGAATACATTCTTCTTCTTCTTCTTCAATAAATTTACGAGTTGTAATATTGCTTCGTTTTCTTTCGTACTTCTTTTATGCATTGTATGTTGGCTAATTCAAACATATATTTATCATTGTTTAACAATCTGAGGATCAATATTTATGCAATTTCATCATAATAATTGTAATCTGTTGATAGAAGAACTGATTTAGGATTCGAATTAGATGTTGAAGCCATAACTTTAGGAGGAGTCAAATTTCGTTGATGATGCCAATAATCCGATGGAGGAATGTCTCTCGCAAATCAACATGTATTGACTTAACAAAATAATTAAATTAAAATATTTACACATACGTATAAATTTGGCAAAAAAGTTGGTTAAATATATATGTATTTATACGAATTAATATATAATAAAGTGAAAAGTTAAAAAAACAAAAAAAAGAATTATTCCCAATTTCATTTCTCCATTTCTTACAAGATGAGAGAGAAACTAAAGTAGAGAATATGAATTGTTTTATTTCTCATTTCACATTTGTCAAACCTAAACAAACAAGAGAATTATTCTCAATTTCATTTCTTTGTACCAAACACGTCCAAAAGACTTAGCTCTTGAAAATAAGGTACCAACTCTAAGAGACTAATGTTTTACTAAACATTGAGGTAGCTGAAATTTGGAGGTTTAATACAATGGAATGGAAGTTTTTTCTCATTATGTGAAAACGTTCGATACCACACGTATTTATTAATTATGTATGTAATTAAGATAAACTAAAAACATTACCAAATGTATTAAAGAACTTGAACATTTTACGAATTTTTCACTAACAATTTATGATATTAACCATGTTTTGCAAATTATTCGTTAACTAACTAACAATATTTTCACGAACAATTTATGATATTAACCATGTTTTGCAAATTATTCGTTAACTAACTAAAAATATTTTCACGAACGAACTACAACCAATTTGACAATTCAAGTTCGTAAACAGAAATAATTGATGATAAATTAAAATTTTAGTAGATATATATTTATAATAAAAATAAATAAACTTTAATAATAATAATAATAACAAAACAACAACATAAAAAGTTGTCATATGTACATGAAACAATGATATTTCAAATCAATTCAAAACAAAAGTAATAAAAAAGTGTATGAAGTATAAACCGTCAAATTAAAAAGTTCATTCATGCCTAAAGTAAAATTTGGTTTATGTGTCATTCTTGGATAATCTTGATTGACCTGAAACCATACCCGATTTATTTATTGTGTCAATTTCATGTGGATTTATCTATGACCTGCTTTGGATTCTTATTGTTTTTTTTTTTTTTTTTTTTTTTTTTTCATGTTGGGTTCATGTCAACAATTACTGGCCTATTTCAAATAGTGTGTTTTTTTTGTATGTGATTGTTTTTATATTTCGTAACAAAACTTATTGGAGTGATTAGAGCATAACTTGTAATGCACTTTTCATTTAATTTTGTTTAAGTAATTAAAAGGAAAGTTAAAGCCAATTATTCAAATCTTCACAAAAGAGAAAAGAATCTATCTAATAGATTGCCATTGTGCATTAATAATATCCAATATCCATCACAAGAGGGGATCAACAAACCTATCGTACTAGTTCAACTATAATGGAGGAGGTTCTTAAGCATGACCATCTGCTTTCTCTCATAGATTTACAGCCGAAATACCCGCAATACGAAGATGAATACGATGATAACGACGAATTAATTATAAAACAAGACTTTCGATGCCGCTGTGATGTGTGTAAACAAGAGATCAACTGGTTCCATAGGTATTACTACAGGTGTAGTCATGCTCCATCGTGCGAGTACTCGATCCACAAATTCTGTTCTGAGCTTCCCTTAACATTAAAACACGCAGAACACTCAGCTCATTCTCTTGTTCTTACATGCCGATGGTTGTCTTTTGCTTGTGATATTTGTGGTAGAACTTTTGGAAATGGGGACCTTTTTTATGAATGCTTTGAATGTGATTTTACCATTGATGTAAATTGTGCTAGGATAGAACACCGGATCATCCATCACCCGAGCCATCAACATCCCTTGGTGGCGATCATCGAACCATTTTTGTGTAAGTGTAATGCTTGTGGGAAGGAACATAAAGGGAGCTTCTATCTTTGTGGAACCTGCTTTAGCTTCTTTGTTCATACTGATTGTGTTTTCTTGTCGAAAACATTGCTGATTCAAGAAACAACTCAAGATGCTTTCTTTCATACTCATCCACTCGTCCTTTCTTATTCGTTTCCAAAGGCTGAACAAAAGGCTAAATTCAATCCCCTTTGTAGGATGTGCTATAAATCTTTTAAAGACGAGAACCTGTGGATTTATAAATGCGAGAAATGTTGGTATTATGCTCATTTGGATTGTGCAACATCACGAAAAGAGCCGTTTATGTCCATCTTCTCATCTATCGGTACAAATTTAATATCCATCTTAGTTAAATATGTAATTTTTATGATTGTTTTAGTCATGTCATCACTAAATATGTGATCAAATGTTATATACCGGCCAGGTGGCGCAAAAACCTTTAAAAACTTCCAAGTTTCTGATTATCCTCAGATTGTCCATCTCCCATTCCCTGATGAAACTCACAACATACTAAAACACCTGTTTTTCAAAGAAACTTTGGAAAGGGATGTGGGTAATGTAAACCACGACAACTATCATCGACACCGGCTAAGTCTAGTTGGTACCAGTACGGGATGCAATGATATTTCAACACCATCTTGTCATAACCCGATGAAGAAGATTGAACTATTATGTGACGGATGTTTGAAGCCAATCACAAGTAACCCGTTTTACAAGTGTGCGGATGAAAACAAGAGCTGCAGCAACTTTGTTCTTCATGAGTGGTGCACTCGACTACCAACTCGACTGCAAAACCATCCACTTCACCCTCAGCATACACTCACTTTCCACTCAAACGCCCGTAACAAGTTTTATTCTGTGTTTGTTTGCATTGTTTGCGACTTACCGTGTAATGGATTTGTGTACACGTGTGATCAGTGTGATTACGTCGTTGATGTTAGCTGTTGTTTCATCCCCAAAAACATCACACATGAAGTTCATCCAAGTCACCTGCTTTCGAGGTTTGAGACAGAACATGATCGTGCTTTTTGTGAACTATGCCTAAGGAAAATCTCACTCGACACATTCACATTCGCTTGTCGCACTTGTGATGTTTATATACACATTGAGTGCGCTTTGTTATTACCTCGTAAAATTCAGCACAAGTATGACAAGCACCCCATGACTTTAAGTTACTTCCCGGCTGAAAACCATAAGAGTGAATACTTTTGTGAAATATGTGAGGAGGAATTCGATCCGGAGCGATGTTTCTACCACTGTGATCAGTGTTCCCAATCCATCCATTCTGCTTGTGCACCACTGATACTTCGATCTGAAATGGCTGCATACTCTTATTTTAAAAGAAGCATTTATCAATTTGTGAATATAAAGTTCGGGGGCATTCACAAGACAAAAGGTCACCCACACCTTCTCTCTTTCGTTCAAGGGATTGAAAGCGACGGTCGATGCAGCATGTGTTCCCAAACATTACAGTACGAAATGATCTTTAAGTGTTTGCAGTGTGGGTTTGCAATCGATTGGAAATGCTGTGAGCGTATCGACAACCAATTGGGATCGGAACAAAGCGAAAGTGAAGTTGATGATTGAATTGAAGATTTGAAGTAGTACTTCCTTCTCTCAATCATACTAACATGTAACTAAATAAGTACCTTCTTCTTCAATCAATTTCAGATTTTTAATCACTTCCCTTTCATATTTATATTCCTCTTTTATTTGTAATAACTAAAGGTCTGTTTGTTTACCTCTTAATTTAATATAACCGTTAATAAAGTTATTTTACTTTGAATGAATCCTTAACGATTCTGTTAATAAGTTCAAAAACAACCCTAAGGGTGTGTTTGGTACAAAGAATTAAGGCTAGGGAAATAGAAATAAGAGGAATTCTCATATTGAACAAACATGAGAAGTCCTCCTATTTCTATTTCCCTAGCATTAATTCTCTGTACCAAACATAGTGTAAGATCCTTAAAGTGTATTCTTTTACTATTTTGAATGTGCACAAGAAACATCTAACAGCAGGCTTGAACAAACTAGTTGCAAAATCACATTACCTACCAAATACCATAGTTTCATCAAATAATCAATCATATTTATCTACCAAAACACAAAGAAAATTTCAAAATAATATTTAGAGTTTACTGTAAACTGGGAACAATAAGATGAAACCATTCTCATAAACAACACCCCAAAAAACAAACGAACACAATAATTAAAAAGAAAAGGAGTGAAATCCAGCCCTTTGTATGCTAAAGTGTGGAGGGTAGTCATGTATATACAAGGAGAAAGTTATTCCCCCCACACATTTCAAAGGACAAAGTTACTCAAATCCTCTTTTAAACTCGAAGATTTCTGCATATTTTAAACACATTTTCTTGCATTTGTTTTCAAACCCAAAAACCATTCCTAGATACACTTTTTTTAAACTCATATCTATTCAAAAAAGAAACAAGTCATACTTCAGTTCCTGTATCGAAAAAGAATTTCACGATCCACCCGCAAATTTCTGTGCACCCATGAGGCTTTTCGTCAACCAGATTGCTGTTTCTCTTGACGAAACTGTCTCTTCGCCAAATGGTTTCAAAACTGCAGCAAGCTCTTCCAGTTTCTCTTGTTTTAGCAATCTTGCACATAGTTCAAGCAGAGATTCTAGAGCGTCCGCCCTTTGTTGAGTTGGGTTAAGCCATTCGGTTTTGCAGTTGGTGTCTGATGATGGGGTGAGTTTGTTTGCTGATAGATTGTCGTCAACTGGTGCAGCTTTCACAGTTTGCTTCAAGTCCAGCTCTTGTTCAATGGGTTCGACTGGTTTAGGTTCAATGGATCTAGGTTGCTCTGCATCCACCTCACAAATGGCTGTCAGAGTCGATATGTTTTCTTCGTCAACATATTCATTTTTTTCACTAAAACCAGCATTCAATGTAGTCTCCACAAGGTTGTCTTTTATCTCGTTGCCTATATTCCCCTCGTCGGGTTTCTGGACTAGCTCAGGACTTGTTTCCTCTTGTTCTCCATTAGAAAGATCAAACGAGCTCGATTTTGTGCTGACTTTTTGTGCTAAAGAATCTGAATTTTCTAGCCCATCATCTCCATTACAAACCGTCTCACAACTTGTCTCCCCGCTATCGTTAAAATAACTCGTGGGATCAACCCTCTTGGTCTCTAGATTGGTTTCTTCCACAATCGCAAATATAGGGTTGTTATGTAAACTTTTGACAGGCAGTTCACCGTTCTCTTCGTTCTTTGTTGCCTGTATTTTCTGCCTTAGAACTTGTACATCTCTCTCTCGTATCTCTTTTCCGTCGGATGGTTTCATGGGTGAAGAATGTTTTTTGGGAGTCTTATCTTTCGGGCTATTCGGAGTCTTGTCCTTTGGGCTATTCGGAGGCTTCACAGGGAGAAACACAGATGAAGGGTTGTGACACTTGAGGAGGTATGGTTGTAAGTGTGGATGTCTTAGCAGTTCTGCCGCCTATGGTATCCGACACACACCAAGATAAGATAATTAATCGTAAAATAATATCAAAATGAAATACGTTACAAAACGACACTTGACTTACGGTTGGTCTATGCTCTGGACTTTTCCTTAACATTGTTTTTATGATCTGTTTCCTGAAACATTAATAGGGAAACTTCCGTTTTATATCTAACAATCGAAGAGAAAGTACAAGAATTTGTTTTTAATAAATAATTGCTTACAAAGTCGAAGAATATACGATGGGGAGAGGAGAAATGGTGGATCTGTTTATCTTGTTGATAAGTCCGGACATATCCTGCGAGATCAAAGACATTTTTTTAATTGGCAAACGGAGAAAAGGTGTAGTAAACATGTGACCTCAAAAAGGTTCAAGAACGAGCGATAGGTGGAATTCGTTAACATGAACGAATCTCTTGGCAAGATTTTTAAAAAAGAAATACTGCAAATTTTTCGCCAGAAATACTTGAAAGAAAATTTGTTAACATTTATCACGGGATGGAAGGAGTCGATTTAAACTTGTAGACCCAAACTATCATGACAAAAATTCTAAAGGAAAATCAAAAAGTAATCTCGCACCGAAAATGAATCAAATAAGTTCATAAACCACTTAACCGTACAAGGAATTAATATAGCTTAAATAGAACTTACAGGAGCTCGAAACGGTTGTTGATGAGCACAAATCTCAAACATGCAGCAACCTAAGACGATGGAAAGAGCAAAACTTTAAGGTTGCTAATTATCAATAACATCAAAGTGAAAATAAGTAAATTGATGACATGCACAAATAAAGTTGGGAGCCATGTGGCAACCATTACGGTTACCCGTCTGCAACCCAAAAGTCAAGGGCTTCTCCCGAACTCCCTGCCTAACCGTCACAGAGCCGAGGACCCTGGTGCACCAGGTCGCCAATTAAAGTAAAAATGATCATTCGCTGCTTACCAAGGGACCAAATATCAGATTTATAGCCGTACGGAATGTCTGCAAGTAGTTCGGGACACATGTAGTTGGGGGTGCCAACAACCTATAGAATTATAAAAAAGAATACATTGGTTACCAAATTATTAGTATTCGAAAAATATAGAGCTCGACTTTAATGTCGAAAAAGGCCCATGAAAGACGGGAAACATGATACGTGATCAAAATATAGTCCCCACACGAAAGCGATGGTATAATAAGTATATTACCGAAGAAGCAAGGTCTTCTGAGTTTAGCAGTTTCGCGAGTCCAAAGTCACCTGTTCACCCCCAAAAAGTCTTTAGAAATACCAAGATAAAACAACTGAAGCCAAAATTTTAACAATAATGTATTTCATTCTTACCGAGACGGACATCATTCTCCTTCGTGAGAAATATGTTGGAACACTGAAATTGGACGAGAAATTTTGTAAATTTGAGGACGTCGATGTCAAATGAAAATTTTAACCAAACACAGTAAAAGAAGGTTTGACTATTAGTCAAATATCTAAAGATACCTCTAAGTAACGAGGAATTGTGTAGACGATAAACAATGTTTCAAATATTGACAAGGGGAACTGTTCAATGATTTTGGAACAGGAGTACTGTAATACTTGAAAGAAGATTAGCGTACCTTCAAATCTCTATGAAGGACACGATTAGTATGCAAATAATCCAATGCTAACAATAGTTGTGTCAGCCATTTGCAGAGTTTCTACGAAGAAATATAAAACGATAGATATATCAGTTTTATATACTTGAGGAATACAGATAACAAACGAAATGAGTGACATTAAGGATTTATTTGGTTACCTCCTCTTGGAAATAAGCTCCTCTAGCCTTCCGCACAAGTTCAGCCCTGATCAACCAAAAAAGTTAGCCTCAATTAACCATCCTGTTGTCCATTCTCCAATAGAATATCAACAATTACGTTTTTCCAGAAAAATTGTAACTTAAAGTTACTTATGTAACTTATGTGTCTATTATCATCGCATTAAAAATCAAATTTTTTTCAAAATGTGTTTTCAAGATATTTGATAAATAGTCAATCACTTGTTTAAACTATGAATCAAGTCATTTTGCTACAAATTTTATCGGATGTATGACTATGAAGCACTTACAAGTTACAAATGCTGAAACAAATAAATTACTACAATGCTACACTTTTTTGCAAAAATATGTTTCTCCCTCCATGCCATGAAAATTCGAGCACTTGTAGGCTTTAATTTTCTAAATAACACGAGACCTAATCATCATTGCAACTAATTTGATAGTGTACTGATTTGGGTCAACAAAATTCCTCTACTTAGTTTTTGCCCAGGGTAATTAATATATTTGACAAATACTCAAAACAATGTTTTAAACTTCAGGTCAATGTCCGTAAGTTGCAGTGTTACACTTTATAGGAAAACAAGCATTTGTTAGATACTTACATGTCTCCTCCTTCGCAATAAGCCGTCACTATGCATATGCCCGCCTACAAAACAAAAGAAACGTAAGTTTTCTTATATTGCATATAATGGGATTGTTTACGTCCTACCAAAAAAGCTCTCACATTCAAACATATCATAGATGTAAAACGCACCAACTACCCCAAAAGATGATATTCCTACATAGCTCCCCAATATGGTGTTCCCAGAAAGGAGGACGATTATATTAGTTTGTTCATTTGAGCACAAGACCGTAGAAAATGTTACTTAGAACTAGATAATCATAGTCTAAAGGGTTCAGAAAGTTTGTCAAAGGCTCGAAGCTCCTTAGATTTGTAAGGGCCGGGAAGGAAAGTCTTTGTACCCCTTTTTTTATCCTTGCATTTCGCACAGAGGTTGTTTTTTTTTTTTTTTTAAATCTCTTATATACGGAAATCTCAAATATAAGATTTTAAAAAGTAGATAAATAGAATTCCACATTACCTTATCTACCCAAGCATCTTTGTATTCGACAACATATGGATGATTAAGCCGGGATATCAAATCCATCTACAACAAAAACATACAAGCGCTTTCATTCAATAAAAAACAAATAAAAGTTTTCTTAGCTGAAAACAACCAACATGTTTTGCATTCAAGAAGATCCTTTTCAGTAAATTTCATTTTAATTGCTACGTTTCCCTTCTTTTCAAACTAATTTATCTTTAGTAACTCAGAAAACCAATAGCATTGATTTTGATCCACAAGAGTCTACACTATTGTGTTACGTATTTCATATATTGGGTGGAAATATTGTGCTACTCTATCTACCAAGTAAATCATTGTATTTTACAATTTTTTCCATGATATATAGTTATATACCATCCTACGAATATTATATCCCAAATCCACATATAACATGACTTATCTTCCGTTACGAAGCATATTGAAGAGTTAGCCCACAAGTTTGTGGACCGGTGGGAACAAAAGGCCACAACTTCTAAACCATGAGGAGTTGTGGGGCCCATAAGAAGTCCAAGTGTCCATAAAAAGCTCTAGACGGTTGTATATCATGGGCTCATGGCAAACAAGTTTCCCCGTATTTCGGGCCCAATATTCATCTTTTAAGGCTCTGTTTTCAATTTCTTGTTATTAAATAACGTTGTAAGATTTTAAATCATTTCCATTTCTAGGCAGATCAATAATTCCATGACTTCTGCCAACCCATGATTTGATAAGCAGTACTTAGCTATTTGCATTAATTGTTTTTTTATCCCCAAGGTTGTTCAACGAATGAATGAAGCTATGCTATGATCGTACCCGGATAGAGATTATAGTCCTATTTGTCTTACATGCCTTATCATGGCGTTTCTGATGTAATCTTTGAATTATTGAATCTCATTAAAACTTTTCTCTATAGCGTGTGTATACAAGTTATGTGTTCTCACCACGAAGACAACTTTGTTATTAATCGCAGCAATATCTATACAAGTTAGCACCTTCTTTAGAAAAAATTAAATAAAACTATTTTATATTTCACCAAAATAATGCCTTGTTTGACCACAACAGTCAAAATATATCTCTACTCTGTAGCACCAGAACAGATTCCTACCTCGTAACAATTTTGTTTAGAGAAAGACAATGATAGGTTTTGAATTATATATGCATGTGACAACAATAAAATAAGTAAACTACAAATTCAATTGCTATGTTACGAGGCATATGCAGAAAACTTTACTAATTTTTTAATTTGAAATTGGTGATGATGCATCTGCGTTGACGTTGTTTCACTATGAAAGCTATTTAAGACTTTTAATAAGTTGTTGACATTAATAATTTGACATGTATTTTATGCCTCGTGTTCACCATCCCAGAATTACCGCCGTCTTTTGAGTACTATGGCAAGACAATTTACTTTTATATTTTAAGATTCAAAAATTAACAAAAAATTTCTTCATTTCCGAAGATATGAGGGCATTTTGTTAATTAATTTATGTAAAAATAAATTCTCAACATACAACTGGTTCACATCTATTTTCATATAAACAACATGTTTGACATCAAAAAAGTCAAATGAAGATCTAATTTTAGAACAAAGGCAGTAGTTATTTAATTGAACGGAACTACGAAAGAAATACCTCTTGATGTGCTGTCCGCTTAAACTTCTCTGTTTGTTTGTTCAACCGAATCTTTTTCATGACATACCTGTTAAAAAACACCACACGGAAACAGAGCTTAGTCAGCCTATTTTCATATTTAAGCAATTTAAGAAATCTAAATAATGGTTTAGCATAACTGAAATGACAATTAGCCATCCAACCAATTGAACACCCTTTTCTTATTCAAAATTTAATCGAAAACATGGAATCCTCAATCAAAGGCAACCAAAACAAACCCAAATTTTGATTTTGAAGAACTGCATTTATATGTATGTATGTATGTATATTAATTCACAAATTGAACTTGCATTTGGAACCCTAAATCATAAAAACTGCAAGAAATGTGAAATAACACAATAACATAAACAGTCATTAATGTTTTGTAGTAGGAATGAAAATTTTGGGGAAAACATACTTCTTTTTCTCAATCTTATGAAGAACAAGAAAAGCAGCTCCAAAAGCCCCTCTACCAATCTGCTCAATAACCTCATAATCTTCCATCTTCGACTTGCCATCACCATTTTCTGCTTCCGTTTGTGACATGTTCTTCAAACCCTAAAAAAAACTGTCCCAAAAAATACTTGATATTCAGAATCCAAATGTCAAACAAGTCAACAGATTAGCTAAACATAAACAAAAAAAAAGTAAAATAAGAAAAGTGGGTTTTACCTCAGATTACTTACAAAGCACCACAAACTTGTCTAAATTGCTCAAAAACTTGAGAAATTGATGGGTTGAAAATTTGTAAGAGATTGAAGGGTTAGGCTGAAAACTTTTAAGAAAACCAACAAACAGGAAGTCTACATAAAAAGCTATGAAATTTTCAAACAATGATGATATCAAGCTTCAAGAATGTGGGTAGGAAATAGAAAAGAAGATGGGTGTGGGGTAGAAACACTCGATTAAAGTTGAAATCTAGAGTTGTTTATACCTCAAAAATAGGTGGAAAAACAAGACTCAAATAAAGCAACTCAAAAACCACATAATCTCTACGCATAAACAACAAGACCCAGAGAGACGAAGATGATATACAAATTCAAGTAAAGGGGCATAGCACTTGTAAAATAATGATTATACAAAAGAGAGAATAGGGGAGAGAGGGTGTGTTTGTGTCTGTTGTCTATTTATTTATTATTATATTATTTTCTTTTTTTCTTTATTTATTTTGAAGGATCAAAGAAAGGGGTAGTTGGTCACCAAACAGGCAAGAGACTACACAGAGAGATGTTTAAAAGATGGAAGATAAAATATTATAAATAAGAAATAAATGAAAAATTATATAAAAATAAAAATAAAAATAAAGAGTTTG
>JAANYP010001968.1:90894-135264 GCA_020465985.1 Centrapalus pauciflorus | reverse complement strand
TCAGTGAGTATGCGGATCGGCAGCATAAATCACACTCCAGTGGGGTCAAAAAGGCAAAGCTATTGCTCAAACTAGACAAATGGGAATAAGATGTTCCCAAAAC
Source organism: Centrapalus pauciflorus (assembly GCA_020465985.1). Lineage (NCBI taxonomy): Eukaryota > Viridiplantae > Streptophyta > Magnoliopsida > Asterales > Asteraceae > Centrapalus > Centrapalus pauciflorus. The sequence continues at coordinate 135,161 of JAANYP010001968.1, read as the reverse complement.
CTGTGGAAGCTCAAACGCCAATCAAGCTTCCTGTCTTGACATAGTCCTCCCAAAAAGAGTAAAGAAGAACCAGTCAACGCTGTGGCTAGTGAACTCTCCACCAAGCTGTTGATTTCATCAAAGAATGCTAAACCTGCTGAAGGAATCACAAAACAGCTCAGAATGTTTTTCTGAAGGGAGCTTCTCTTCCAAAAATCTAAAAAGAGAAAGTGTTAGCAAATGTGGGAAGAAACACATCTGGCCAAGGACTGTCTGAATCTGGAGGACATAGGCCTTTGACTCTGCTGGTTTCCTCCTTCACAGCTGTTCCAAGCAGTGGTGAAAATGTCACAGTCACTGAGGATGTAATAGACATCGTGGAACCATTCCAGATAGGGAATATTATGTGGAATTCACAAATCCAACCAACAATTTGAATGAGTAGGAGAAATCATCTCTGTGATAGTTCCCCTAAAGATGACTAATAATTCTCTATCACCGGCAGGAAAAACAACCTTCCCAGGTTGGGACGTGGACAGTGGCTTGCTCAGGGCACATGACAGGTTGTAAAGAATTGCTGAGTGAAGCTCAGGCCTAAAGAGGCCAAAAGTCACCTTTGGTGACAATGTGCAGGGATCCACTGAGGAACTATGGAAACTCTAATAAAGCTGGGGCTTGCAGTGTTCAGAAAGGGTAGACCTAATAGTGTTGGGCTAAAACATAACCTTGTTAGCATAAGCCAACTGGTGTGATGCTGTTTACAAGGTTAAACTTTGATGAGCACCTGGGTTTACATATTGTGATTCCCAGGCAAAGTTGTGCTGTGTTCAGACAAAGAAAGTGTGGATATGTTGTGGGGATATGCATGCTGCGACCCCCACAAAGAAACCTGATGTTCTCACAAGAACAATGCTGACTAGACTGGTTATGGCCAGAAGACTGTCACATCTGAACTCAAGAACAGCAACAACTCTGTAAGAAAGAGTGGGTGACAGGTTTGCCTTCTATGAACTTTGCCAAGATAGATTATGCACACTTGTGAGAAAGGCAAGACAGAGAAAAACATCTTTTAAATCCAAACACAATTGCTCTTGTGATACTCCACTCTTCTTGAATCCATATGGACTTGTTGGACTCTGTTAATGTCCCCAAGTCTAGGAGAAGAAGATACACTCTTGTAATGGTTGATGAGTTATCTAGGACACATGGGTGATCTTTTCTGAAGAGCAAAGGAGAGGCTGCTGAGAGATTATTGGATTTGTCAAAAAGATGGAAATGCTGAACGCTGCCCAGAGTAAAGCAGCTTAGAAGTGATCAGGGTAACTAATTCAGAAACAGTACTGCTTGAAGAATTCTGTGAAGAGAAAGGGATCTCGCGAAAACTTTTCAGCAGAAGAACTCCCAACAAAATGAGTTGCTGAAAGGATAAACCGAACTCTCAGTGAAGCTGCGAGAAGCCATGCTTGTGTGCATCAGGTTTACCTTCATCATTTGGGGCTGAAGGGACCCTGTTTAACATACACGGGCCTGCGTCACCCAAGAACAGTACCTTAGTGGTGAAAAGGTTCAACAAACTCCCTATGAGCGGCTCCAAAGTGAGAAAGCCAAATGTCAGTTATTTTCCATTGGTTTGGATGTCCCTGTTTCATCTGAAATCAAAGGGAACAGCTGTCAAAATTTGAAACACACTTGCGTTTGGTTTTGAACAAACTTATTTCATTTAAAACCAATTTACCACTATGATTGAAACTTATTGAAATCACAAGCAGTTTGTTTTCAACATGAGACTTAACCTGTTGAAAACAGGCTGCTTACTTTTTGAAAACTTATTTTCAAATTGTTTAGCATCAAAAGGGATTAACATGCTTTTACCAACAGCTTTGGACTCCGAACCTGTTTGTCAACAGTTTAGCATCCACAAACTTCAGTTTGAACATGTTTCCTTTCTTTTGCTTGTGTGAGCTAAAGCAAGCACTTAGCAGCTGTTTTGGAAGAACAAACTCCAACATCAGCTTTTGAGCTGAGTTCAAACAAGCTGTCATATTGAGGCCTAACAAACCTGTTTGTTGAGATTAGTTTACCATTCACATTTGAATGAATGTATTTGGAAGTTCACCAAGAGTGGATAAATCTTTCTTTCAAATTACTTATCTCAACAATTGAAGCTGCTTGTGCAAGACCCCTCCAAATAGGCTTGGAATGTGCAGGAATCTGTTGACTTATACAATGGCTGACTTTTTGTGCAGATTGGCACCAGAGTCAAACATCTTTTGAGCTTGGCATGCTTTATATCTGTTTCTCTCTTTTCTCTCAAGTAAAATGGAGTTGACGTGTTTTAATCATCAAGCTCAGTTTCCAACTTATGGAAACTGTCCAGTTTACTGGATTTAGTTTTAGATCAGCTTTAAGCTTAGAGATTCAGATAATAAAGCATCATGCTTCTCAACAGCAGCTTTGAGATCAACAAGCATATATTCAAACATTTTAACTTTTTCTTCAGAACTGTAAGCCACAAAATTTGTACCTTATACAATCATTGTAGGATTCCAGTTTCTCTAAAACTGCTGAGAACTTCAGCTTCAGCCATATCCTGTTTGAAACTGCTTGTTGCTGGGACATCAGTGTTGGCCATCAGACATTGATTATCTTCTTCATCAGATGATGAATCAGATTCTGTCTCTGCCATGAGTCCCTTTTGGCGATTGGAAGACACAGAGTTTTCCAATTTCCTCAGCTTAGCCATGGCCATAAGGTACTTAACCCTATAGCCATCATCCTTGTTAGTCTTGTTGGGTTTGGATGACTGACCAACAGCTTTTGACACACAGTCAGCAGTCTATGTGACCAGTTTTGCCACACTTGAAACTCAGCTTTGGATTTGTCAAATGCCTTCTTTTTGCCAGCACTTGATCCTCCTTGCAGCATATTCTTCCAAACCTTTTCTTGTTGAACCTTTTGACAAGCATGGCTATCATTTGCTCATCATCTTGTTCAGCAAGATCTGCAGCATCTTCTTCGTCTGACACCTCCTCCTTTTCATCATCCTGCAGATCAGGTTGAATGAACACATCATTCACCTGATTTAGCGCTGTCTCACACTAGCCACAAAGGCTGCACCTTTTCTGGCATTTCCAAGGCATTTTCTCTTTTGTTGCCTTGACTGTTCATCATTCAGTAAGGATCCATACAGATTGACTAGATCCATACTTCTGATAGTACCTGAGTTCCTGAGGATGTTGAGAAGTAGTTCCACTCTTCAGGTAAAAATGTCCAGAAATTTGTTCACCAGGTAAGACGTCCTTGGTGATCCCAACGCTTTGAGTCATTCACGAGCAGTGAACTGGTGTAGGTTTCAGTGAGAGTCTCCTTTGGTTTGAAGCAAGAAGAGTTCATACTGTCTAACAAGATTGTTGATCCTGTTGTCCAGGTTGTGATTGTGGGTCCATCATAGACGGTACACAAAGTATCCCACATCTCCTTTGCTGTCTTCATTTTCTCCACCTTGCTTGAACAATCATCAGGGAGAGAATATGACCAGGTTGTTCTGGCCTTTGCATCCAGAGCCACCAATCTCTTGTCTTCATGACATTGAGCTTTAGCTTTCCTCAAAGGTCCTGATTTCAGGGGCAGCTCCTTCAACCACTGGAGTTATAGTAGTAACAGAGGTTTGGCACTAGGGACCCTCCATCACTATCTCTGGCGTTGTACATCCAGATTCTCTAAGTAAAGCATCATTCTGCACTTCCAACCAGAGAATTTTGATGATTAAATTTTGGAGGCTTGCCCATAGAGCCATGTCATAGTAAGAAGAATTTGCAGCACTGTTGTCCATGGAAACTTGGGAGAATTAGAGATCTAGAATGACACCACACTCTAAACTGCTCTGATACCAGTTGTAGGTCCGAGAGGTTCCCAAGTATTAGTTATCATAAGCTGTAGAGGGGGGTGAATACAGCAATTTTAAAAACTACACACTCTTTCTCAATGTTTGTATGTATTATCAACAATTTGTTAATTACAAACAAGCTGAATGCGGATAGTTCACGCTGAGTGACAGATACAACAGTATGCTTACTAGTCTAAGACAGACTCAAACTAGTATACAATGAATACACTCACTAAGAAGCACTCACTGTGTTTACAAGACTTAAGGAACAGCTTAAGTAAAACAGCTTAATCACACAGATGCTGTTTTACAGAAGACTTGCATGCATGAAGATCACACTTGCACGTTCACTCTTGGTTTAAGCACTTAGCTTTCTTCTTCACATTCTTTCTGACCTTAGAAGCTTCCTTTTATACTCACTTAGAGGATCTCAGAGAAACATCTTCATTGGACAGAATGAAAAGGAAAAGTCTTGTTGAAAAGACAACATAACCTTTTCTGCACTTTTCTGAAAAGCAGACTTGTCTTCACATGTGCAGAACTTTTGTCTTTTTACTTTGTCTACTGTTGCATTGCCTTTAACTAATTTAGGAATGTCAACTTTGCGTCTTTCTTCCTTGTAAAGGCCTATTTTGATAACCTTTTGTCTTCATGTTACAGAACAGCGTGGGCAGGCTGAGCAGTTCTGTTTTCCACTTTGTCTTCGACTTTGTAAACTGATCTTGTAGTAAAAAACAATACATGATGACTTGGAAACAAATTCCATAAAGTGTTTAGCCTGTTCACAAAGAACAGGTTCTGTTCACAAAGAACAGAACACTTTAAAAATGCCCAAGCTGCTCAACAGTGTAGAGCAGCGTAGACAGTTTATGTCCAGCCTGTTCAGCAGACAGAGCAGCTTGGACAAACTGTCTTAGTTGCAACACATGCAACATATAGAACAGCTTTAGACTGATATTGCAAATCATTTTCAGGTTTCAATAAGGCATATAACAGGCCTTAAATTCAACCTTCAAATGCATCAACAGGTTTGATTATTAAATCTCCCCCTCAGATGTAGAACAGGTTTGACTGAGGCCTTTTTGTGCCTAACAGATTGACTATCGAAAAATCATGCGGAAGTACTGTGCAACAAGAAGACGGTTCATATACCTTTAGCCAATAAGAAGGTCCTTACTGTCCAAGGCAAAGCAAGAAATACCAAAGTAAGCATCATCTCTAGCATTAGGACCCTTAAGTGTTGATAGAGAGGGAGCCAAAGGGAAAGCGGCTCGAAAATATTCTTATTATTTATGGTTACGCCAAAGTTTTTCCAGAACACTTACCTGAACTCCCAACATCGAGGCAAGTCAGATTCAAAAAAATCGGCCTAGTATCAGGTGAGGTACCAGTGGCTCGAGCACCATGCCGATTAGCCCCATCATAGTGTAAGAATCGTCCAACCAACTGTAGTAGCTCTTAGCTAAAAGGTTTATCAAACCGAGTTCCTCGCTTTAGTGGAGCTCCAGTTTTGTTTATAAAGAAGAAGAATGGAACCTTCAGAATGTGCATCAATTACTAAGAGCTAGATAAACTAAAAGAACCAACACCTGCTCACAAGGATCAATGACTTGTTTGACCAAACTCCAAGAATTAAGCTTCTATTAGAAGATCGACCTAAGGTCTGGTTATCATCAGGTTAGAGTTCGCAAGAAAGATATTCCAAAGACAACCTTCAGATTCCGTTTCGGTCATCATAAATTCCTATTAATGCCGTTGGGATTAACCAGTGCCCCAACGATACTCATGGACCTCATCGGGTGTGCAAACCTTATCTAGTCAAATTCGTGATTGTATTCTTGAATGACTTCTTAATCTACTCACGAAACAAGGAGGAGCACGAGCAAACATTTAAGACTGATTCTAGAGTTGTTGAAGAAAGAACAACTATATGTCATGCTTTCTAAGTTTGACTTTTGGCTAAGATAGGTAAGATTTCTCGGTCACGTGATCAATAGTAAAGGAATCCAAGTTGACCCCGCCAAGATCGAGACTATCAGAAATTGGTTAACTCTTAGAACCCCCATAAAGATACGACAGTCCTTAAGACTTGCCACTTATTATAAGCAATTATCAGAAATTTCTCAAAGTTCACAAGAGCTCTAACAAAACTGACCCGAAAAGACATTAAGTATGATTGGGGCGAGGATCAGGAGACATCATATCAGTTATTAAAGCACAACGTAGCGCGCTTATTTTATCCAAGAGAAGCAAGAAATTTGTAGATTACTGTGATGCTTCACACAATGGGTTGATATAGAAAGATAGGGTCATAACTTATACTTTATGAAAAACTTAAGGTTCACTAGGTGATTTACACAACGCATGATCTGGATCTTAAAGCAGTAGTCTTTATCCTTGGAGACATTAGTTGTACGGTATGAAGTGTATTGTATTCACAGACCATAAGAGCCTCCAACACATCTTGAACTAGAAAGAGTCGAATACAAAGTAGTATCGTTGGATGGAACTAATAAGTAATTGCAACCGTGAAAATTCGTTATCACCTGAGGAAAACTAATGAGCTAAGCCGTTAAGAGTACAAGTGGATAAATAGTTTAGGATAAGGGCTAATAAAAATCGATATATCATGAATAGAATACGATTACTCTGTTTGGTGGAATAAGATAGCTGGCTATGGATGAACGACACAAATTAAGATATGTCGTTCAACCCGGATCCGATAAAATGTATCATGACCTTAAGGAGCTGTATGGGTGGCCTAACATGAAGGGTGACATTGCCACATATGTCAACAAATTCCTAACATGCTCTAAAGTTAAGACAAACATAAGAAACTATTTGGGTATTAGTCGACCGCCTAACAAAATCAACACAATCCTACCAATCAAGGAGAACAACAGAATGAATAAGCTAGTCCAAACGTACCTCAAGGAAGTCGTCTCCGGACACGGAGTGCCTATTTAAATCATTTCGGATACGAATAACAGATTTACACCTAGACTTTTGGCAATTATTACTGCAAGCTTTGGATATAAACTTGGACATGAGTACCACATACCACCCTCAGACCAATGGTCAGAATAATAGAACGATCCAAACCCCAGAACACACATTAAGAGGCTGTGTAATGGATACTCAATTGCCTTAGTGGAATTATTAACTACAATAGCTATCACTCGAGTATTAAAGCTGCTCCGTTTGAGGCCCTCTACGGGCGAAAGTGTCGATCGTCGATTTGTTGGGTAGAAGTAGGAAATAGCCAAATCACTGGCACTAAGACCATTCACGAAACTACCAAAAGGATAGTACAGATACGGAACTGACTAAAAATTTCCTGCGATGGTAAGAAAAGTTATGCAGACGAAAATAGAAAATCCCTTGAGTTCTAATTAGGAGAAGAAGTACTGATGAAAGTCTTGCCATGGAAGGGCGTGTCACGATTTGGGAAATAAGGACAATTAAACCCTCGATACATTGGCAATGCAAAGTCTTAAAGGGAATTGGACTCATAGCTTATCGTTTAGATATACCACCAGAGCTTAGCAGCATGCACAATACCTTCCATGTATCGAATAAGAAGAAGTGTTTGTTAGAGGAGACACTTGTTACCCCCTTGGAAGAGATCCAATTTACTGATAAACTTCGCTTCATCAAAGAGCCGGTTGAAATCATGGACCGTAAGGTCAAAGGATTGAATCACAGTTGTATACCCATCCTCAAGGTCAGATGGAATTCTAGACATGGACCACAATTCACTTAGGCATGCAAAGGCCAGTTTAAGCAAAGATACTCTCATCTACTCTTAAGTGACAATACCCCTGAGGAAACAGGATAAAATTTCGGGACGAAATTCCCTTAACAGGGGGAGACTGTAACATCCTGCATTAAACCAGGTTAGCAACTACGACCTAATTAGTATTTAATGGCCAATTATAACCTAATCAGTGGTCATTAGAAATTAATCAAAGTGATTAACAAGCTTCATGAAGAAATTCAACTCAATTAGAATCAAATTCATCGGTACGATGAATCGGGAAATCAATTAATCCGATCAATTTACGATATGGAGGATTAATTCAACTAAGTACATAATTAAATTATGATTAGTGACACTAATACAATTACGTAACATTAATTATGCAAGACTAAAACAATTTATTAAAAAAATGCATCCATAAATATTTATGAAATTACAAGAAAAGAGAAATACAAGAATACATTTCTAAATACTTTTATACAAAAAAAATGAAAATACATGTATAATACATGTATGGCCAGCCATAGGCATGTGCCAATTAGGGGTTGACTTCTATTTTTTTAATATTACTTTAAACACAATCATTTTGTTTAAAAAGTGCACACAACCTCCTACTTTCCATGTCTTTCATCATTTGAAAGACCAAACACTTTGCCTATAAATAAGACCTCATTTCTCACTCATTTTCCACACTTCAAACAACAAAAACCTCTTCTTTTCTTCTCTAAAAACCGGATCTATACACACACACATCACAAATGTTTGCATTCAAGTGTTCATCAAATGTTCTTCAAGAAATTCAAGTGTTTTTGTGCAAGTCTTGCAAAGATTTCAACTTCTACTCAAAAACATATTCCAAATACTTCAAAGTAAGTAAATACTAACTTATTTTATCTTATATTTATGTTTATATAAGTTTTGCATAATATATATAATCACCAACAACAACAAGTTTCATAAAAACTCAAGTTTATAAGTTTCTAGTTTTTATTTTTAAGTTGTTTCTTTAAATGTGCATATGAATATATGAACACATCATAAAAATGTTAATATTATGAAAAAGAGTGATATATATGTGTTTTATAACTTTTATAACTTTTATACAAGTAGTCTTTGAATAAACAACAAGAATCACAAGCTATTTCAAGTTTATAAACTACGGATTTTCGGCAGAAAATTTACATCGACTTTCAAAAATCATAACTAATTCATAACTTATCGAAATGAGTTGATTATTGTCTCAAAAGTTAGATCTATGTCTTAACTATAGATCGGGAATTTTTGATAACTTATTTTGGAGTTTAAGACCTCCAGAAATATTTTGGGAAACCGAAAGTTTGGCAGCTCAAAAATGGCCAACATAGGGTTTTTAACGAGCTTTTTCACCAACCTAAACATCTCGAAAAATGGATGTTCTTGATTCTAAAAATCCTTTGTATATAGTAGTTTAATGTCCTAGAAAACCAAAGTTTAAAATATTTTGGAGCTTGGTCAAAAACAACCTCAAAGTAGGCCGAAAAACCTCCGAAAAAGCTGGAAAATTATATATATATAAACTTGACGTTTTAAGCGAATTTTATTTATAAACTTGTAATGTTGGGTGATTTAAGACATAAAAATCTATAAATATATATATCATCATATATTAGAGATATTAAGTCCTTATTATCATTTAGGACTCGATTAAACTCACCCGACGCATCATCCATCCATTTACGCTAAAAGCTTTTTACGCTAGATTTTTGGCATCGCAATCCCGGTGAGTTCTCATAGCCCCTATTTTCACACTGTTATGTTTCGGGGATGAAATACATGCTTCGTTTTTATATGGACACGAGAATATCTTCATTTCTATTATGTATTACACATGTGGTTCCATTAGTCCTGATATCATGAACCGTTAATTGCATTTATTTGTAAGCGCGAATATATTATGGATAGATCTATTGGGAGTCATGTCCCCCACTCGGGTTAGTCGGATTGGCTAACAGCGGGTGCATATATATTCAACACACGGTATTACGTATGGGAATACTGCACAGGGCAAACTCATTTTTAATTAAGCTTCGGTTGCATGATGGTTTATATGTAATACATAACCAGGAATTTATGATTTTATAAATTCAATCTCTATTATTGTTGTCCATACAAGTCAGATTTACGTGTAAACCTATGAGCTCACCAACAATTTTGTTGACGTATTTTAGCGTGTATTTTCAGGAAATTAAGGCAAGTCCATCACATCGGTAGTATTTTCAAGCTTCCGCATTTAAGGAGTCGCACTCAGTTTCAAACCATTGGAGATTTATTTGCATTATTTTAGATGAATTAATTATGTATTTAAATCTCTATACCTTGCGAACTTCTCTTTATTATTTTGGGTCATGTAAAACATTTATATCTTTTAAAGTTACTCCGATGTATTTTTGAAAACGTCCATCTAGTGGTCGTTCATTATGATTGTGGTTATGCTTCAGCGACGTCACGCTTCGTTGCCAACCGGGGTAACGGGGTGTGACAGCAGATAGAGTGTTTGTTCCAAAGCATAATATGGTTATTCCCCCTGACCATAATATCCCTGAAGCACAGGGTTTCCGCCAGATGGTGGATTTCCTGGTGGAGTCCAGGATTGCGTTCGCACTATCGCACAATATCCAAATTGTTATTCCCTATGTGCGCCAATTTTATGAACATTTGCAAGTCGATTGTACTGTCACCCCAACAGTACTAAGGACAAGGATAGTTGGACAGCCATTGGTATTTTCTGCTGATATGTTACGTCAAGTTCTGCAGCTGGGAACTCAGGAGGAAGAGAATGGACCTATAGATTTTCCTTTAAGTATTAGGCAGGCTGCCTTTGTGAGGATGGGATATAGTTTGGATGTTACTAAGGCATCCTATATGAAGAGTGGACTTATTGGGCAATGGAGATTTCTGGCTCACGTGTTCATGGTATGCTTTGCGGAGAAGAAAGTGGGATTTGATTATATTGTATCGAAGATCCAATCAGGGATTATCGCATTGGTTTATAATCGGAGTTTCAGTTTTTCAGAGATGTTTTTCTCCGAGTTCGTTCAACAGATAACGGCTCCGGAGAGGGAAGATTTCTTCTTTATCCCCGCTTTGTGATGATGCTCATCAGGCACTTCTTGCCAAATTTGCCGCAACTTAATGACATTCAAAGTGTAGCGGTTATTGATAAGAGGATTTTTGCTGATTGCTCTGCACATAGAGGAAGGTTAGCAGTCCCGATAGAGCGACCTTTGTTTGGAGCTGTAATAGACCGGAACTTTGTAGCACCTGATGATGCCAATTGGGCAGTTGAGGTGGAAGTTCAGCATCAACAGCCACAACAACAACAACAACAACAACCGCGCCCTCAGCAACAGAGGAGACGCCAAAGATCTTCAGCAAGTCAAACTCAGGCAATTAGGCCTTCTACGAGTCAACCTCAAGAGGCACAAGAGGCAGGGCCTTCAAGTGCACCACCCGAATCTGATCAGATAGCACAAACATTGGAGGAAATCTGGGCATCTGGGCCTAATGCTAATGAACAGATAACAGCTGAGCTTGTTGATCAACTTCTGGAACCTCCAGAAGGAGAGATTGATGTGTTTAGACAAATTGATGAATATCAACCTGAGCGAGCAGCTGATGACAAGTCTACGTCAGCTACAGAATCTGAAGATATGGAAGAGATTGAGGTTGAAGCTCCAGAGACTGTAACCGAGGAACCATCTGTTCAGATAGGAACGTATGGATCAAGGTTAGTGGTGACTGACGAAACTACTAGGCGGCGAGCATCACGGGAGTCTGATGACTCTGATTTTGAGGAAGAAGAAGTTGCTCCATTATTGACAAGGCAAAGGGCTAAACGTCATCGTTTTATGCAGGGAGCTACCTCAGCTTCAGCTGCACAGCCTGAAATATCTCAACCTCCACCTACTCAATCTACCATTCCACCATCACCACCACCTGTTGAACCGTACATCCCATCACCAATCATTCCGACCCCAATACAATCCATTCCATCCACCTCATCCACCTACGCAGAGAATCAAAGGTTTTTGGAACTCAAGAGCAGAGTTGACTTCCATCAGATTCAAATCTTTGGCCTGACAACGGCTATCGGTGAAATTCAGAAGCATAATGCAAATCTAGATAACGAGAATGCCGACCTGAAGAAGATTGTGGATAAGGTTCAGGAAGATAACTTTGAGCGGAAAACCTTTGTAGCTGATCAAGCAGCCGAAATAAGATCGATGCGCTCCCTGATTGAGCAATTAATGCAAAATCTAAAGGCTCAGGGGGAGACAAGCTGCCGAGATCAAATAGAGCTGCCCAGGGATGATGATAATGACGGCAATGATCCCAGTGCGCAAAGAGATGAGCCAGTAGATTTTTTGACTGCTCAGCATGCTGAAACTCAGGGGGAGCCAGGTCAGTCGGGAGCTGTAGGAGGAGAGGCCAGTTCCTCAAAAGTTTCAGAATCTGAAGTACGGGAGATAATAGAAGCATTGATGGACATCGATGAAGCTCCTCTAGACCTTGAATTCGATTTTGAAGATGATATAGAAGATCTAGAAGAAGGAGAGTTTGTTCCAGATGATATTGCTGAGTGGAAGTCTGATGATGAGGTTGTGATAGATGAAGACGACAATGTAAATGAAGTAATCATTCAATCACAGCCTGTCACAGAACAATATGAACAAAGTGATCAACATGTAATAGATATTGATGAAGTCAAATTGGCCTCAGTAGATGATTCAGAACTGGAGGAGGCTGAAAGAGAGCCTAGCAGAGCTGAATTGTTAAATCTATGGTTCCGCAAGGAAGAGAAGAAAACTGAGCCAAAGATAAAGAAGAATATGAGGATTCCAGGTGCAGGAAACTTCTCGGGAGGTATTATTAGCTGGTTCTTCGACAGGGAACTGCAGCTTTTTATTTTAAAGAGAAGAGATGGTCTCCAATACCTGAGGCGCAAGCTTAAAGTATTCAATACATTACCGAAGGTAGAGGTGTAGGAGTTAGCCTGGAAAGAGTTGATCAATATCGGAAATGATCCCTATGCTGAAGTGATCGCTAAGATAATCAGACGAGAGGGAAGATCTGGAAGGTTTGAGAGACTCCAACCGAGGTCTGGAAAAAGAGTCGAGGATACTTCAAGAATAGATCCTCATACAGGTCGACCATGGGCGAAAATAGTTTACAAACCTGTCAAATTCTTAAGAAGGGTGCCAATGAAGAAGATGCCTCAAGATATTTTGAGCAACATGAAGTGGTGGTACATTGATAATGAACTGCTGAAGCTATCATAGAGGATCAAGACGACAAAGTTATTTTGAGAGTGTATGATCCACTGCATCTGATAAATCTGTCAAAGGACGATCTGAAGAAGCTTCATGGCCAGCATATCTTCTTTCATGAAGGATGGAGATCTGAAGCCAGAAAGTTCCAAAAAGTTGTCAGAGTATGTATAGATGCAGGCATATACGCACGTAGTAATATATATAGCTCTAGTACTTAATCAAGATGTAAATAGTTAGAAGCTATCGTCAAGGGGGAGTCTGTTGGTACACCCTGTGTGACGATAGCGGTCTAAGTGTTTTGAGATTTTGGTACAAGTTATATTCAAAGTATTTGGAATTAACGAGTGTTTGATATATATGTTTATATCTGTTTGATAGTTATTGATTGTATGTTTGGACTTGATGTAACGTATTACAAGAAGTTCAAACATAAAGTTCAAAGATAAATTCAAGCATAAGTTGAAAACATAAGTTTCAATACTAAGTTAAATATGTGAAAGAGTAAATTCGAATTCTATAAGGTTTGGCATTCGAATCTATGACAGATTCGAATGTGTTCCTAGGCAGATTCGAATGTACATCATAAGGTAGATTCGAGAGTGTCCAGGGGACAAACTCGAATGGGCCTTGGGCCTGATTCGAGTTTGGCCCATGGCAGACTCGAATGGTCATCTATAATTAGGGATAGACTCGAATTATTAAGGGACTTTTTGCAGAATTCGTGAGGGATTAAGCAAATGGGCGATCTCGAGTTTATCAGCTAATTGAGTGTTCTTTCGGAGAGAATCTTCTAGTAGGTGCGTTCTTGTTAGTTCGTACAGCTCGTTGATAGTCTCCGTGTTCCGAGTGAGAGTTGTTTCCGTCATCCCGTTAACGAGGATTCCGCACTCGTTGACGGTCTCGCGTCTAGATAGATCCGTAGTGTGTAGACCTTACAAGTAAGAAGAGAAACTGGTCCTGAGGAAGAGTATAAAAGCATAATGCATATGGCTCAAGGAATGACAAGAGATGAGCTTACAAGGATGTACCATGTTGGGACTGCAACTTAAGTCAGATCTTCCCTCCCATAAGTAAAACAAGCTATTAAAGATTTGCAGAGCATTTTTGATCCTCAGTCAACAAAGAAGGATATAGAAGATGCCAAGGAGATGAAAATTGTACAAGTTGATCTGTTTGTCATATCAAAGACTTACAGAATCAGGTTTGCAAATGGATCCTGCATATTCTTCAATTTTGAATTCTTTGATCTTCCAAAGGCTATGCTACTTCAAATGAGGTCAGTAAGAATATATTATGATAGAGAAGATTTGAAGAGAGAATTTTTGAAGGCTGTCAACCAGAAACTTGCACAGTTGTAAGTTTTTGAAGGCCTTGGTTTGTAAATAACAGTTTACTTATTTTATTTCCATATTTGTATAGAACTTAAAGTCTTGTGTAAAGAATTTAAGTTAGGGGGAGATTGTTGGGAAATATTCTAAGTAGTTCAAATTGTTAGTTAGACTTCTCAGACTGTTAGTAGTAATTCTATGTAAGTATAAAGTTCATGCTGTTAGTTGAAGAAGTTCGAGCTGCTAGTACAAAAGTTCAAGCTACCAGAGTAAATCTGTTCAAGCTGCTAAGAGATTCAAGCTGCTCAACAGTTTCATAAACAGAAAGTGCTGATATTCAGGAAAAGATATTTACACGAAGATTCCAGCATATCTACTATCAGAGTAGTCAGAGTCCTTCAAGGAAACAAATCAGAAAGCATTATAAATACATAGAATAGGTTTTTCTATTGTATTAGAAGTTTCTGCATATTCAAGTCTGTAATTGCTTTTTGTTTAGGTTTTCATAAGCCTCTAAGGTTGTAAAACCCTAAGAACAATTTGTGTTCTTCGTCTAATCAAACAGATTAGAGGTGATGGTAATCATTCTGATTCAGCAATACAAGCAATTCTGTTTATTCTTTATGTTTATTTGTTATGAATTCTGAAAGCTTTTACCAAAATAATTAAGTGTTATTCCGCAAACTTCTTAATTAGACTTTGATTTAATACAAGATTATTAGTTTACACTCTGATCAATTCAAATCAGTTAATCTTAGGTAGTTAAGTTCAGATCCTGACAAAGAAATATGGGTACTAGATTATCGTTTAAGGAAACTCCCTCTTTTCAAATGTGATTGGGTTAATCATCAGGCTGCTGCAGTCAAACGTGATTGTAAGCTTGGTTATACATTGGTTGACCTGAGTACTTTAAGCCACAAGCTAGATCCGTTCATGTTAGCCTCACAAGCACAACTAGTGTTTTATGTGAAAGACCATAACAATAAAAAGTTGTCTATTGTCTTCAACACACCTCCGAAGAATTACAGAGATATATATGATGAAATCGATGAGGAATTTAGCACCGTCATTCACCCGCACAATGATAACATTTTTCCACGTGTGGATGAACGTGACTTGGGTACTGAATCAAGAGATGATTATTATCAAAGCAACTGTGAAGGTATTATTATACGAAAATCCAAGTGATCGAACCATGTCGTTCGCTGGAAACATGTCTTGTAAATGACCTTTTAATTAATTAATTTATGGAATGACTATCTGTACATATCTTAGTTTCTATGTGACTTCGACATTTTATTTTATGGTGCAGTAAGTTATTGTAGTGGAATATGATTTAGCCACACAAACCATTATGTGACCATATAGTATCTACTTTTGGCTACACTGAAATCGTTTGTGACAAACTCGAGTTCATGATTTAGTCACATAACAAATTACTTCATGTGACCATATACTGGAATATGATTTAGTCACACATAAATTTACTTCATGGAATATGATTTGGTCACCCAAAATATTATTCAAGTGACCATATAGTGGCATATATTATGATTTAGTTTTATTATTCATGGAATTGAATTGATTGTATATATCCTAAGTTTATAAAATTACTTGATTAATTTTAACCTAACTTTTATTATTCACTAAACATAAATTGAGAAATCCAGTTAGTGCAGATCTATAACTGTTAGTTCAATTTCTCAAGCTGTTAGTCCATTTTTTTCAAGCTGTTAAGTGTTTTATAACATAAGTTTATAAAATCACTTGATTAATTTTAACCTACGTTTTATTATTCATTTGAGTAAATTGAGAAATTCTGTTTTCGCAAATCTGGAACTGTTAGCTCAATATCTCAAGCTGTTAGTACATTTTATCAAGCTGCTTATTGTTTTATAAACTAAGTTTATAAAATTAGTTTATTATTCATGAAATTGAAATTGAATTGATTATATATAACCTAAGTTTATAAAATTACTTGATTAATTTATATCCTAACATTTATAATTTGACATTCTAACACACACTACACTTTAGACACACATACTAACTTATGTGACCATATAGTGTCTGCTTTTGGCTACACTAAAATCTTGTGTGACAAACTCGAGTTCATGATTTAGTCACATAACCAATTACTTCATGTGACCATATATTGGAATATGATTTAGTCACACATACAATTACTTCATGTGACCATATACTGGAATATGATTTGGTCACCTAAATCATTATTCAAATGACCATATAGTGGCATATGATTTAGTCACACAAAATGGCACTCAATGCGACTACTACGTATTAGATTTTTACATTCTAACACACACTACACTTTAGCCACACATACAAACTTATGTGACCATATAGTGTCTGCTTTTGGCTACACTAAAATCTTGTGTGACAAACTTGAGTTCATGATTTAGTCACATCACAAATTACTTCATGTGACCATATACTGGAATATGATTTAGTCACACATACAATTACTTCATGTGACCATATACTGGAATATGATTTGGTCACCCAAATCATTATTCAAGTGACCATATAGTGGCATATGATTTAGTCACACAAAATGACACTCAATGTGACTACTACGTATTAGAATTTTACATTCTAACACACACTACCCTTTAGCCACACATACTAACTTATGTGACCATATAGTGTCTGCTTTCGGATACACTAAAATCTTGTGTGACAAACTCGAGTTCATGATTTAGTCACATAACAAGTTACTTCATGTGACCATATACTAGAATATGATTTAGTCACATATACAATTACGTCATGTGACCATATAGTGGAATATGATTTGGTCACCCAAATCATTATTCAATTGACCATATAGTGGCATATGATTAGTCACACAAAATGGCACTCAATGGGACTACTACGTATTAGATTTTTACATTCTAACACACACTACACTTTAGCCACACATACTAACTTATGTGACCATATAGTGTATGCTTTTGGCTACACTAAAATCTTGTGTGACAAACTCGAGTTCATGATTTAGTCACATAACAAATAACTTCATGTGACCATATACTGGAATATGATTTAGTCACACATACAATTACTTCATGTGATCATATACTGGAATATGATTTGGTCACCCAAATCATTATTCAAGTGACCGTATAGTGGCATATGATTTAGTCACAAAAAATGACACTCAATGTGACTACTACGTATTAGATTTTTACATTCTAACACACACTACACTATAGCCACACATACTAACTTACGTGACCGTATAATGTCTGCTTTTGGCTACACTAAATCTTGTGTGACAAACTCGAGTTCATGATTTAGTCACATAACAAATTACTTCATGTGACCATATACTGGAATATGATTTAGTCACACATACAATTACTTCATGTGACCATATAATGGAATATGATTTGGTCACCCAAATAATTATTCAAGTGACCATATAGTGGCATATGATTTAGTCACACAAAATGGCACTCAATGTGACTACTACGTATTAGATTTTTACATTCTAACACACACTACTCTTTAGCCACACATACTAACTTATGTGACCATATAGTGTCTGCTTTCGGCTACACTAAAATCCTATGTGACAAACTCGAGTTCATGATTTAGTCACATAACAAATTACTTCATGTGACCATATACTGGAATATGATTTAGTCACACATACAATTACTTCATGTGACCATATACTGGAATATGATTTAGTCACCCAAATCATTATTCAAGTGACCATATAGTGGCATATGATTAGTTCACAAAATGGCACTCAATGTGACTACTACGTATTAGATTTTTACATTGTAACACACACTACACTTTAGCCACTCATACTAACTTATGTGACCATATAGTGTCTGCTTTTGGCTACACTAAAATCTTGTGTGACAAACTCGAGTTCATGATTTAGTCACATAACAAATAACTTCATGTGACCATATACTGGAATATGATTTAGTCACACATACAATTACTTCATGTGACCATATACTGGAATATGATTTGGTCACCCAAATCATTATTCAAGTGACCATATAGTGGCATATGATTTTGTCACAAAAAATGGCACTCAATGTGACTACTACGTATTAGATTTTTACATTCTAACACACACTACACTATAGCCACACATACTAACTTATGTGACTGTATAGTGTCTGCTTTTGGCTACACTAAAATCTTGTGTGACAAACTCGAGTTCATGATTTAGTCACATAACAAATTACTTCATGTGACCATATACTGGAATATGATTTAGTCACACATACAATTACTTCATGTGACCATATATTGGAATATGATTTGTTCATCCAAATCATTATTCAAGTGACCATATAGTGGCATATGATTTACTCACACATAATGGCACTCAATGTGACTACTAGGTTTTAGATTTTTACATTCTAACACACACTACACTTTTGCCACACATCCTAACTTATGTGACCATATAGTGTCTTCTTTTGGCTACACTAAGATCTTGTGTGACAAACTCGAGTTCATGATTTAGTCACATAACAAATTACTTCATGTGACCATATACTGGAATATGATTTAGTCACACATACAATTACTTCATGTAACCATATACTGGAATATGATTTGGTCACCCAAATCATTATTCAAGTGACCATGTAGTGGCATATGATTTAGTCACAAAAAATGGCACTCAATGTGGCTACTACGTATTAGATTTTTACATTCTAACACACACTACACTTTAGCCACACATAGTAACTTATGTGACCATATAGTGTGTGCTTTTGGCTACACTAAAATCTTGTGTGACAAACTCGAGTTCATGATTTAGTCACATAACAAATTACTTCATGTGACCATATACTGGAATATGATTTAGTCACACATACAATTACTTCATGTGACCATATACTGGAATATGATTTGGTCACCCAAATCATTATTCAAGTGACCATATAGTGGCATATGATTAGTCCACAAAATGGCACTCAATGTGACTACTACGTATTAGATTTTTATATTCTAACATACACTACCCTTTAGCCACACATACTAACTTATGTGACCATATAGTGTCTGCTTTCGGCTACACTAAAATCTTATGTGACAAACTCGAGTTCATGATTTAGTCACATAACAAATTACTTCATGTGACCATATACTAGAATATGATTTAGTCACATATACAATTACGTCATGTGACCATATAGTGGAATATGATTTGGTCACCCAAATCATTATTCAATTGACCATATAGTGGCATATGATTAGTCACACAAAATGGCACTCAATGTGACTACTACGTATTAGATTTTTACATTCTAACACACCCTACACTTTAGCCACACATACTAACTTATGTGACCATATAGTGTATGCTTTTGGCTACCCTAAAATCTTGTGTGACAAACTCGAGTTCATGATTTATTCACATAACAAATAACTTCATGTGACCATATACTGGAATATGATTTAGTCACACATACAATTACTTCATGTGATCATATACTGGAATATGATTTGGTCACCCAAATCATTATTCAAGTGACCATATAGTGGCATATGATTTAGTCACAGAAAATGGCACTCAATGTGACTACTACGTATTAGATTTTTACATTCTAACACACACTACCCTTTAGCCACACATACAAACTTATGTGACCATATAGTGTCTGCTTTCGGCTACACTAAAATCTTATGTGACAAACTCGAGTTCATGATTTAGTCACATAACAAATTACTTCATGTGACCATATACTGGAATATGATTTAGTCACACATACAATTACTTCATGTGACCATATACTGGAATATGATTTGGTCACCCAAATCATTATTCAAGTGACCATATAGTGGCATATGATTAGTTCACAAAATGGCACTCAATGTGACTACTACGTATTAGATTTTTACATTGTAACACACACTACACTTTAGCCACTCATACTAACTTATGTGACCATATAGTGTCTGCTTTTGGCTACACTAAAATCTTGTGTGACAAACTCGAGTTCATGATTTATTCACATAACAAATAACTTCATGTGACCATATACTGGAATATGATTTAGTCACACATACAATTACTTCATGTGATCATATACTGGAATATGATTTGGTCACCCAAATCATTATTCAAGTGACCATATAGTGGCATATGATTTAGTCACAGAAAATGGCACTCAATGTGACTACTACGTATTAGATTTTTACATTCTAACACACACTACCCTTTAGCCACACATACAAACTTATGTGACCATACAGTGTCTGCTTTCGGCTACACTAAAATCTTATGTGACAAACTCGAGTTCATGATTTAGTCACATAACAAATTACTTCATGTGACCATATACTGGAATATGATTTAGTCACACATACAATTACTTCATGTGACCATATACTGGAATATGATTTGGTCACCCAAATCATTATTCAAGTGACCATATAGTGGCATATGATTAGTTCACAAAATGGCACTCAATGTGACTACTACGTATTAGATTTTTACATTGTAACACACACTACACTTTAGCCACTCATACTAACTTATGTGACCATATAGTGTCTGCTTTTGGCTACACTAAAATCTTGTGTGACAAACTCGAGTTCATGATTTAGTCACATAACAAATAACTTCATGTGACCATATACTGGAATATGATTTAGTCACACATACAATTACTTCATGTGACCATATACTAGAATATGATTTGGTCACCAAATCATTATTCAAGTGACCATATAGTGGCATATGATTTTGTCACAAGAAATGGCACTCAATGTGACTACTACGTATTAGATTTTTACATTCTAACACACACTACACTATAGCCACACATACTAACTTATGTGACTGTATAGTGTCTGCTTTTGGCTACACTAAAATCTTGTGTGACAAACTCGAGTTCATGATTTAGTCACATAACAAATTACTTCATGTGACCATATACTGGAATATGATTTAGTTACACATACGATTACTTCATGTGACATTATACTGGAATATGATTTGGTCACCCAAATCACTATTCAAGTGACCATATAGTGGCATATGATTTAGTCACACAAAATGGCACTCAATGTGACTACTACGTATTAGATTTTTACATACTAACACACACTACACTTTAGCCACACATACTAACTTATGTGACCATATAGTGTCTTCTTTTGGCTACACTAAGATCTTGTGTGACAAACTCGAGTTCATGATTTAGTCACATAACAAATTACTTCATGTGACCATATACTGGAATATGATTTAGTCACACATACAATTACTTCATGTGACCATATACTGGAATATGATTTGGTCACCCAAATCATTATTCAAGTGACCATATAGTGGCATATGATTTAGTCACAAAAAATGGCACTCAATGTGGCTACTACGTATTAGATTTTTACATTCTAACATACACTACACTTTAGCCACACATAGTAACTTATGTGACCATATAGTGTGTGCTTTTGGCTACACTAAAATCTTGTGTGACAAACTCGAGTTCATGATTTAGTCACATAACAAATTACTTCATGTGACCATATACTGGAATATGATTTAGTCAAACATACAATTACTTCATGTGACCATATACTGGAATATGATTTGGTCACCCAAATCATTATTCAAGTGACCATATAGTGGCATATGATTAGTCCAAAAAATGGCACTCAATGTGACTACTACGTATTAGATTTTTATATTCTAACACACACTACCCTTTAGCCACACATACTAACTTATGTGACCATATAGTGTCTGCTTTCGGCTACACTAAAATCTTATGTGACAAACTCGAGTTCATGATTTAGTCACATAACAAATTACTTCATGTGACCATATACTGGAATATGATTTAGTCACACATACAATTACTTCATGTGCCATATACTGGAATATGATTTGGTCACCCAAATCATTATTCAAGTGACCATATAGTGGCATATGATTTTGTCACAAAAAATGGCACTCAATGTGACTACTACGTATTAGATTTTTACATTCTAACACACACTACACTATAGCCACACATACTAACTTATGTGATTGTATAGTGTCTCCTTTTGGCTACACTAAAATCTTGTGTGACAAACTCGAGTTCATAATTTAGTCACACAACAAATTACTTCATGTGACCATATACTGGAATATGATTTAGTCACACATACAATTACTTCATGTGACCATATATTGGAATATGATTTGTTCACCCAAATCATTATTCAAGTGACCATATAGTGGCATATGATTACTCACACAAAATGGCACCCAATGTGACTACTACGTATTAGATTTTTATATTCTAACACACACTACACTTTGGCCACAGACACTAACTTATGTTACCATTTAGTGTCTGCTTTTTGCTACATTAAAATCTTGTGTGACAAACTCGAGTTCATGATTTAGCCACATAACAAATTACTTCATGTGACCATATACTAGAATATGATTTTCTCACACATACAATCACTTCATGTGACCATATACTCGAATATGATTTGGTCATCCAAATCATTATACAAGTGACCATATAGTGGCATATGATTTAGTCACACAAAATGGCAGTCAATGTGACTGCTACGTATTAGATTTTTACATTCTAACACACAATACAATTTAGCCACACATACTAACTTAGGTGACCATATAGTGTCTGCTTTTGGCTACACTAAAATCATGTGTGACAAACTCGAGTTCATGATTTAGTCACATAACAAATTACTTCATGTGACCATATACTGGAATATGATTTAGTCACACATACAATTACTTCATGTGACCATATAATGGAATATGATTTGGTCACCCAAAACATTATTCAAGTGACCATATAGTGGCATATGACTTAGTCAGACAAAATGGCACTGAATGTGACTACCACGTATTAGATTTTTACATTCTAACACACACTACACTTTCGCCACACACACTGACTTATGTTACCATATAGTGTCTGCTTTTGGCTACAATAAAATCCTGTGTGACAAACTCGAGTTCATGATTTAGTCACATAACAAATTACTTCATGTGACCATATACTGGAATATGATCTGGTAACCCAAATCATTATTCAAGTGACCATATAGTGGCATAAGATTTAGTCACACAAAATGGCACTCAATGTGACTACTACGTTTTAGATTTTTACATTCTAACACACAATACACTTTAGCCACACATACTAACATATGTGACCATATAGTGTCTGCTTTTGGCTAAACTAAAATCATGTGTGACAAACTCGAGTTCATGATTTAGTCACATAACAAATTACTTCATGTGACCATATACTGGAATATGACTTAGTCACACATACAATTACTTCATTGTGACCATATAATGGAATATGATTTGGTTACCCAAAACATTATTCAAGTGACCATATAGTGGCATATGATTTAGTCACACAAAATGGCACTCAATGTGACTACTACGTATTAGATTTTTACATTCTAACACACACTACACTTTGGCCACACACACTAACTTATGTTACCATATAGTGTCAGCTTTTGGCTACAACAAAATCTTGTGTGACAAACTCGAGTTCATGATTTAGTCACATAACAAATTACTTCATGTGACCATATACTGGAATATGATTTGGTCACCAAAATCATTATTCAAGTGACCATATAGTGGCATATGATTTAGTCACACAAAAATTCTCAATGTGAGTACTACATATTAGATTTTTACATTCTAACACACACTACACTTTGGCCACATACACTAACTTATGTTACCATATAGTGTCTGCATTTGGCTACACTAAAATCTTGTGTGACAAAGTTGAGTTAATGATTTAGTCACATAACAAATTACTTCTTGTGACCATATACTGGAATATGATTTAGTCACACCTACAATTACTTTATGTGACCATATACTGGAATCTGATCTGGTCACCTAAATCATTATTCAAGAGACCATGTAGTGGCATATGATTTAGTCACACAAAATGGCACTCAATGTGACTACTACATATTAGATTTTTACATTCTAACACACTCTACACTTTAGCCACACATACTAACTTATGTGACCATATAGTGTCTGCTTTTGGCTACACTTAAATCTTGTGTGACAAACTCGAGTTCTTGATTTAGCCACATAACAAATTACTTCACGTGACCATATACTGGAATATGATTTAGTCACACATACATTTACTTCATGTGCCCATATAATGGATTATGATTTGGTTACCCAAAACATTATTCAAGTGACCATATAGTGGCATATGATTTAGTCACACAAAATGGCACTCAATGTGACTACTACGTATTAGATTTTTACATTCTAACACACACTACACTTTGGCCACACACACTAACTTATGTTACCATATAGTGTCAGCTTTTGGCTACAACAAAATCTTGTGTGACAAACTCGAGTTCATGATTTAGTCACATAACAAATTACTTCATGTGACCATATACTGGAATATGATTTGGTCACCAAAATCATTATTCAAGTGACCATATAGTGGCATATGATTTAGTCACACAAAAATACTCAATGTGAGTACTACATATTAGATTTTTACATTCTAACACACACTACACTTTGGCCACATACACTAACTTATGTTACCATATAGTGTCTGCATTTGGCTACACTAAAATCTTGTGTGACAAAGTTGAGTTAATGATTTAGTCACATAACAAATTACTTCTTGTGACCATATACTGGAATATGATTTAGTCACACCTACAATTACTTCATGTGACCATATACTGGAATCTGATCTGGTCACCTAAATCATTATTCAAGAGACCATGTAGTGGCATATGATTTAGTCACACAAAATGGCACTCAATGTGACTACTACATATTAGATTTTTACATTCTAACACACTCTACACTTTAGCCACACATACTAACTTATGTGACCATATAGTGTCTGCTTTTGGCTACACTTAAATCTTGTGTGACAAACTCGAGTTCTTGATTTAGCCACATAACAAATTACTTCACGTGACCATATACTGGAATATGATTTAGTCACACATACATTTACTTCATGTGCCCATATAATGGATTATGATTTGGTTACCCAAAACATTATTCAAGTGACCATATAGTGGCATATGATTTAGTCACACAAAATGGCACTCAATGTGACTACTACGTATTAGATTTTTACATTCTAACACACACTACACTTTGGCCACACACACTAACTTATGTTACCATATAGTGTCAGCTTTTGGCTACAATAAAATCTTGTGTGACAAACTCGAGTTCATGATTTAGTCACATAACAAATTACTTCATGTGACCATATACTGGAATATGATTTGGTCACCAAAATCATTATTCAAGTGACCATATAGTGGCATATGATTTAGTCACACAAAATGGCACTCAATGTGACTACTACGTATTAGATTTTTACATTCTAACACACACTACACTTTGGCCACATACACTAACTTATGTTACCATATAGTGTCTGCATTTGGCTACACTAAAATCTTGTGTGACAAAGTTGAGTTAATGATTTAGTCACATAACAAATTACTTCTTGTGACCATATACTGGAATATGATTTAGTCACACCTACAATTACTTCATGTGACCATATACTGGAATCTGATCTGGTCACCTAAATCATTATTCAAGAGACCATGTAGTGGCATATGATTTAGTCAAACAAAATGGCACTCAATGTGACTACTACATATTAGATTTTTACATTCTAACACACTCTACACTTTAGCCACACATACTAACTTATGTGACCATATAGTGTCTGCTTTTGGCTACACTTAAATCTTGTGTGACAAACTCGAGTTCATGATTTAGCCACATAACAAATTACTTCACGTGACCATATACTGGAATATGATTTAGTCACACATACATTTACTTCATGTGCCCATATAATGGAATATGATTTGGTCATCCAATCATTATTCAAGTGACCATATAGTGGCATATGATTTAGTCACACAAAATGGCACTCAATGTGACTACTACGTATTAGATTTTTACATTCTAACACACAATACACTTTAGCCAAACATACTAACTTATGTGACCATATAATGTCTGCTTTTAGCTACACTAAAATCATGTGTGACAAACTCGAGTTCATGATTTAGTCACATAACAAATTACTTCATGTGACCATATACTGGAATATGATTGTCTCACACATACAATTACTTCATGTGACCATATAATGGAATATGATTTGGTAACCCAAAATATTATTCAAGTGACCATATAGTGGCATATGATTTAGTCACACAAAATGGCACTCAATGTGACTACTACGTATTAGATTTTTACATTCTAACACACACTACACTTTGGCCACACACACTAACTTATGTTACCATATAGTGTCTGCTTTTGGCTACAATAAAATCTTGTGTGACAAACTCGAGTTCATGATTTAGCACATAACAAATTACTTCATGTGACCATATACTGGAATATGATTTAGTAATCCAAATCATTATTCAGGTGACCATATAGTGGCATATGATTTATTCACACAAAATGGCACTCAATGTGACTACTACGTATTAGATTTTTACATTCTAACACACAATACACTTTAGCCACACATACTAACTTATGTGACCATATAGTGTCTGCTTTTGGCTACACTAAAATCATGTGTGACAAACTCGGGTTCATGATTTAGTCACATAACAAATTACTTCATGTGACCATATACAGGAATATGATTGTCTCACACATACAATTACTTCATGTGACCATATAATGGAATATGATTTGGTTACCCAAAATATTATTCAAGTGACCATATAGTGGCTTATGATTTAGTCCAACAAAATGGCACTCAATGTGACTACTACGTATTAGATTTTTACATTCTAACACACACTACACTTTGGCCACACACACTAACATATGTTACCATATAGTGTCTGCTTTTGGCTACAATAAAACCTTGTGTGACAAACTCGAGTTCATGATTTAGTCACATAACAAATTACTTCATGTGACCATATACTGGAATATGATTTGGTAATCCAAATCATTATTCAGGTGACCATATAGTGGCATATGATTTAGTCACACAAAATGGCACGCAATGTGACTACTACGTATTAGATTTTTACATTCTAACACACAATACACTTTAGCCACACAACTAACTAATATGACCATATAGTGTCTGCTTTTGGCTACACTAAAATCTTGCGTGACAAACTCGAGTTCTTGATTTAGCCACATAACAAATTACTTCATGTGACCATATACTGGAATATCATTTAGTCACACATACAATTACTTCATGTGACCATATACTGGAATATTATTTGGTCACCAAAATCATTATTCAAGTGACCATATAGTGGCATATGATTTAGTCACACAAAATGGCACTCAATGTGACTACTACGTATTAGATTTTTACATTCTAACACACACTACACTTTGGCCACAGACACTAACTTATGTTACCATATAGTGTCTGCTTTTGGCTACATTAAAATCTTGTGTGAGAAACTCGAGTTCATGATTTAGCCACATAACAAATTACTTCATGTGACCATATACTGGAATATGATTTAGTCACACATACAATTACTTCATGTGACCATATAATGGAATATGATTTGGTCATCCAAATCATTATTCAAGTAACCATATAGTGGCATATGATTTAGTCACACAAAATCGCACTCAATGTGACTACCACGTATTAGATTTTTACATTCTAACATACAATACACTTTAGCCGCACATACTAACTTATGTGACCATATAGTGTCTGCTTTTAGCTACACTAAAATCATGTGTGACAAACTCGAGTTCATGAATTAGTCACATAACAAATTACTTCATGTGACCATATACTGGAATATGATTTGGTCACCAAAATCATTATTCAAGTGACCATATAGTGGCATATGATTTAGTCACACAAAAAGGCACTCAATGTGACTACTACATATTAGATTTTTACATTCTAACACACACTACACTTTGGCCACATACACTAACTTATGTTACCATATGGTGTCTGCATTTGGCTACACTAAAATCTTGTGTGACAAACTCGAGTTCATGATTTAGTCACATAACAAATTACTTCATGTGACCATATACTGGAATATGATTTGGTAATCAAAATCATTATTCAGGTGACCATATAGTGGCATATGATTTAGTCACACAAAATGGCACTCAATGTGACTACTACGTATTAGATTTTTACATTCTAACACACAATACACTTTAGCCACACATACTAACTTATGTGACCATATAGTGTCTGCTTTTGGCTACACTAAAATCATGTGTGACAAGCTCGAGTTCATGATTTAGTCACATAACAAATTACTTCATGTGACCATATACAGGAATATGATTGTCTCACACATACAATTTCTTCATGTGACCATATAATGGAATATGATTTGGTTACCCAAAATATTATTCAAGTGACCATATAGTGGCTTATGATTTAGTCACACAAAATGGCACTCAATGTAACTACTACGTATTAGATTTTTACATTCTAACACACACTACACTTTGGCCACACACACTATCATATGTTACCATATAGTGTCTGCTTTTGGCTACAATAAAATCTTGTGTGAGAAACTCGAGTTCATGATTTAGTCACATCCAAATTACTTCATGTTAGGCACAAAAAGGCCTCAGTCAAACCTGCTCTACATCTGAGGGGGAGATTTTATATTCAAACCTGTTGATGCATTTGAAGGTTGTATTTAAGGCCTGTTATATACCTTATTGAAACCTGAAAATGATTTGCAATATCAGTCTAAAGCTGTTCTATACGTTGCATGTGTTGCAACCAAGACAGTTTGTCCAAACTGATCAGTCTGCTGATCAGGCTGGACATAAACTGTCTACGCTGCTCTACACTGTTGAGCAGCTTGGGCACTTTTAAAGTGTTCTGTTCTTTGTGAACAGAACCTGTTCTTTGTGAACAGGCTAAACACTTTATGGAATTAGTTTCCAAGTCATCATGTATTGTTTTTAACTACCAGATCAGTTTACACAGTTGAAGACAAAGTGGAAAGCAGAACCGCTCAGCCTGCCCAAGCTGTTCTGTTACATGAAGACAAACGGATATTTGAAAAAGGGTGACAGACCTTTTTCTTATATCAAAATAGGCCTTTACAAGGAAGAAAGACGCAAAGTTGACATTCCTAAAATGGTTAAAGGCAATGCAACAGTAGAAAGTAAAAAGACAAAAGTTCTGCACAAGAGAAGGCAAGTCTGCTTTTCAGAAAAGTGCAGAAAAGTTATATTGTCTTTTCAAACAAGACTTCTCCTTTTTCATTCTGCCCAATGAAGATGTTTCTCTTAGATCCTCTAAGTGAGTATAAAAGGAAGCTTCTAAGGTCAGAAAGAATGTGAAGAAAGCTAAGTGCTTAAACCAAGAGTGAACGTGCAAGTGTGATATTCATGCATGCAAATCTTCTGTAAACAAGCTTCTGTGTGTCTAAGCTGTTTACCAAAGCTGTTCCTTAAAGTCTTGTAAAATACAGTGAGTGCATCTTAGTGAGTGTGTTCATTGTAATCTAGTGTGAGTGTGTCTTAGACTAGAAACCATACTGTTGTATTCTGTCATCTCAGCTTGAACAATTCCGCAGTCAAGCTTGTTTGTAATTAACATTTGTTGATAATACATACAAACATTGAGAAAAAGAGTGTGTAGTTTTTAAATACTGTATTCACCCCCCCTCTACAGTTTATTACTATATACTTTGGGAACCTTTCGGGACCTACAACTGGTATCAGAGCAGAGTTCAGAGTGTGTGTCATTCTAGATCTCTCATAATCCCAAGTTTCCATGGACAACAGTGCTGCAAACTCTTCTTACTATGACAATGGCTCTATGGGCAAGCCTCCAAAATTTAATCATCAAAACTTCTCTGGTTGGAAGTGCAGAATGATGCTCTATTTAGAGAATCTGGATGTACAACTGCCAGAGATATTGATGGAGGGTCCCTATGTGCCAACCTCTGTTACTACAATAACTCCAGCGGTTGAAGGAGCTGCTCCTGAAATCAGGACCTTTGAGAAAGCAAAAGCTCAATGGTCTGATGAAGACAAGAGAATGGTAGCTCTGGATGCAAAGGCCAGAAACAAACTGGTCATTTCTCTTCCTGATGATGTGTTCAAGCAGGTTGAGAAGATGAAGACTGCAAAGGAGATGTGGGATACTCTGTGTACCGTCTATGATGGACCCACAATCACACTGGACAACAGGATTAACAATCTTGTTATACAGTATGAACTCTTCTTTGCCAAACCAAAGGAGTCTCTCACAGAAACCTACACCAGGTTCACTGCTCTGGTGAATGATCTCAAAGCTGTTGGGATCACCAAGGACAGTCTTACTTTGGTGAACAAGTTTCTGGACATTTTACCTGAGGAGTGGAACTATTTCTCAACCATCCTAAGAAACTCAGGTACTATCAGAAGTATTGATCTGGTCAATCTGTATGGATCCTTACTGAATGATGAACAATCAAGGCAGCAAAAGAGGAATGCCTTGGAAATGTCCAGAAGAGGTACAGCCTTTGTGGCTAATGTGAGACAGTCTGTTAATCAGGTGAGTGATGTGTTCACTCAACCTGATCAACAGGATGATGATAAGGAGGAGGTATCTGAAGAAGAAGAGGCTGCAGATCTTACTGAACAAGATGATGAGCAAATGATAGCTATGCTTGTCAAAAAGTTCAGCAAGAGAAGGTTTGGAAGAAGTATGCTGCAAGGAGGTGCAAGTGCTGGCAAAAAGAAAGCATTTGACAAATCCAAGGCTGAGTGCTTCAAGTGTGGCAAAACTGGCCATATAGTTGCTGACTGTGTGTCAAAAGCTGTTGGTCAGTCATCCAAACCTATCAAGACTAACAGGGATGATGGCTATAGGGTTAAGTACCTTATGGCCATGGCTAAGCTGAGGAAATTGGAAAACTCTGTGTCTTCCAATCGCCAGAAGGGACTCATGGCTGAGACATGTGACTGGGAGGAATCTGATTCATCATATGATGAAGAAGATAATCAGTGTCTGATGGCCAACTCTGATGTTCCATCAACAAGCAGTTTCAAACAGGACATGGCTGAAGCTGAAGCCTTCAGCAGCTTGGAGAACTGGAATCCTACAATGATGTATAAGGTACAAAATTTTATGGCTTACAGTTCTGAAGAAAAAGTTAAAATGTTTGAATACATGCTTGTTGATCTGAAAGCTGCTGTTGAGAAGCATGATGCTTTATTATCTAAAATCTCTAAGCTTAAAGCTGATCTTAAAACTAAAACCAGTAAACTGGACAGTTTCTATAAGTTGGAAACTGAGCTTGATGAATTAAAACACATCAACTCCATTTTACTGGAAGAAAAGAGAGAAACAGATATAAAGCATGCTAAGCTTCAAAAGATAGTTGACTCTTGGTGCCAATCTGCACAAAAATTCAGCCATTGTATCAGTCAACAGATTCCTGCTCAAATCCAAGCCTATCTTGGAGGGGATCTTGACACAGCAGCTTCCATTGTTGAAATAAGTAATTTGAAAGAAGACTTGTCCACTCTTGGTGAACTTCCAAATACATTCATCCAAAATGTGAATGGTAA
The DNA here is from genome assembly GCA_020465985.1 of Centrapalus pauciflorus. NCBI lineage: Eukaryota > Viridiplantae > Streptophyta > Magnoliopsida > Asterales > Asteraceae > Centrapalus > Centrapalus pauciflorus. The sequence goes on along the minus strand of JAANYP010001968.1, from coordinate 103,297 downwards.
ACTTATTTCAACAAACAGGTTTGTCAGGCCTCAAAATACTGACAGCTTGTGTGAACTCAGCTCAAAAGCTGATGTTGGAGTTTGTTCTCCAAAACAGCCTGCTAAGTGCTATGCTAGCTCACACAAGCAGAAGAAAGGAAAACATGCTCAAACTGAAGCTGTGGATGCTAAGCCTGTTGACAAAACAAGTTCAGAGCCCAAAGCTGTTGGTAAAAAGCATGTTAATCCTTTTGATGCTAAACATTTTGAAAATAAGTTTTCAAAAAGTAAGCAGCCTGTTTTCAACAAGGGTAAGTCTCAGGTTGAAAACAAAACTGCTGTGATTTCAAATAAGTTTTCAAATCATGGTGGTAAGTTGGTTTTTAAATGAAAATAAGTTTTTCAAAACCAAACACAGTGAGTATGCTGATAGGCAGCATAAATCACAACTCAGTAGGGGCAAAGGCAAAGCCATTGCTCAAACTGAGACAACTGGGAATAAGTTTCCCAAACCTGTGGAAGCTCAAAGGCCAATCAAGCTTCCTGTCTTTGACATCTGTCCTCCCAAAAAGAAGAAAGAAGAGACAGTCAAAGCTGTGGCCTATGAACTTACCACACAAGCTGTTGATTCTGCAAAAATTGCTAAACCTGCTGAAAGAATCAACAAAAACAGTTCAGAATGTGTTTCTGAAGGACCTTCTTCCAAAAGCACCAAAAAGAGAAAATGTTATAAGTGTGGGAAGAAGACACATCTGGCCAAGGACTGTCTTGAATCTGAGGACATGAGGCCTGTTGGCTCTGCTGTTTCCTTCACAGCTGTTACAAGCAGTGGTGGAAATGACATAGTCACTGAGGATGGTATTCAAACTGATACCATTCAAATAGGGAATATTAGTGTGGACATTCAAAATCCATCAACAAGTGTTGATGAAGTAGGAGAACTCATCTGTGTGATGAGTTCCCCTAAAAATAACTAATAATTCTCTTCTCACTCTGCAGGAAAAACAACCTTCCCAGGTTTGGTACTTGGACAGTGGCTGCTCAGGGCACATGACAGGTTGTAAAGAATTGCTGAGTGAACTCAGGCCTGAAAAAGGGCCAAAAGTCACCTTTGGTGACAATGTGCAGGGATCCACTGAGGGATATGGAACTCTTAAAGCTGGTGCTGCAGTGTTCAAAAGGGTAGCCTATGTGGTTGGGCTAAAACATAACCTTGTTAGCATAAGTCAACTGTGTGATGCTGGCTACAAGGTTAACTTTGATGCGCACCTGGGTTACATATTGGATTCCCAAGGCAAAGTTGTGCTGTGTGCTCAACGAAAGAAAGGTGTATATGTTGTGGATATGCATTCTGCTGATCCCACAACTGAAACCTGTTTTCTCACAAGAACCAACGCTGATCTAAACTGGTTATGGCATAGAAGACTGTCACACCTGAACTTCAAGAACATCAACAAACTCTGTAAGAAAGAGTTGGTGACAGGTTTGCCTTCTATGACTTTTGCCAAAGATAGATTATGCACAGCTTGTGAGAAAGGCAAGCAGAGAAAAACATCTTTTAAATCCAAACACAATTTCTCTATTGATACTCCTCTCTTCTTAATCCATATGGACTTGTTTGGACCTCTTAATGTCCCAAGTCTAGGAGGAAGAAGATACACTCTTGTAATGGTTGATGAGTTCTCCAGGTACACATGGGTGATCTTTCTGAAGAGCAAAGGAGAGGCTGCGAGAGAAATTATTGGATTTGTTAAAAAGATGGAAATGCTGAACTCTGCCCAAGTAAAGCAGCTTAGAAGTGATCATGGTACTGAATTCAGAAACAGTACTCTTGAAGACTTCTGTGAAGAGAAAGGTATCAGTCAAAACTTTTCAGCAGTAAGAACTCCTCAACAAAATGGAGTTGCTGAAAGGAGAAACCGAACTCTCATTGAAGCTGCCAGAACCATGCTGTGTGCATCAGGTTTGCCTTCATCATTTTGGGCTGAAGCTGTTAACACTGCCTGCTTCACTCAAAACAGATCCTTAGTGGTGAAAAGGTTCAACAAGACCCCCTATGAGCTGCTCAAAGGGAGAAAGCCAAATGTCAGCTATTTCCATGTGTTTGGATGTCCGTGTTTCATTCTGAATCAAAGGGACCAGCTGTCAAAATTTGAACCTAAAGCTGATGAAGGAGTGCCTTTGTTCTTGAGTGAATAGTGGAGGTTGGAGAGGCTATGGCACTTGGTGTATAGTCACACCGAATAGGTTTCCTATACACAAGCCCATAGTCTTCAGCTGATGCTGCATCCCCAGAATGCTGCCCACAGCACCTTCCAGCAATTAGTCCTTCAGAAGCATAGAGTGACCCTGTTCGCTCTTGCTAAACTCCAACTGAATCACTCCCACCGACAACGGTTGACATCCACCTGGTGGTCTTTTCCGGTCTAACTGCAGCGCAAATCAAAGCGATAACTGTTTAGTTCAAGCGTGAGTCCCGTTGGATACCAAGACCCAACTGGAGTACCTTCAGGTAATCTGAAGATCTTTTAACAAGCGCAAGATGTGATTCCTTTGGGAGCTGGACCAGCACATAAACAGGTGGCAAACATAATATCAGGTCTAGCTAGCAGCATAGCAAGCACCCCCAATCATGGCCTTGTAAGCGTTACTGAAACACGTTTGCCACTGGCATCAGCACCATTTTACATTGGTTCCATTGGGGTTTTAATAGGAGAACTTTGATCAATTTAACTTTCAAAAGATCTAAGTTACTTTTTTTGATTTAGAAAAATTCCGTAGGGTTGTTTAACTGTAATCCATAAAAGAAAGTAGTTCTCCCATCATACTCATTTCATATTGGATTTCATGAGTAATGAAAAATTCTTGCATAGTTCTCATTAGTAGAACCAAATTATGTCATCCACATATAGATTTGAACAAGCAATATCAGAACTTCACCTTCTTTATAAAATGGGGTATCCACTTTACCTCTGGAATACCCATTGCCATAAGGATTCAGTAGAGTGTCATACCAGGCCTAGGGGCTTGTTTGAGAACCATAGAGAGCTTTGTCTAACGTATAGACAAAACCGTGTGTTTGTTCATTTTCAAACCTGGAGCTGCTTGACATATACTTCTCTTGCAGCTTCCACATTCAAAAATGCACTCTTCCATCCATTTGAAATACCTTATGCTCTTATATCCGCGTACTAGATACAAACGAATTGCTTCTAGCCTGGCCACAGGAGCAATGTCCATCATAGTCAATGCCTTCCTCCGGTCTGTAGCCCGAGCACCAGTCTTGCCTTATTTCTAATGACATGACCTTGCTCATCCTTGTGGTTCCTGAAAACCATGTTGTGGCCATTATTGTTTTTTCCTAGGGGGCAGGGCCCAGCTTCCATACTTTGTTCTCTCAAATGATTGAGTTCTTCTTGCATGGCGTGACCAATGGCACTTTTATGCTTCACCACCTTCTTTGGCTCCACAGTGAAACAAACTAGAGAACATACAAAAGTTCCCTAAGCGTCCCACCGATTTGATCCCTTTAGTGATGTCACCAAATATTTGATCATTGGGGTGACACCTGACCACTTAGGATCATTTTTCATGATTGACTACCAGAGTTTGTTAACATCTTCAGCAGGTCCTGTTGAACAGCTCTCAGATTTTCAGACACACTGTTGTCTTGAGCCTGTTCACTGTTGAACATGTCTGACCACTGTTGAACATTCACGAAGGAACTGGGAAAATCAGCATGATAGGTTGCTGGACATGCAGTTGTAATTAAGTCAGTACATTATATCACACAGGGTGTATTGACATAATATCATCAGTCCATCATGATAGCAGGTTCCACAACTGGGTGTAGTGGAAGCTTTTGAGTCCTCTTACATTGATTGAATGCATCAGATCATCAAAGTGTGAGGTCTCCTGAAACGATTCAGGAACAGCTTTGTGGAGGCATTCTTGGACTCTTCAAGGTGACATTGATAGATCCTATCACCTTTCTTTTGTTGTTGTTTACTACTGTAGGCTTTGAGATAGAAGAGTACCCACAAACACGCCTTCAGCAGCTTTAGGTTGCAGATTTTAGACGCTGGTCCTTGATGAGAATGAAACAGGGACATCCAAACCATGGAAATAGCGACATTTAGGCGGTTCTCACTTTGAGCAGCATCTAGGGGGTCCTGTTTGAAAGCGCTGTCAGCGCCCCCCCCACGAGGAATCTGTTGTTTGAGTGAACAGGCAGTGTTGACAGCTTCCTCCCAAAATTGATAAAGGCAAACCATGAATGCCCCCCAACAGCTGGTTCTGCAAGCTTCATGAGAGGTTCGGTTTTCTCCTTTCAAGCACTCCATTTTGTTAGAGGAGTGCTTTACAGCTGAACAGTTTTGACTGATACCTTTCTCTTCACAGAAGTCGTCAAGAGTACGGTTGTCTGAATTCCAGTACCATGATCGACTTCTAAGCTGCTTAAACTTGGGCAGAGATTCAGCATGCCTACTTTTTAACAGAATCCAATATTTTCTGCTCGCAGCCTCTACCTTGCTCGTTCAAAAGTCACCCAATGTGTACCGTGGAGAACCATCAAGCCATTACAAGATTGTGCTCTCCTCTAGACTTGGGACATTAATAGGTCCAGAACAAGGTCCAATATGGATAGAAGAGTGGAGTATCAATAGGGAAATGGTGTTTGGATCTTAGAAAGATGTTTTTCTCTGCTTGCCCTTACAGGGTTCTCACAAGCTGTGCATATCATCTTTGGCAAAGTCATAGAAGGCCAAACAGTTTCACCAACTTCTTTCTTCAAGTTTATTCTGTATCTTGAAGTTCCAGAGTTCCGGTACTTCTATGGCGCATAACCAGTTTAGATCAGCATTGTTCTGGGAAGAAAACAGGTTCAGATTTGGGCTCGGCAGATAGGCCTATTCCAGACATATCACCGTCTTTCGTTGAGCACAAGCCAACTTATGACTTGGGAAATCCATATGTATCCGCCAGTGCCATCAAGTTTAAACCTTGTGAGCCAACATCACACGTTGACTTATGCGACAGAGTTATGTTTTACGCCCAACACTAGGCTACCCTTTTGACACTGCAGCACCGCTTTAAGAGTTTCCATATCCCTCATGGATTTTTGTCTTCCCCCCCTGCACATTGTCACCAAAGTGACGTTTGGCCCTTTTATTCAGCCTGAATCACTCACAGTTCTTTACAACCGGGCATGTGCGCCCTGAGCAGCCACGGTCCAAGTACAAACCGGGGAAGGGGTTTTTTTCGGCAGGGAAAGAGAATTATTAGTTAGTTTTGGGAACTCACTCCACGAGTTCTCCGAACGTCATCAACACTTGTTTTGATGGATTTTGAGTGTCCACGACTATATTCGCGCTTTATGAATGGTATCATTTTGAAACCGCCGCAGTGAACTATGTCATTTGCCACCTCTGCTTGTAACGCTGATGAAAAGGAAACAGTCGACCAACAGGCCTCATGTCCTCAATTCAAGGACAGTCCTTGGCCGATTGTCTGTCGGTCCCACACTTATAACATTTTTCTCTTTTTGGTGCTTGTGGAAGAAGGTCCTTCACAACACATTTCGGAGCGGTTTTTGTTGAATGCTTTCAGCAGGTTTTAGCAAATGTTTGCAGAATCACCTTGTGCTGGTAGTGTCATATGCCACAGCTTTGACTGTCTCGTATTTCCTCTTTTTGGGAGGACGATGTCAAGGAAGACAGGAAGACTTGATTGCCGTTTAGCTCCACATGTTTTGGGAAACTAGTCCCAGATTGTTCTCGTTTTGAGCATGGCTTTGCCTTTGCGCCCTACTGAGTTGTGATTTATGCTGCCATACATGCAAGACTCCACTGTGTTTGGTATTTGAAAACTTATTTTCATTTAAAACCAACTTACCACCATGATTGAGACTTATTTGAATCACAGCAGGTGGTGTTTTCACCTGAGACTTACCCGTGTTGAAAACAGGCTACTTACTTGTATGAAAACTATTTGCAAAACGTTTAGCATCAAAAGAGATTAAACATCTTGTTACAACAAGCGTATGGACTCTGAAACCTTTTTGTAGTCCACAGGCTTAGCACCCACAGCTTCAGTTACATGAGCATGTTGTCCTTTCTTCTGCTGGTAGTGAGCTAGCGAGCACTTAGCTGGTGGGCGGCTGTGTTTGAGAACACAAACATCCAACTCCTGGTTTGACTGAGAATTCGACCACAGCTGGTCATATGTTTGTAGGCCTGACAAACCTGTTTGATTGAAATAAGTTTTACCATATCAGCATTTGGAGGATGTATTTTGGAATTCACCCGAGTGGACAAGCGCTTTCTTTCAAATGACTTATTACAACAATGGAACGCTGATTCAAGATCCCCTCCACGAGAGGCTTGGATTGAGCAGGAAATCTGTTGAACCATGATACAATGGCTTTCTTTGGGTGACCGAGTGGCAACAAGAGTCACTTCTTTTGAAGTTAGCTGCTTTTATCTGTTTCTCTCTTTTTCTCCATAAAATGAGTTGATTGTGTAATTCAATCAGCGCAAGTTGCCAACTAGTATATCACACTGTCCAGTGTTACGGGTTTTTAGTTATTAGATCAGCTTTTAAGCTTAGAGATTTTCAGATATAGCAGCATCATGCTTGCGCACAGCATCGTTCAGATCAACAGCATGTATTCAAAACAGTTTTAACTCTTTCTTTCAGAACTGTAAGCCATACATTTGATACCTTATAACATCGATTGTCGGATTCCAGTTCTCAAGCTCTGGAGGCTTCAGCTTCAGCATGATCCTGTTTGAAACTAGCTTGTTAGATGGAACAATCGAAATTGGCGATCAACACTGTTATCTTCTGCAGCAGATGATAGACTCGAATTCCTCACACAGTCACATTCCCTCATCCCAATGAGTCCAATTCTGGCGATCTGGAAGACACAGAGTTGTTCCAGTTGCCGCGAGCGTAAGCCATGGCCAAAGGACGTAACCCTATACGCACATCAATCCCTGTTAGTCTGATAGGTTTGGATGACTGACCAACAGCTTTGTGCCACATTCAGACAACTATATGGCCAGTGTTTTGCCACCTATGATCAACTCCACCCTTGGAGTTTGGTCAAATGCTTTCTATTTTGCCACCACTTGCACCTCCGCAGCCATAAACTTCATGTCCAAACCTTCCGTGCGTGAACTTTTTGACAAGCAGAGGCTATCATTTGCTCAGTCATCTGTTCAGTTAAGGATCTGGCAGCCTCTTCTCATTGCATTACCTCCTCCTATCATCATCCTAAGTTGATCAGGATGTACGTGAACACAATCACCCCAGCGCTGAGTTAACAGACTGTCTCACATGAGCCCCAAAGGCTGTACCGACTGCTGAGGACATGTCAAGGCAGTCCGGCTTGTGCTGCACTTGATTGTTCATCATTCGAGTAGGAATCGATACTAGATTGACCAGAGCCATAACTTCTAGTAGTACTGAGTATTCTTAGGCTGTTTTGAAAAATATTCCACTCCCGTAAATGTCACAGAAACGTGTTCACCTCAAATCAAGACGTCCTTGTGACCCAACAGCTTTGATATCATTCACCAGAGCAAGTGAAACCTGGTGATTGTTTCGTGGAGAGACTCCTTTGGGTTTGAGCAAAGAAGAGTTCATACTGTCTAACAGGATTAGTTTGCTCGCTGTTGTCCAGTGTGATATTTGGTCCAGCAGAGACGTACACAGATATCCCCACATCTCCTGGCATCTTCATCTTCTCAACCTGCTTGAACAAATCAGTCAGAAAAACTGACCGGTTGTTTCGGCCTTTGCTATCCAGCTACCATTTCTCTTGTCGTCATCAGCCCAGGGAGCGTTTTGCTTTCCAAGGTTCCTGATTTCAGAGCACGTCCTTCAACCGCCTGGGAGTTATATGAGAACAAGTTGGCACATAGGGACCCTCCACACTATCTCGGGCAGTATGTACATCCAGATGTCTCTAAATAGAGCTCATTCTGCACTCCACAGAAGAGTTTTGATGGATGAATTTTGGAAGGCTTTAGCCATAGAGCCTTGTCAGATAAGAAGAGTTTGCAGCACTGTTTCCATGGACACTGGGATATGAAGATCTAAATGAACACACTCTAACTGCTCTAGAGACAGTTTGTGTCCGAAAAGGGGTCCCAAGTAATATAGTATAAACGTAGAGGGGGGTGAAAATACATATTTAAAAACTACCACTCTTGTTCTCATGTTTGTATGAGTATCAACAATGGTTGAATTCAACAAGCTTGACTGCGGAATTGTTCAAGCTGAGATGACAGAATCAACGGAGTAGAGGGATTCCTAAGTCTAAGACACAATCACCGTAGATTACACAATGTAACACCTCACTAAGAGTGCGACTCACGTATTTTACAGACTTTAATGGAACTCTTTGGTACACAGCTTAACACAGCAGAACGGGGTAAAAAGATTTGCATGCATGATAGCACACGTGCCTCACCTTGGTTGAAGCACTTAGCGTTCTTTCACGTTTCGTTCTGACCTTAGAGCTTCCTTGGATACTCACGTAGAGGATCTAGAGAAACATCTTACATTGGCAGAATGAGAAAAGAGAAGTCCTTGGTATTAGAAAAAGCAAGATAAACAGTGTCTGCAACGTTACGAAAAGCGACTGGCCGTCGCTTGTGCAGACTTTTGTCTTTTTTACTTATCTCTGTTGCTTGCACTTTTAACCATGTTAGGAATGTCACTTGCGGTCTGTCTTCCGTGTAAAGGCACTATTTTGATATAAGAAAAGGTCTGTCAAAACCTTTTTTCAATATCCGTTTGTACATTCCAGGTACTAAACGACTGGGCAGCATGAAGCGGTTTCTGCTTTTCCAACTTTGTCTTCAACGTGTGATAAACTGTCGGGTAGTAACAACAAGTAACATATAGATGGAAACGAATTCCATAGGTAGTTTAGGCGCCTGTTCAAAAAGACAGGTTGCGCTGATTCACAAAGAACGAGAACCACATGTTTAAAATCCCAACGCTCAACAGTGGAGGCGCGTAACAGTTTAATGTCCACCTGATCAATCAGACGGATCATTTTGGACAAAACTGTCTTATGGTTGCAAGACAATCACTGAGAACAGCTTTAGACGTGATATTGCAAATCATTTGCGAGTTTCAATAAGGTATATAACAGGCCTTAAACTTACACCTTCAAATGTCAACAGGTTTATAATAAAATCGCCCCCCAGATGTAGAGCAGGTTATGACTGAGGCCTTTTTGTGCCAACATGAAGTAAATGTTGGATTGACTAAATCAGAACATCGAGTTCTCACCAAGAGGTTATTGTACCAAAGCAGACCGATATGGGAACATCTGATAGTGTGTGTCCAAAGTGTAGTGTGTGTTAAAGGTAAAAATCCTAATACGTAGGTATAGACTTGAGTCCATTGTGTTGACGAATCAATAAGCCCGAGAGGTCACTTGAATATATTTGGGTAAACCAAATCAGATCCTTATATGGTCACATGAAGAAGGGTATGGGTGAGCCAATCATAATTCCCTGCTATAGGGGGTCCATAAGATATATTTGTTCTTTACTAAATATGACACTCAGAGCTTGTCACACATATTTGAGTGTAGCCAAAAGCAGACACGACACTATAGTTCACATAAGTTAGTAGGTGTGGCGAAAGTGTATATGTGTGTTTAAATTAAAATCTAATACAGGATATCACATGGGAGTGCCATATGGTGTGAACTAAAGCAAGGCCACGAGATGGTCACCTGATAATTTGTATTCCAAATCATTTCAGTATAGGGTCACAAGGAAGTAATATTTGTTATGCTGACTCAATCTACTACGAGTTTGTCCAGCACAAGAATTTTTAGTTCACACCCATGCAAGACACAACATATGTAACCAAAGTTAGTGTATGTGGGCCAAGTGTAGGTGTGTTAAGAATGGTAAACAGCTAATAGGTCGTAGTCACATTGATGCCTTTTTTGTGTGACGAAGCAGATATCGCACTAGTGTCCCTGCATAATGAGTTTGGTGACCAAATACATATCCGTATAGGGCCACATAAGGAATTGTTATGTGACCTAATCATGAAACTCGAGTATTTTCACACATTATTTTCGTGTAGGCAAAAGCAAACACTAATGGTCACATAGGGTAGTATGTGCGCTACTATTGTAGTTATGTAGAATTTACACATCTAATACGTATAGTACGCACAATGAGTTGCGATTTTGTGTGACTAAAATCATATGCCACGATATGGTTACTTGAAATAATAAGATTGGAAATGACCAAATCATATTCCTTATGATGATGGTCAATGAAGTACTGGTATGTTGAACTATCATAATTGCCCGTTTTGTCGACGAAAGGATATCAGTATTTACTGTGGCTAAATCCATCTCGAGTTTACTCACACAAGATTTTTTATAATGTAGCCAAAAAAGCAGACACTATCGGAGGTACAATAAGTTTAGTGTCTTTTGCTTGGCAAAAGTGTAGTGTGTGATCTGAATTCAAAAATCTATACGTAGTATCACATTGAGGGCCATTTTTGTGTACATATAGGCCCAAATGGTCACTTGAAAATAGTTTGAGGTGACACAATAAAGATTCCAATATATGACAGTCACTGAGTCTTAGTAAGGTGTGACTAACAGATTCCGTAATGTCACATAGATAATTTGTTAGATGTGGCGACATCAAAAGAAACCGGCTATTGATCACGCAAGATTTTGTGATAGCCAAAGCAGACCGATATGGTCAATATAGTTGTTGGTGTGCGAAAGTGTATTGTGTGTTAAGAAGGTAAAAAGCGAATACGTCGAGTCACAGGCGTCCGATGTGGTGTGACGAAATCATATGCCACGATTGGTCACACCTGAAGAATGATAGGTGGAATACAATCATATTCCGTAGATGGGTCCACATGAGTAATTTGTTAGTGACTACAAAAAATCATAAAACTCGAGTTTGTACACCCAGAGTTTTATTGTAAACCAAACAGACACTGATAGGTAACATATGTAGTGGTGTGGGGCCAGAGTAGTGTGTTGTTAGAATGTAAATCTAATCGGATAGTCACATTGAGTGCAATATTTGTTAGACTAATCATAAGGCCCCTATTGGTCAACGTGATATAGGTTGGGCTAACCAACTTCGATTCCATTATACTGAGTCAACCTCAAAGTATTGTATTATGACCATCATATTCCTGTAGAGGGTCACATGAAGAGAATTTTGGTTATGGAATCAAGTCATAGAACCCAGTTGGTCCCACACATAGTTTGAGTGTAGCCAAAAGCAGACACGTTGGTGCCCCATAAGGATTATAGTATGTGTGGCTAAAGGTATTGGTGTGAGTGAAGGTAAAAATCTAAGCAGTATAGTCCACTGAGTGCCATTGTGTGTGAATAAATCAATATGCCACGGTGGTCACCTGAATGAGTTGATATTAAACGTAATCAGTAGTTCCCGTAATATAAGTCACTGAGTAATTGTTGATGTCAAAATCATGAACGCCGAAGTTATGGCACACAGATTTTATAGGACCAAAAGCAGACCTATAGGGGAAATAGAGGTTAGTGTGTGTGCCAAGTGATAAAAGTGGTGTTAGAATGTAAAAGAGCCTACGAGGGAAGTACACTTGAAGTGCCTTTTGTGTGACTAAAGCAGATGCCATGATTGGTCCCGTGAAGAATTTTTGGGGGTACCAAATCAGATTCACATTAATATGGTCCATTAAGCTAAATTGTAAATGTAGGATGAGACAAGCAGCTTCCCGTGATAGTGGGGCAGCTGAAAGTATATTGTTATGTGGACTAAATAGCTGAAGCCGAGTGTGGTCACACATGACATTTTAGGGTGCGCTAAGGCAACAGTATTGGGGCACATAAGGATATGTGTGGCTAAAGTGTATGTGTTAGTTAGAATGTAAAATCTAATACGAGTAGTCACCACATCTGAATAGCCGATTTTGTGTGAACTAAACGCCTATGCAACTATTGGTCACTTGTATGCTTGGAATGAACAAAGCATATTGCCCTGTATGGAACAATGAATAAAGTGTTGTGTGACGAAAGCAATGCCGTATGGGTCCACTAAGCGAATTTGTTGTGGCTAATCAGACCTCGAGTTTATTTCACACAAGAGTTAAGTGTAATCCCAAAGCAGACACTATATGTCACATAGTTAGGAGGTTTGGCTAAAGTGGTGGTGTGGGAAATGGTAAGAAGAGTAAATAATTAGGTAGCTCCATGAAGTGGCCTTTTGTTTGACGAAAGCATGGCCCTACATGGTTCTATTGAATAATGAAAGCGTTAGGGTGAACCAGTATACGATTCATAAGATGGGCACAGAAGATTGTGTGTACTAATCATATTCCATAGATGTCACAAGAAGTAATTGTTAGGTAGCGAAATCATGAG